>JAUMHF010000025.1:8717265-8736382 GCA_032359275.1 Microctenopoma steveboyesi | reverse complement strand
GATGACAGGTACGAGCCACTGGTACCTTGCTTCCAGGGAGCGCCGATGAAAATGGTGGCTTTCTGCTAGCTGGTCGTTGATGAGGTACCTGGGCACAGCGGAGTGAGCAAGCCAGGCCTGGAGCTTCGCCGCTGCGCCTCCTCGTTTTCCCCGGCGTCTGCGACGTTTAGGTGCGCACTGTATGCGGCAGAGGCCCAGTGGTATAGTTGACAGGAACGGTGGAGAATAGGTTTTTTGCCCTCCCGGATCCTGCTTAAAGAATGCATCCATAGTGCATCTGATCTCAAGAAGAGCTTGGCGAGAGACATCTTTAACAATTAAAGGCATAAGAAGTAGAACACATAGGTGAACAGGTAGGAACACAGGTAGCAGACGGCTCGCCACACACACAGGCGCCATCTTCACCCACTGCAGACGTTACGGGCTCTATCTTTATTAATTATTCATTAATCTATTAATTGTCCCCGACACAGATTCACAATCGCTCAGAGTGACGGTAAGTTATTGTGAAGCTTTCACATGCTTTGCTTTGCTAATTGGTTGAATCACAGACCAGAATCAGAGCTTTGACTTATTCCTCTTATTTTGTTTTTGCGTTTATTATAATCTGAGCTTATAACAGAATTCGAACAAGGCTTGCGAGTAACAAGTGCCCTAGGTTTACAGTCTAGAGGGGGGGTTGTTGTCAGTCCAGTTAGGATTTTTTTTTTGCTGTTCTCACTGCAGTGTATTTTTCTGGACTTTTGAAAGAACATTTCAGGAGCCTCCTTTTACGGACACCCCAGAAACATCTGACCAATTTATTGAGATCCGAATACAAGATGGTCTCCTTGCAGCCTGTTTTGGATGTTTGCCTTGAACTGCAAATAAATTACATTTTAGGTTTTAAAAGTGATATATGCAAAAACCGATAGCCTAAAGCAGCTAACCATATTGTGGAATTCTGTGCATCTATTACCCTGTTCCTAGTTGAGAGGTCTCACAGTTTACAGTGCCATCAGTTAATGGAGGCCATCATGTTCATAGTTGGATACAGGACACAAAACTCCTCATTTTTTGAGGACAGTTCCGACAGTACAACCAGCTGTGTTCTGAAACAGAATTATTCTATTCAATTCAATTCAACTTTATTTATATAGCGCCAATTTACAAAACAAGTCATCTCAAGGCACTTTATCGTGTAATGATTAAGACCTTACACATTATATCAATAATATATCAGAATATTGTTGTTGTTGTGATCTGTTACCTGCTGTTCTTTTCTCTTTCCTCTGTCCACTAACCCCAAACGGTCGAAGCAGATGGCCGCCCACCCTGAGTCTGGTTCTGCTGGAGGTTTCTTTCTCTTAAAGGGAGTTTTTCCTCTCCACTGTTGCTTCAATGCTCACTCAAGTGGGACTGTTGGGTTTTTTCTGTATATATTGATATAATGTGTAAGGTCCTAAACCTTACACTGTAAAGTGCCTTGAAATAACTTTTGTTGTAAAATGGCACTATATAAATAAAATTGAATTCATTTGAATTGAATTTTGAGTGAGCTATTGGAACATCCTATCAGTAATAAATTACAGTAGTCAAGTCTAGAGGTAACAAATGCATAGACTAGTTTCTGGTGTCAAATCATCTAGTGTAGTAATCTTACCAGATATCATGTCTCTGAGATTTTTGGGTCTAATATCATAACCTCAGTTTTGTCTAAATTAAGAGTAGAAAATTACAGGACACCCAGGCTTTTATGTCTTTTAAACAAGCGTGAAGTTTTCCTAAATGATTGGTATCTTCTGATCTGATGGATAAATATAATTGCATATTATCTGCATAACAATGGAAATTATTTGAGTGTTATAATGATTATCCTTATAATGTTGCCTAAGGGAGTCATGTATAATGAAAATAGAATGGGTCCAAGCACAGAACCCTGTGGAACTCTGTATTTAACCTGCATGTGCATGGAAGATTCATCATTTAGATGAACAAACTGGGATCTATCTGATAAATAGGAGTTAAACCAGCTTAGTGCTGTTCCTTTAATCACAATGACATGTTCCAGTCTGTCAAAAAATGTTGTGATGTGATCAATACTCTTGAAAGCCGCACTACAATCTAATAAGACAAGTACAGAGAGACGTCCGCTGTCAGAAACTAAGAGGAGATCATTGGTCACTTTAACAAGTGCCGTTTCTGTGCTATGATTTACTCTAAAGCCTGACTGAAAAACCTCATAGAGCTCGTTCATGCGCAGATGGTCACAGAGCTGCTTCGAAACCACCTTTACGGGGATTTTAGAGATAAAGGGTAGATTAGATATTGGTCTATAATTGGCTAAAACTTCTGGAAAGTGAGATTAGATTAGGTTTTCTTAGTAAAGGTTTTACTTCAGCTACTTTAAAGGCCTGTGGTACATAGCATGTTAATAAGGATCGATTTAACTGCTTTAAAGTAGATGTGATGATCAAAGGTAAAACATCCTTGAGCAGTCTAGTAGGCATGGGGTCTAAGAGACGCATAGAATATTTAGATGGGTTAATTACTGAAATTAGTTTTTTGTGATCTACAGAAAAGAAGCAGTCTAAGCTTTACGCAAGGCTTTTTTATTTGTTAATAAACTATCTTTTCAGGCTAAGCGATTTTGTGGAGCGCCACCTCCTTTCCAGCTTTCGTGACGTCTGCTTTAAACTACGGATTTGTGAATTGTACTATGGAGCAAACCTCTTCTAAATAACTACCTTCTTTTTCAGAGGGGCAACAGAATCAAGTATAGTATGCAGAGAAGCTGCAGCATTATCAACTAAACATCAATATGTACAGGGGGGAGATTAGTGTCACTCTATGTAGGTGGATCTTACTTGGTTAAAAGATGGTGGAATCATTTCCATAATTCTAGTGACTGTATTTTAAGTTTCACATCTACTGTAAAGGATTTTTTTCTTAATTGAAGTCGTCTCCATTAAAGTATATTCAAATGTTATTAAGAAATGGTCTGACAACAAAGGGTTTTCAGGAAAAACTGTTAAATTATCAATTTCTACTCCATAAGTCAGAACAAGATCAAGGGTGTGATTAAAACTGAGTGGGTTTAATTACATGTTGATTAAATCCAATGAACTCTAACAAAGAATTAAATGCAGTGCTGCGACAGTTATCAACATCTACATGAATGTTATAGTCGCCCACTATAATCACTTTATCTGTACTAAGAACTAAATCAGATAGAAAGTCTGAGAATTCAGATAGAAACTCAGAGTAAGGGGCAGGAAGACAGTATACAATAACAAATAAAACTGGTTTTTGACTTTTCCAGTTTGGATCTGAGAGACTAATAGTGAGGCTCTCAAATGAATTATAACTCTGTTTACATCTGGGGTTGATTAATAAGCTGGAGTTGTAGATTACTGCAACTCCTCCGCCTTGTCCTGTTATTCTAAGAATATGATAATTAATATGACTTGGGGGGTCGACTTATTCAGACTGACATATTCATCTTGCTAAGGTCAGGTTTCAGTGAGACTAACAAAGTCTATCTGATGGTCACTTATCAAGTCATTGACTAACAAGGATTTTGATGAGAGAGATCTGATATTTAATAATCCACATTTAATTGTTCTGATTTTATTCTGATTAGTAAGAGGAGTGTTTTTTTTTAATCAGGTTCCTATCATTCACTCCTCTCGTGTTAATTTCTGATTTATATAATTTAGCTGGATGGGGAGAAGACAGTCTCTATGGGGTGCTGATAGTTTTGGGGGGGTGATGGCAGTAAAGAAGCTGCAGAGAGGCGTGTAAGACTGTGACTCTGCAGCCTGGGCTTCACTCCGGGATTTCAAGGTTAAGGAGGCCTAATAAACTCTGACATATTGCTAGAAATGAGAGCTGCACCATCCAAAGTAGGATGGATGCCGTCTCTCCTAATCAGCCCAGGTTTTCTCCAAAACGTTTTTCCAGTGGTCTATGTAGCCCACGTTGTTATCAGGACACCACCTAGACAGCCAGCAATTAAATGGCGACATGCGGCTAAACATATCGCCACTGATCAAATTTGGAAACTATGGAGTCGACTGACGTAGCCGGGTGTCATTACCGCCTGTGTGAATTATAATCTTACTGTATTTACGATTAGCCTTAGACAGGAGTTTTAAGTAGCACTCGATGTCACCCGCTCTGGAGTCTCTAGCTTCACGTTCCTGACTATAGAGCTGCTAATTATCAGAGTGAGTAACTCAGCGGGTGTGTCGCTGAGTGGAGAAAACTTATTGGACACGTGAACAGGATGGTGGTGAACCTTGGGTGGCTATGCCTCTTACGGACCGTCACCCAGCCGGCCTGGGTGACAACTGCCAGGGGACGGCTAACACTAGCTAAGCTAGCAGACGCTAAGCTAGTTGGCGCCACACCAGCTACGGGCACCTGGCTAGCTGGTTTACTTTCCATGGTGCGGAACCGAGTTTCCAAATCCACCATTCTCGCCTCTAAGGCTGCAAATATCTCACACTTATTACAGATACCATTATCAGAAAATGAGGCAGAGAAATATGAGAACATATGACACAAAGAACAGGTCATAGTGGGAGAAGAAGGAGAGGAATACAGGGAAGCCATAACTCGCATAAAGAGTGGGTACTAACTAGTGGTCACTAACAAAATTAGCAAGAGTTGTAATAAACAAGTGCTTGAGAACAAAAGTATGATTTAGCTGTAGCAACAAACACTAACCGCAAAAGTCAGGTAAGAAGAATGCAGATAGTTCAAGCAGCAAACAACGTGTTACTGATCGATCAGTGTCGACAACAGGAAGTGACGCAATACGCCTACCGTGATCAGGTGAGCCAGGAATGAAAATCCCCTAACAGCTGATCAATAAAGTATTCATTTTTTTATTATTATTATTAATTTTACACACAGCACTGTGGGTTACATAACATGGTAATTTTAACTCACCGCTGCAGTGCGATGTTTGAAACAAACAGAGGCTACATTGGTGCACTCATTTCATTACTGCCCTAATAAAATACTTCTAATCTATTTAACATTGTTGGGACAAAGGAATGCTGTATTGAGATTGGAGAGCTTTTCAGCTCAGGAGGATAACATACTTGGGAGAGATTTCCAGCTCACAATAAGAAATAAATGGTGCTGCTTGGCAGCTGTGTTTCCTTGCCTTTGCTGGCTTGGAAAAATAGAATAACGTACAGTGGAGGAAATAACTATTTGACCCCTTGTTGATTTTCTAAGTTTATAGGAAATGAAAAGTCTCAAAACTGTATAATTTTAATGGTAGGTTTATTTTAACAGTGACAGCACATCAAAAGGAAAATTGAAAAAAATAGCAACAAAAAAGATAGAAACTGATTTATTTTCCATTGAGTGAAATAAGTATTTGAAACTCTCTAACAAAAAAAGACTTAATACCCTGGGTGTAAGCACAGAGGTCAAACGTTTCTTGTAATTGATGACCAAGGTTGCGCACATTTTTTGGTCCACTCCTCTTCTGCAGATCATCTCTATAAAGACACTGATTTGCATTTCATTGAGTGAAATAGGTATTTGAACCCCTCCCAACCATTAAGGGTTCTGGCTCCCAAAGAGTGGTTAGACACTCTTACTCAATGAGTCGCCCTCATCAAAGACAGCTGTCTTAACTAGTCACCTATATAAAAAACACCTGTCCACAGAATCAGTTAATTAAATTGAATTCATCTTTATTTACATAGCGCCAAATCTTAACGGAAGGCTCAGGGTGGGCGGCCATCTGCCTCGAGCGGTTGGAGTTAGTGGACAAGAGGAAGACGAGAGAGAAACGAACAGCAGGTAACAGAGATCATAACAACAAGGAGCAGCAGATGAAACACTGGGCAGGATGGTAGGACCAGTGGCAATAAGGTGAAATCACACAACTCCAAGGTCAAGTACACCGGCAGAAAGGTACAGGGAGAGAGAGAGACAGAAGGACAAAGCACAACTAGGAGAGAGAAGACACAATGTTAACAAGTAATGATGTCATGGTAAGAGAGAACGAGAAAGAGAAAAGGAGGAGAGGAACTTATAGTGTCAGTAAAGTCCCCTAGCAGACTAAATCTATAGCAGCTTAACTAAGAGATGGTTCAGAGTCACCTGATCCACCTCTATCTATAAGCTTTTTTAAAAAGGAAAGTTTTAAGTCTAATCTTAAAGGTAGTGAGGGTGTCTGCCTCCCGAACTTTAACTGGAAGCTGGTTCCACAGGAGAGGAGCTTGATAGCTAAAGGCTCTGTCTCCCATTTTACATTTTGAATTCGAATTATAATTTGGAAACCCTGTGTGACCCCATTATTAACTTTTATATGCATTGAGGATTTATCAAGCAAGCAGACTCTAAACTCTCCAACATGGGAAAGACCAAAGAGCTGTCCAAGGATGTCAGAGACAAAATTGTAGACCTGCATAAGGCTGGAATGGGATAGCAAAAATCTGGGAGAGAAAGTGACAACTGTTGGTGTAATAGTTCGAAGATGGAAGGAGCACAAAATGACCATCAATCGACTTTGGTTTGGGAGATCTCACCTTGTGGGGTGTCAATGATTCTGAGAACGGTGAGAAATCATCCTAAAACTACATGGGAGGAGTTAGTTAATGACCTCAAAGTAGCTGGGACACCAATAAAAAACCCTTGGAAACACATTACACTGCAATGGATTAAAATCCTGCAGTGCACGCAATGTCCCCCTGCTCAGGAAGGCACATGTGCAGGCCTGTCTGAAGTTTGCCAATAAACACCTGAATGATTCAAAGAGTGACTGGGAGAAAGTGCTGTGGTCAGATGAGACCAAAATTGAGCTCTTTGGCATTAACTCAACTCGCTGTGTTTGGAGGAAGAAAAAATGCTGCCTATGACCCCGAAACACCGTCCCAAACCTTAGTGATTGAGAGATGATCTGCAAAGAGGAGTGGACCAAAAAATGTGCGCAACCTTGGTCATCAATTACAAGAAACATTTGACCTCTGTGCTTGCTAACCAGGGTTTTGCCTAGTATTCATTTTTTTGAGAGGGTTTAAATGCTTATTTCACTCAATAGAACGCAAATCAGTTTCTATCTTTTTTTTTTTAAGTTTTTTTTTTCAATTTTCTTTTTGATGTGCTATCTGTCACTGTTAAAATAAACCTACTATTAAAATTATACTGTTCTGAGACTTTTAATTTCTTACAAACCTACAAAATAAGTGAGGGGTCAAATAATTACTTTCTCGACGGTAGTTCCCAGTCATCTATGACCTGGATGACTAAGAACCTTCACAGATTCTTTCCAGCTCTCCGACATATATTATTTAAACACAAAACATTTTTTATATAATGGACAAGGCCTTAAACCAGGGGTTTCAGACTCGCGGCCCCCGGGACGGTAATTTGTGGCCCCCGTCTTAAAATGAAAGATTAATGTTAGTGCGGCCCGCAAGATTGATATGAATGACACTTGTTGTGTGCGGAGCTGAATGAACCAATCACGGTAAGGTATATGGCGCTACAGGGCGGGACATCGGCCGAGCTGTCCAGTGCCTTGCTCACTCATTGGTTCATTCCTCTAGTCAGATGGGCGGAGGAGAAGCCGCGAAGCCGCTGACTCCGCTCGGCGCCCACAGTCCTCCGCTGCTCTCAGCTCAGAAAAGACGAAGGTGCTGTAATCTGTGATCAGCCTGTGTCTGTAGCCATCTCCACCATGGCCGAGAGCTGCTGTGCGTTTGTTCTTCTCAGAAACTCCGACCTTCTTATTGTAGACCTTACATTGTCAAGTGCCTTGAGCTGACTTATGTTGTGAATTGGCACAATATAAATAAAGCTGATTTTAATTCAATTCAATTTGCAGAAAATAAAAAATGGTCACCAAAAAAGGGCCAGGGTTTTTAGACCAATGCAAAAAAAAAATTAACTTATTTCTTCTGTTTTAACTTGGGAAGTGTTTAGTAATGAGTATTTGGTGGAATAACCCTGATTTGCATTCACATCTTTCATGCATGGTATGCTTTAGACCATATCATACTGAATTCATCAATTCTATGTCATTCAAAAATGATTCCAGATTCTCTCTGTAGCAGTCGGTCTACAAACCAGAATTATAAACTTACTGAAATAGCTCAGTATATAGCATCAGTGCTTAAAATAACACTGCCTAACATTCCCTTCAGCACCTGTTGCAGCCGCCCTTTGAACAGTCTATCCTAGCATTCCTGTTACATACCAATAATGGTGGGATTGAGTGCTATGCAATTAAGAATCAACTTGATGATGTTTGTACTAATTTTAGTCTTCTATAGATTTTCACAATAACCAGACCACCACAGTAAACGTCATTTCAGAATCCTTAATTTCTGTTGGATTTGATAGCACAGTTACAATCTCAAGTGAGCAGAACTATATCGGAATCTGCTTTATTTGCCAAGTATCCTAGCGCATAAAATAAATTTGCCTTTGGTCTTTTGTGGCTGTTTAAAGAGCACTGAAAATAACAACAAAGAATAGTTCACAAACAACAGCTACAAAATAGATTGTGAAAAACTGTATATTTTAGAATATAGATTATAGACAGTGTGACACAAAAAGAAAGACAAAATGGTGAGTGTGTGTTTTTGGAGCAGAAACCGAAACAGAATAATTTTCTTAATGGTCATCATGTGTTGGATTATAGTGTGTAATTTATGTTCATAAAGCAGCACCAATCATTTGTTGATGAGTGTTATGGCCAGAGGGAAGATGCTGTTCTTGTGTCTGGCTCTTATAGCAAACAGCGCTCTGTAGCATCTACCAGAAGTGAGAAGCTCAAGATTTCTGCCCAGGGTGGGAGAGGTCTGTGCTGATTGCATTCTGACCCTTGAGAAGGACAGGTCCTGGAGAGAGGGCAGAGGTGCACGACTAGTTCTGACTGTGCGTCTATCCCGTGCAGTGGCTCCTGTGAAGCAGTGTGTGATGGGGGTGTACAGGTTGGGCATGACAGCAGAGTAGAACTAGATCAGTGGCTCCTTTTGAGGGTTTTGTGTGTAAAAAAAAAAGTCATTCACAGTGTCTGCCAATTTTTTGTCTCCCTGAGCAGGTGGGGAATGTCTTTTGTATTGTCAGACCACTCCAAACTGACGCAGGGTCATTGGCTGAGAATTTTGTTTGCTGGGGGCCCTTCCTGACACACTGAGCTCCCCTTGACGTCTTCTTTTCTCTCTTTGTCTACTATCATGTCATCATTGCATGTTAATGACTTTTCTTTCCCCTAGTTGTACTTTGTCCTTTCTCTCTCACTCTCTCTCTGTACCTTTCTGCAGGAGTCCTTGACATTAGATTTGTGTGATTTCAGTTTGCAGTTGCTGGTCCTGCCAGCCTGTCCTGCCTAATGTCTGTCTCCACTTTTATGAGCCTCTTTGGCCTGACTGAGCTGTCTCAGTTGAACGGTGAATGAGGACTTGGGCATCAAGTCCATTATTATATGGATACCGTATCTAACAACTATTTAGGAGCTATCTTTTGTTTTGCCTGTCTGGTGATCTGTCCAGTTTGCAATATAATGTTAAATGGTCATAGCACTTTAACATTGTTCTTCTGTTACCTCTGTTCTGCAGAAGCTTGCAGTGCAAATACCAAAAACACGGGAGGTGAGGGAAGCTCCCCACAGCTGCATGTGTCCTCCAGGTAAGTTTCCTCACCTTTCATCCCCCCAGATCTCAGTTTCTCTAACTTTGTGATTTGACACCACATACAAAGGACATTTGATACTGCATGTATCAACAAAGTCTTGCAATGAAAATGTGACCATGAAAGAAGAAGAAGACGAAGGGTTAGGGTTAGAATGTTACAACGAATTTTGTCTTCTGCATTTGATGCATCCCCCCTTGGGGGGAGGCGGCACTTAGGGAGGTGGTGCTGAGTGTCATATGTGGAATGGGCTGGGTGCCGCAGCTGGGAATCGATCCTGTAACTTCTGCATCCCAGCCCTCTGCCTTAACCACTGAGTACCAGGCCATCTAGATGCTGTAAACTGTACATGTCAGTGTTAGTTTGTTTTCACATAACTATGTTGCATTTTCACTGGGTATTTGATATCTAGACATGTGAATGGTGGTTTCTAAAACATAATAATAATTGTCAGACTTCATTTTCATTGATAACGTTGTTACAATAAAATTTGATCTCTGCATTTAAGGAGGAGTAGGGAAATTGAGCTATTTAATAATCCTTTTAAACCTTACTTTAAGCAAATCCTAAAAAACTAAATAACTAATCCTAATATAACATACAAAACATTTGCTGTTCTTCCATTTACTTTACTTTACTTTGCAGACGCTTTTATCCAAAGTGACTTACAGGGAGCTAGCGCTGGGTGTCTGGCTCAGTGACACACCTGGTAGAGGATGGATTAGGAGTCAGACGGGATTCGAACCTGCGACCTCCTACATCCCAGTCTGACGCTTAACCCATTGAGCTGCCGGACCGCCCACCAGCTACAGACAGAGTATTAGAAGATGATATAGTGATGAGGGGAACAAAAATCCACACATTTTGTCTTATATGATAGACTGCATTATATTCTGGGGCGTGTTTGAGGTTGTGTTGCGTGGCCATGATGATAGTGAACACTTTAATAAATCCTGGTATTTTCTGTGGGCAGGTGGACTCCTCTCTGCAAACAGTAATACTTGCAGACTGTTACTGTGTTTGAGGAGACATCTGAGACAGTGCATAATGAGATTTTTTTTTACCCAGCGGCCACTGGTTTCAATGATTACATTCACCTACGTAACATCTTTACAGAAAGCAAATTAATAACAAATTAAAAGATTGTTAGCCGTTGTGCATGCAGACCTGTGTTGTCAAAGAGCCACATCTGATCACACACACACACACACACACACACACACAGCATTTCAAAGTGAACAATGTTTATTCCTGTGGGAGAGCATTAGAGGACAACAGTAGCACACTGTCGCATGGCAGATATCACCTCCTACCCATCTATGGCAGGCACAGCTCTCACAGCCACCGGAAGGATCCAGTCTTCAGTGAGAGTCATTCAGGCCAGCCACAACAGTGCTTAACATCTGCTGCCAGACTTGGCGTGTTACCTGCAACATCTGCTCCTGAATGTACTAATGGGTGACCCTCTGTTAAAGAGGGTGTCACCTCTGCTCGGCCATGTACGTCTGTCGTGCTGGACCCCCACTACCAGAACCTCACTGAACATGCAGTGGAATTGGACCCAGTGGTTGAGTCACCTTGACGTGCTCTAGTATCAGGCCTCATCTGAATGTCTGGTTCTCTTGCCCCCAAGCTTTTATGACCTTTATCACACTTTCTGAGTTTTCCTGCTATGACAAACCCAATATAGTTTATATTTGAGGCTGCAACAAAAAATCTTGTGCTTAGACTATGATTCTATGACTGCTGTGTGTTAAGCACATTGATCATTTACAGTGTTTTCAGTCCAGTGTTGGCACAAGGAAAATCAAACAAGTGTGACTAATT
Source organism: Microctenopoma steveboyesi (assembly GCA_032359275.1). Classification (NCBI taxonomy): domain Eukaryota; kingdom Metazoa; phylum Chordata; class Actinopteri; order Anabantiformes; family Anabantidae; genus Microctenopoma; species Microctenopoma steveboyesi. The sequence continues at coordinate 8,724,910 of JAUMHF010000025.1, read as the reverse complement.
AGACAGACACACAGGGAACATATACTGGGCATGGGCATAGCATGCCAAGAAAGGCATAAAACCTAAATGAATGGAACAGTTGTGATTTGCAGAAACACGGCTCAGTGTGTTTTCTGTCTTGATCTCAACAGCAGACATGGCAGGCAGAGGCACAACAGCTTTTTGTTTGCCAGTATGGTCACAAGATGGTTTACAAAAGAAGCACATCCACCACTAATGGAAAGAACAAAATGATTTATTTAGTATGTGCTTCCAGGATATTTGATATGCTTGGCTACATTTAGCCCATAGCCTCATCATAATGAAACAGCAAGCAGTCAGACTTGCAGAAGAGGCATCTTCCTGGAAGAGGAGAGAAAACTCTGCCCAAGGCTCTGTTAAATGATGCTCCTCGTCCACAGTGACACTCTCATTTCTCTTCTTGTCAATACAATTCTCAATGGCAGAGACAGGGAAAACAACAAAATATGTCTGATTACATATTATAACTATGCTTTAAATGAATGTAATGCATTTTAACTAGCTACTGTGTATATTAGATGTTTTGTTTCATGCATTAGTCACACAAATCAACATGATCACAAATTCTATTATTATGATATCTGATATAAGCACCAGCCATTAAGTTGTCAGTTTTACCTATTCGTATTCATTCATAATAAATTCTAAAGCCACGTTAGTTAAAAATGTTCAAATCCAGGTAATTCAATGACCTGTGAAATTCCTGGAGGATGATGTAGCATTTAAAGTACATGGCATAATGTCTTCCTAATGACAGCAATAAAGTTAGTGCATAAATCTTTTTATGCTGAATTCATGCGTGTGTTATTGTGAATACTAAATACATTTATTTCTACAGTTTACAATTTTAGAAATGTTGAATCAAAATACAAATGTTGGTCTTTTCAGCAGCATTCTGGTTATTTAGTGCATGACAGAATCGTTTCCCAAGACTTTATGGACATTCAGTTTTATGACTCTCGATCCCTTGACTCCCCTCAGTGTTAGCTGCTTGTTAATGTCATTTTTATTAAACTGCCAACAGGAAACAGAAAAGGCTGCAGGGTAACTTATTCTCCCTTTAACAGATTACCATTTTCTGTTGGTCTAGACTGCGTCTTAACTGGCTCAAATTGTCCAACACTGTGCCTCAGGGATCTGTCCTTGGCACAGTTGTGTTATCTCTGTGTGTAGCTCTAATTGGCCAAATAATTACATAAACCACATCAGTACCTTACTATATAATGTAGTGACTAAGTATATGGATTGTATGACTGTAAATTGAACTACTTTTAGTTATTTTTTCCATCATAACTGGATGTCCGTGAGAAATGGGGTAATTTCGATATGGTTTAAGCATAAGCTTATATTTCACATTTTATTTTCACATTGTAAAAAACATTTCCAGTTGTATGATCAGCTACAGTAAGTTTCAGCCTCCTACAACTTGAAATAATAAATAATGTGCAAATAAATGAGTGACTATTTTTGCTCATTCAGAATGTTTGTGTAGCCTACAGCATAAAAAATACACAAATTCATAGCTCACACAAACAATAATATCTCAAAGTAAAAATGCTTCAAGGCATACAACATAGAAAATGTGTTATCCCTGGTTAACCCTGAATAACAGCACTGACCTTGTATTGATATAAGCTCCACAGGGAAAGCACTCGACTGGTTCAAGGTCAAAGTCAAGAACTATTGTCAGCCTTTGCCATCTTGACACACAGGGTTTCATATGATCTGCCTGGAAAACCCAGAAACCTCTGGCTTCACAAAATGTGTTGTTGGTTCATCCATACACTGGATTTCCCTTTCACCATTCTCAGTTTTCTAAGATTAAAGTTGGTTAAAAAGCCAATTACTCTGTATATCGGTACTATTATGTTAGTTAGGGCTTTATTAATATATACACACATAACCAGCAGACCCCTTAAGATCTGCTTTAAAGAAAGAATCCTAAAAGTCCTGGCATTTAAGAGAATGTTTAACATATCAATAAAAGCCACAACGGATCCATGATTGCCCTGTTGTTTTGGATGTCTAACTAGATTCCTGTTATTAAATCTGAAGCAGTACTTGCATTTTCTGTCCTGCTCCTTGTGGAGCATTTTCAGGCAAAATATTTTGTTTCCTATAGAAAATTAGTTCATGTTAATCTGTTAAGTTAATCTATTGTAAAAACACTTATCATTACCTACACTATTTTAACTGTTCTTATTCTTTATGATAATTAAAGGTAGTTCTGGGATATTTTAAATGTGACTCCTGAATATTTCAATATCTCTTTATTTAATTTAGGTGTAGAGTATTCAATAACCGTATGACACTGGACGGTGGTATTTCTGGTGTTAGTGGTAGGCACAGTATAAATATGTGACTTTTTTTGTCATTTGCATATTGCACTGCTTTTCTAATAAAACTGGGCACAGCTCTACCTGTCTGTCCTCAGGGATCCTCCTGGCAGTGCCTCATCAATAACTTGGCTTACTGGCAGAGTCTGCTCACTGACTACAAAACACAACACTGTCAAATTAAATTCTTAATGAGCACAACTGACTGCAATTAAAATTCTATCTTTTATATAAAATAGGGCGTATTATTCTTTAACACACCATTGCTGTAAGACACAAACTCCAACAATTCTCTCACTGTGTGTGTTGCCAGTTTCAACATCATTGATATTATGTTACGTGTTCCTTTTGTGCTCTTTTTAATGTATAGAACCAGGACACTATGAAGCGAGATGTCTGATATAACAACAAAGTCCCAAGGCAAAGGATATGGGTAAGAAGTCTCCTATTTTTTCATGTTGGAGGCCAATACTGCAACTATGCCACCACCATTTACCAATGGGAAATAAATGTCATCCATGATTCTGGCATAAGTCAGTAGCCATTTATATCAGCACCTAAACAAATCCACCACTTCCTCCAGTCAGGGTTCAGTAGAGCAGCACCCTGGATTCATGAACTTGCATTACCACAGCAATGGTATTGGTGACAGGTGCAAGAGCCCATCAAACTACATATAATATCCCATAAACCACTATTATCAAACCGAATGTAATGTAGCAGCATGAAAGAAGATGCAATACACTGTACGGAGAGGTGCTAATGACAGGAACTTCACCTGCTGTAGTTACTGCCTTCAGAGTCACACCAGTTTTGTCTGAATGTCCATATAGCTAACACAATTACTTTCCTATCATTTAAGGTTCTTCGGACCGTGGCTGTGTTTGGCTGTGTAGAAGTGTGATTCTGCAGAATAATTACGACCGCTGTGTCTCTCTCCCACTTCTTCTCTGCTGCGCACTACTACAAGTCCTCTATGAGCTTGTTAGCTGTACTGTTATTCCCAACCCACATTCTTTTCCCCATTAGGTTAAACATGTTTAACCTATGTTTAGATTAGATTAGATGTTCCCTTTACTCCTGTTACTCCATGAGAGCCAACAGAGAGATGTGCCATTAGCCAAACAAGGCTACAAATATACCTTGAGTTGTTTAGTAGCAATGAAATTAAAAACTAAGGGGAACAGTCTTCCACTCTGGGCTTGTGTTTCTGCCCTCACCAAAGATGGTGCTGGTATGATGTCATAAATTGTGTGTTGTATTGTTTACCAAGAATATTTGAATAGGAAATTATATTAGCGACGTGACAGCGATGTATGTGCTTTGGGGTTGCATTATTAGTATATTATTAGTATATTGTCCAGCTGTCCAGACACAGCCCTGATATTCAGTAAAGAAGCTGACCTCTCTATTAATTTAAGCATGTCAAAGGCATTTCAGGGAAAATGTTTTGTTCAAGCACTTTGAATGTATTTATTACTGTAACTGCAACAAAATATGTTCAATCTGAAAATTTCTTAAGCCCTGGAACACAAAGATTTAAAAACAACAAATGTGCAAAAGGCAAAGAAAGTGTATGACTAACTGTGCCTCCAGAAATGTTTCAACTAGACTGTGGCCAACATACTGTAGATTGGACATAAGAAAATCTATCTAGAGAAGATGTCAACAGTAATGCTTGGCATTTTCTGTCAGCCTGTAAGTCGTGTGTTTTACAGGATATAGTAAAACAATAAGGGGCAACTATAGTGAGCTGATAGATTGAGTTATAGTTGAGAAGAGTTGCAGGAGACAGCTTCATTATTCCCACTTCTCAGGAAGGCAAGCCATCATGTGCAACATGAGATAACAGTTGCAAGTATAACTATTATTGACCATGTTATTTATTTTAAGACATTTTTGGCCGCACATAACACCAGATTTAAATAATAATAAATGGTATACGTTATTAATACCTTTGAGGACGTTGTTGGACAGGTGCCAATGTCTTGTCTAAGGATAACATAACGTGTAACCAGAAATTTAACCACTCACCCTGGTGTTTATAGAGGTCTGTTCTACCAACTGAGCTACTGCTACTACGTTGTGTTTGTGACAAAGAAGCAGCATAACTACACTTGTTTTTCCACAGTAATTACAGAGTCACCATCATATGTGGTCTTTATACAGATGTAACATATACTCTAAAGTAATGATTCCCTCTGCTGCTAAAGATTAAGGATGTGTAAGGACACACAGAGTATTGGAAAATAATCTGCACTTCATAGAAATGATGCCAGCCATGAGATGAGGTATAATCACTGTTGTTGATGCATGTGCAGTGCTCGCAATTCTTCTGTTCATTGGGATAAAAAAACAGAATATACATCAACCTGACAGAAACAGACGTTTTACAGTCTGGCATAATTAATCACTCCATGACACGGTCTACATTTAATGAGCTATTCCAAGTGTAAACAGTTTATCATAAAATGCTTTTGAGATCTAAACTGTGGACATGCACACAACATGTGGAATATGTTATATATGATATATTCTATATATTATGATTATATCAGAGACCACAGCAGTAGAGACTGAATTTTACCTACAATGTCATAAATGAAGTAAAAGAAAAGTCCAGGTATCTCACTGGTGTTCAGCAGAACAACTTTCATGCCTCTTTCATGACGACAAACAAATGAGAGTGCAAACCACATGGAAGAGAAGCCATATAGAATATATCATACAATATTACATATTACATGGGTTGGTAATAATTAAAATATTGAGTAGATAAAGGAGTTGCAGAAAAGGTAGTGTCTATAAGATAGATCGTGTATACAAACTTAGAAATTATAAATAACAAAAAAGATAACATTTCTATCACTGAAAACATGTTAAAAATAAAACTGTGGAGATGAATGTTAAATTGCTGTAACTGAATGGGTAAGATGGTTAAATATGACCTTGTTAATGTAATTCCTGATTTGAAGAAAGACAGTTGGTGTTAGTCTGCTGGACTGATTAGAGAGTGTGATGGATGTATTCATGTGCTGTGTGACGACACTGTTCCAGTGTTTACTGCAGGATGGTGTCCTGGCATGTTGCATTCTTCAGGGGACACAAATCAAGCTTTCATTGTAAGCTCGTCAGTCATTGCTGTGTTTTGGCAAACTGCTCCTTTCTCACAGTGGGATGCTGGCAGTACTACTTTTGCTATTCCAAAATAATGATACAGGAAGGATGCTAAAAAGCTTTAGTCTTATTATGAAGGTTTTGGTCCTATTTTAAAAATAAAATTGTGGAAAACTAGAAAATTTGTGAAAGATTTTTAGGCTTCTAATTTAAAATGGAAGTTTCTAATTAAAAAGAAAATATATTTATTATTTTCTCCAAATGTTTTCCTGTGTGCATGTTTGTTTTTGATGATATTATTAAATTAATACATGAAAATATGATGATTATGAAACAATTATTGAAATATTATTATGGACAGCGACACTGGCGACATGTGGCCCTGGGGCTCATAGATAACTGCTCTGAGCTATGGCCCGCAGCATGTAGTTAATAATCTCGGGTTAAAAATCAGCTGAAGGTTATGAATGATACACATATTTAACAGCAATAACGTGTGCACAACTGTACTTTTGCTAAACTGTACATGTAAAACTTTACACTAGAACTGTAAACTAAAGAATAATGTAACCCATCGGTATATTCATTAGCATTCAGAGCTGCAACAATGACGTATTCGGTGAGATAAACAAAATATCACATTAACCAGAGGTTAAAAATGCCGCAGGGTGGATTTAATTCTACACATAAGGTTTAGGTTTGCAATAAATGAGGACGTGTGCACAGTTTATCAAAGCACATCAACAAGAAACTTCAAACATGTTTCATTACATGGGACACAGCCACTATTTTTCTGGCATGTAGAAGGATAACGTGGTTTTCACTAAAATCTAAAATACTAACTTGAAATAAAAAGGCAGCCTTAGCAATCACATGGGCAACAACTGCAAGTTTATATATTCTTGGTTTGAACTGTACCAGTGGGCTGGTCTTTGCAACTAAAGCAACATTTTTCTTATGTACACACGGGTATCGAGATTGAAATATTAATATTAAAAACGAGGTTCACTCATTGATCATTTAACTAGATGCAACAGATTAAAGTTAATATCAAAATTGTTAAACTTGCAAAGCTAATTTCCATTTCTGCCATCAATTTTGGTAGTTAGAATGACAATCTTAACATTTGCCAGCAAAATCTACAAGAAATCAAAAATCTACATCTCACACATGGCCTATAAAGGAAGTTCTACCAATAATAATAAGACAAAATTCAACAAACAGTGTGAGGGAATCGTGCAAATAAACTACAGTGTATACACAATGAGTAACTATCCAAAACCATCCATCTGTCATTCCTATAAAACCTTGATTACTACTAAGTTGCAGCTGTCACTAAGTGACATGTGAAAACTCCACACATCTTACACTGACCAGCATTACAAACAGTTGCTCACAATGTAACACAGTGAACTGTCTTGTCATTCATCAGATGGTTTTCCTCTATTTTGTATTAGCTATCAACCGCATTTGAATCTAAATGAGAAACTGAGACGCTCCTGAGTCATCATCACTGTTATTTAAATATTTATATTTCCCAATTTAGAAAACAAGCTCTCTCCCACACAGTTTGTGAGTGGCCAATGTGTGCTTTAAAACTCAATGGAATAGAAAAAATGAGGAGCTAATTAGGGTGCAGTAGTTGGCATAACTTGCACAGTCTCATTGATTCCTTCTCTCAAGGGTAGGAGTTCCTCAGCAGGAGTCAAGCACACTGTCGGCGTATTTAGTTGAAAACCATACAGCTTGAGGCCCATGGGCACTGGCCTAGTCGGTCCAATTCAATTTCCCTGCTTTAAAATGGCTACATGATAGTCCAACTGTCCAATTTATACACCTATTTGAAGCCCAGAGTGTCTGTGTGCTTATAAATCACTGGATGCATACAATTATGCACAGCGTGCTGAAAAGAATGTTCTCTCTTGGGATACTGAACATTGCCATTTACTGCACTTTGAATCCTCTTTAATTCACCTTATCACAGCTTTTTCTACTCGTGTTTGCTGCTGCACTGTTAACTAGGAATGGTGTCGCTGGTTAACCTCTCAGTATACTGTTCATACGTAAAGAAAGCATCTCCAACCTCATGAGAAGAATTTAACCTGTTAAACCCGACGGACCCGGTACCGGGTCCACTTCCGACTTCCGGTTACAAAGTCATTCTGTGTTCC
>JAUMHF010000025.1:8624360-8717165 GCA_032359275.1 Microctenopoma steveboyesi | reverse complement strand
ATATATTCAATTCATTTTGGGTACGTCTTTTTCAAGCAACTTCCTATAAAATGGTCTAGGGTTCAACAGGTTAAAAATTGAATGTTTAATAATGATGTCTTCCAAAGGGGCTTCAAAAATACACAGTTACTAAGTGTTCGGTAAATACAAACAATGGAAAATGTCACTAAACAGACACTAATGCACACATACACAAAAACTCACACATACTGCATTAACAAATTTTCACACAAATTCACATATTTTTAGCCATCCCCCATCATACCTTCACTTCCAAGCTGTTGAAAATGTTTCTTGGATGGATCCCACATACTGTACATGGCACAATAGAGCAGACAAAGTAGCACTTCATGGATTCACAGGGTGCAGCTGTGTCTCGGACATCAAAATGATGAGGAGTTGAAAAAACAACCACATTATTATTCATTCAATTTTCAGAACTGCTTGATCCCAGCTGTCGTTTCAGGGGGGAGGCGGGGTACACCGTATGTCGGTACGCATGGCCGACATACAGACAAACAACCATGCACGCTCACACTCACACCTACGGACAATTCAGAGTGATCGATTAACCTAACACGCATGTCTTTGGATGGTGGGAGGAAACCGAAGTACTCAGAGGAAACCTACACAGCGACGCAGACACGGGGAGCACATGCACAAAGAAATGCATTCGATCAACCTGGGAATTGAACCCAGGTCCTGTGAGGCGACAGTGCTCTGCATTACTATATCATTACAAATATACAATATTTATGATTATGTGTTGCAAACTTTTCTGCAACTTTACTATAATGTATTAAAAACATTGTTTAGTGGTCTTGAAACTACTTTTTTGGTGGGGGGGGGGGGCTCTTCAAAGATAGAAGAGTTGGACAGAAGATAGATAGAACCCAGCTGGGTTTGGGATTGCAGTTAAGTTGTATAAGAACATAACTCTTCCTCTCCACTGTCACATATTGCCTGCTCAAGTGGGACTGTTATTTTTAACCTTGTAAACTGCCTTGAGATGAGTTTTTGTCATTTGGAGCTATACAAATAAACGTTAAATGAATTTAACTAAATCTCATCTGTTCTGTCATTCAAATGGATCAGAATGAAAAATGGCAATTTAGTGTGCGTTATATGGACAGACATACTCACCTAAAAGTTACATTTAATACAGACAATTCTTGAACTTGGAATCAGAAGTTAATTAAATCATCATAAGTCACGCTGAAAATTTGAAATCATCACTGCTTAGTGTAGCATAGTAAGTGTGTAGTTAAATGCGTGTTGTGTTGTGTTGTACATGGGACTTTTGTATTTTGTTAACATAATGAGGATGTGCTGTTAGTTTGCATACATAGATACTGTTAATACTAAAAATCTGTAACATCTGCTAAATATTTCCAGACAGTATATGTATATTCCCTCTAAGATGTATAACATTGTGATCTCTGCAGTAGCTAAATGGTTAGAGCATCTGCCATGTAACTGCAGTGGCCAGGTTCCACATCTCACTGGGACCCTTTGTTACATGACATATCATTCTCTACCATATTTCCTGTTTTTAAAAAAACAGCACTTGGTTGAGCTTAGGAAAAGATTATGGTCTTGCATAAGAGCAATAAAGTTCACCTACCGTGTTTTTACTTTTTTCCAAAACCACAATCTTTTCCTAATGTTTACTAAAGGTTTTTCACACAAAAAACTGCACAAAGCCTAACCAGACACCAAACTCTGTCGTGAATCTCTGAAGTGTGACAGTCATGTGCTTTGTTCATCCATCAGTCACAGCCCACTCAGCGTGGTGCTTCATTCACGAGATACAGCACGTTGCATTAAAACATAAACCTTACAGTGATTTTGTTTCCTATAAACTGCATTTGCAGTTTAAAAATATAATTTTTAGGATACAGGGATGATCTTTGAGAAGGCCATGGTATTGTAATTCATCTACAGAAGATGATTTATTTATGCTCTAAATAAGTAAATATAATTTAGTACAGAATTCGTAAATATTCTAAATAGGTGATACGATGTGGTGAAGTTACATGCCATTTTGATTTATGTGTATTTGATGCTCAGTAAATAATGTGGTGTGCATTTGCATGAAAAACAATATTCAGGATCAACAGCTTAGTTGTATTAACCAAAGGATTTTACTGAGTGACAAATCGTCAAGGTTCATTTCAACATAACTTGACTTCTGCCAAAACACATTATATTATGAATTTCTCTGTCAAAGATATTTTGGTAGAATTGTATATTATAATTGATATTGTTACCAGAGACTGACCTTTATAATTAGCATATAACGCATGCAGATAAAGTGGAATAAGCATGAATAATGGACACAAACCACACAGCTGCCTTTACTTCTCTCTTAAAGATGGTTATCTACTGTAAATCAATAGGCCTCCTCACTATCGGCATGACTAGGAGCTGACTCAGCCTAATTATCCTCTGGGCCGACCTTTAAATCACATAAATGAGAACAAATAAATAATGACCGGTTAAAATAGTGCTGTCCTAAATCGGCATGCACAAATGAATTGTAAATTTATGTAAATGCAAAAAATGTGAGAGGGGCATCTTGCATTTTGGGTGACAAATTGAAGGCAGGAGAACACCCGAGAACTGTCTGGCTGACAGTTAATCTCTACACTGTCCTAGGCCACTTAATTCCCGCTGAAATGTAGCACATTTTCCCCGCTCCTTCCTACTCCACTATGTTCCCTTGTAATTTAGTGTGCACTGGCAATGGAAATTTGACAGCGCCTTTGATGGTAGTTATTCCACGGTGGGCTAATAACGTCAAGATTTCAGACAATGTGAAGAATATTAAAAAGAACTGTACTTTGAATTGTATGATAACAAGTACAATTACTAATATTGTTGTATCTTTTCATTTACTCATGGTAGTTTTCCGTTACATGGTTACATGAAACTCAACATTACTTTTCTGAAATATACAATTATAAAATCACGATATAATTGATGACTGACAAAATCTATGTAAAATGTGTGTGTGCTATTTGCTGTTTATTAACTGTAGCTGTTGGCAGAGCTTAAGAGTCTCCAAACTTTTTAAAGTCGATCGGTTAAATATATTTCAAAGCATTGGTGTAACAAATCTGAAGTTTGACAGATTTATTAAGTGGGATTTCTCTCTGGTGCTTGTTTAGACATGACATGCTCTGCTTTAAAGCTGCTGTTGTAATAAACATTGATCCATGTGCTGGATGTGAACGCTAACAAAGGCCAATCAAAGGCTCTTTTCAGGAGAATATCTGCCAGGATATTTGACTCGTGTGTAGAGTTAACAAGGTTTTGGACTTCGAAAAGTCCCAAGGGACACAAACACTGGGGCAGGATTATGAATAAGACATTTTTCAAGTAATTTGATGGTTTCCAAGTTTAAGAAAAATACATGCAACACAAACTGTTTTTTTATTTTCCTGTGAGAAATATGAAAAGAGATTTTTAAAACCATCTGACACAGTGCATCATAATGCCATAGATTTTGAGAAATGAATTGAGACGGCTTACAGTTTCAGTTTCCAAGGTTTGCCTCTATATTATCAAGTTTTACATTTTGAATATGTATTGCATTTAAGGTAGATATGTTTCATGTTCAATGTAAGGCAATCGAACTTTTCGTCTGCCATGTGGGTCATTAATACTCCCTAGAAAATATTTCTATCTAGTTCTTATTTATCCCCAAGTCTAATAATTCATTTGCCTTGGTTATAAGGAATCAATAGCACAGGTTTCACTTTGTTTGACAAACTGTTGCTTAATGTTTTAATGGTATGTGTGCGTATGTCTGTGGATGGCATACGTAATGCAGAGATTTAGTTTGAAGTGCCTAAACTGTGTACTTGGAGTGGCTATGTTTAACACGTGAGTAATATTTCTAAATTGGGAGCAAATATATTTTTCTTAAAGATTAATATTAGTCTTAATTTAATCCAACACCCAAAATTTTGTGGAACCACAAGTTTGTTGTTAGGAAATGTGGTGGAGTTGTTAGACGCCTCTTGTACCCCGCATACATATTGTTTTTCCACCACAGGGCCATCGTTTCCACTATTTGTCTCCTCCCCAACATTTACACGCTTTTTCTGAAACTCAGAAGTCAGTCCCAAAGGTTTCAATTAGAAAAGTGTGGTGCATCTGAGTGTATTCACTTTAATAGTAGAGAGTGATCTCCTGTGTGTTGCAGAAAAGTATTGCTGGAAGCATTCCTCTGCCTCTAACTTGGGTTAATTGGGTTTCTTTCAGCTTCAGCCAACAAAAGTACAGTGAAAAAGAAAGAATTCATTTACTGTGAGCTGCCGATTTTAGCCAACAGTACATTTTGATGTTTATCTTCTGATCAACGTATAGAACGTTTGCTCACTATACTATAGATGGATATTTTTGAAGTTATCGTGCATGCATGGTCAATACTTTACATTACAGAAGACTATTTCACACTCTACAGTAGTTTCATAGACCAGATTTTGGTTGGCAAAGCTAAATTATTGTTCCAACAGTCTTGTCAAGTTTTGTATTATGTATGATTCTCTGTTATTTGCACAAAAAGAAATAAATAATCCTAAATGGTAAAATGTATTTTTTGAATAAGTAAAATGTTACCTTTAATAGCAAAAAGTCAGTAGTCAAGGATATAAATGGGGTCAATAGCAAGTCTACACCAAGCAGAAAGGCCACAGACCCAAGTTCAAGGTTAAAGTCCCACATGAGCTTGGGTTTAGGCAAGAAATGGTCACTGTCAAAGCAAAAGTGTGTTTTGGTTTAAATTTTAATGCAGATATTGTTTCTGTTTTGTCTATTAACCCAGCCTGTAGTTTTTCCCTTAACCTTAGCAATCAAGTCAGACATGATCTGAACTAAATTGCAGCTTGTAATCTTTATTTTTTTTAAGTGTCTTATATTTCCTATATTTTGGAAAAAGCAAACGTGGGATAACAACAGCTTGTTGATCTACTTAGTTTCAGTTAAATGTGCTGTAAAGTCGTCACAAAATGAAAATAGATTGATGTCACACTGTCTTGTTCTGAGTATCTCTAGGCCTGCAGAGAAGGCTTTACTGACGGTGAGTATGAGGTGTAAGGCCTGTAGGGCCCAAGATATAGCTTTTGGGTTGTTTTTTTATAGTTCTCTAAGCATTGCACAGTCTGACCTTGGGGTGAATGTGCTGGGGCATCCTATCCTATGAAAAGACTAGCAACTGCCTAAAAACACATAATTAAAAGAAAGGGCACTAGTTTTATCATAGCTCTCCCAGAGTGCAGGTCTACTTGTGGTTTCTAAATGTGGACTGGGAGGCTGAGCCTTTAGCTAGCAAGATCCTCTTGTACCAGTTATAAATCCAGGTACACCCTCTCTACCTGTAAGACTAGACTTAAAACTTTCCATTTTGGGGAATCGTATAATTAGAGATTGCTCAGGTGACTCTGAATCATCTCTTATCCTGCTATAGATTTAGTCAGGTGCAGGATTGAACTATTGTTGCTGAAATTATTTTCATCTTAAATTCACATTGAATCAAATAAGAATCGTATGAATGGGAGGGAGTTAAACTTAAGGCTTCAAATTAAAACCAAATATGAGCATTTGGTGAAATTAGTTCTATCCAAAACACTATTCATCAGTGTAGGCTGAGAACAAAAAGATAAATCAACGTAAGTGTGCATAAAGCTTCTGAATAGCCTGTGTTAATTATTAGGCTCAGCCATCCTGCCGATGGCAGTGAAAGTGGAATATGAAATGACATTGGTTCAGTTATGGTAGGGCGACTTCATCAATAGCACACGTCCATTTTTGATGATGGAGTAGCAAATAAGCTGTTCCAAATGGCCTCCATTTTCCATCGCCTCCTCATCTGCTCTGCTCCATCCCTCATCATATTTCTTGTTGAAGAAATAGTGAGGGAGGAGAGGCAAAGATATACCTAAGTGGCAGTCTGAGAGCCGGAATGGAAAGCCTTTGTGCTACAGGTGTGATCTTTTGTTCTGCAGTTTCGACCTGAAAGTACCAGGAACACTGCTTCTAAATCTCCTTAAAAGTGAACATTTGCTTTTAAAGTTGAATACGATGCTGAAAAAGTGGAACAGTGATTGGAAAAAGTGTTTGGTCTATTTATGGTTTAGTTATTCTTTGTCCCACAAGAGCTCACTAATGATTTTATTTCTTTTGAGTTAGTTGAAATTAGATTAAAAGTGTTTGCCTCAATTAGAAGTGAATTGGAACTACAGATGACATTAAAGCTGTAGAACTGATGGAGGAAGTACAAGTTTTTCACTTAATTAAAAGTAGATATTATCTTGTGGGACAGTGCTTTCACTGTAAATGTCCTCCAAGCAGACCTAGGGGGTTATGTTTGCCTTCAATAAAAGCTGCTACATTAGAAAACAGTGGAATATTCCAGGATTTTACACCAGTTCAGTCTAAATTTAACCATTAATATTTGAAATGAATCCTTGAAAACTCATTATCCTATAATTAATGAAATAGATATCCGCAGTACAATTAGAACTTACATTTTAATAATATTATATTCATGATGATAGCACAAACACACAAGTGTTTCTATGTCAGTGCTGGAGTTGGGGACAGCAGTGACTGAATCAAAAGAAGAAAAGTTGCAGGTCAAAAAAACACAAATAATGGGTGGACTATGCTAAACGTCCACATATCCAGATATCTAGATGTGGGGTTTCGTACCAGTACCTTAAATTCATAGAGGCGAGCACAGGGGGAATAGTTGACATCAGACCATAGGGATATGTTTAACATGTGTAACAGCTTGTTAGCATTACATTTTAGCAGGGTTATTCTGAATAAACTGCTGATAGTATAAGCCTTCTGGCAGTTTCAGACAGTATGTTGGCTCCTTTTCCTGTGGAATTACTGTATGCTTTATATACTGATTATAATTTCAGGCTGAAGTATCTGCAGAGAGCAATTGTTTTTGCCCAAGGTAAATAAATAAATAAAATTGCGGCTGCTAAACTAGTATCTTGCAGTAGTTTCTGTACAGGAAGCTACAGCTTCCCACACAGAACAGAAGTTGAGAAACAATAGATGGCAGAGCAGTGCCAGAGACTTCCCATGGTGCTATAAAACCACATGAGCAGAACTGAACACTGACAATAAAAAATAGAATCGATGGGAGTGCTTCACGTTTCCTATCCCATTGACAGATTATTTCATGGATCACAGCAAACAAAACTGTGGCTCGTTCAACAAAGGGAGTGTCTCAGCTCCCATTCTCCAATATGTTCTTTTGATTACTTTAAAGCTGAGACTGTTTAAGCTTTTGTCAGGAGTAGAATTAGACAGACAGAGAAAGAGAGAGAGGGCATGGGAATGTTCCACACTGACTTACAGCAGATGCCAAAAAAGAGACAGGCAGACAGGGAGATTCGCATAATCTAAGTCATTATCAGACGTAAATGAACAGAAAGTGCAACCATCTCAAATGAACAAAGTGATTTCACAGATCACTGATGCCCTTTTCTAGAGATGGCAAATTAATGGCTGCACTATATATTTTTTCCCGTGCCGTGCAAGTCCTCTCGAGTGCAATAACACTGAGTGTAAGGGTTTGCCATCAAAGAGGTGAAATCGTTTTCTGCCCTGGACACGGAGTAAAGTGAATGGGGGAATTGACAATGAGATTAACCTAATTGTAAATTAACCAAATACTGTTAATAGGATTCTGTTAATTTAAGATTTATTTCCATATTGATTAATTTACTCTTTTGTTGTGTGTTTAAAATGATCTTAGAGGATAATTACCAGCAACGTTAAATTACTAAGAATTTAATCTGTGTGTCATTAATCAAGCTGACGATCACAAATAAGGTTGCTGATTTATTTTATGCCCACAGTTGTTGCCAACAGTCCGCAAAATCTAGTTAGTCTAAATTAATATTGATTCAATTGTGTGAGTGTAATACTATATACAGTACAGTACAGTGCAATGGTTTCATTTATGTTTAGGCATATCAAGTCCAAGTAACAAAATGTCAAGAGATTTGGAGAAGCCTCTTCAAATAAAATGTATTAAATTTGTTTGTTTTGTCAATGCACAACAGTAAACTTAGAAAACACTACACTTCAGGATGTTATTGAAGAAGCAATTTGAATCTATAGAAATTTCTGCAGGGAGTGCACCATTTATTATCTAGGAAAGGCTGACTGTGTAAATCTATGTCAGATTCACAATACAGTCAATGTGTTACAGTACGTTCTTTAAAATTTAAATATTGTTTGTTTCAAACCAGACTCGGTTGCTATTCATTGTTGCCAAACTGCCACGGTGAATCATGTTTTGTTTTCAGTTATCTGTTCTGGCACATTATCTGGAGGTGTTAGTGGTGGAGGTTTGGGCAGCAGGCAACAGAAGATAGACAAGTTGAGAAAACATTTGTGCAACAGCACTGTCTCAGGTACTGGGTGCTGTACTATAACTACTATAAGACATAATTTCCCAACTGTAACCAGCAGCCCTGGACAAATACAGCCAGCCCATCTTACTAACAGTCATCTTTATCTATGTGAATCTAAATGTGGAGCAGAATGATGCTAAAAATGACCTGAGCATTTCCAATAACATCTACGGCTTTTAGGAGAAATACAAAGGAATGGCATATCACGTATACATACTATATTTGTTGTGTGTATATGTGAGAAACTGTTTCTCAGTGGAAAGCACATCCTGGTCTTGTTGTCACTGTGAGCTTACCAGGGAACTAGCAGAGACTCCAGGCATTAACTGCACTAACGTAATGAAATAGTCTGATTGTGTACATACTAAAAACACACATACAATAAAAATGTAATGGATTAATTAGTGAACATTAGAGTTGCTTGTATATAGGCAACAAAAACAACTAAGCACATTTATCTTGAAAATTTCAACAATTGATTTGAGTGTGGTTGCTAACATACACACAGGAAAATGTCTTACTCTGTGGATGTAAGTGGATAAGATGTGCATACTGCATCCATTCATGCACCACATTCAAGCTCAGGTATAAACTGAAAAATACAGTAATAAGTAGATTAATATTGTAGCAGTCATCGCTGGTCCAGTAAGTAAAGTCATTAGTAAATTCATGAATTATTAATTGATGTGTTTAATAAAGAGATGACAGCACAGACAGATATCTGGTGTCATAGTGGTCTAAATTATATTTTGTCATATGTTTCAGTGACTGCGCAAAAAAATCCCAATAATCACAATGATATCAGACACTTTCATAAGTGGGCCTACATTTTATATCTGAATTGTGCCTCTCCAACCTCAGGCGGAACAGTTGTATCATAATTTATGCCACTATTCCCACTAACTGCATTACTCGTCTCTGACACCCTCCGACTCTGCATGATTTTCTCTTTCTGTGAATCCATCCGTGTAACCACCCCACAACTCCAGACTCCACTCTCACATCCAAGTGTCCATCTGCACAAAAGTGACCAGCACTGCAGCACAAAAAGCCACAATTAAAATCTTGGCTCTCTTTACTGCCTTTTCACCAGTTTTATTGTGGTTTTGCAAATTTGCAGCCTGCATCCACGGCACATTTCCACACAAATGACACCATACACATCCATTATTTACAGCAGCGTTCAGTACGAAAATGCTTTGGATCTCTTAAGGATCTATGTTTGTTTTTTTCACTTAGATTAAACAGCAATTGCTATCTTGGGAATTCACTTTAACCTGTTGAACCCTAGACCATTTTATAAGAACTTGCTCAAAAAAGACGTACCCAATATGAATTGAATATATCTCAGGAACTATAGGGTTTATTTGAGCTATCTTGGTACCAAAACAAAGGCAAGACTCCAGAGAATGCTCTAAAGTTCTAAAATGTAATATTTATGTCACTGAGTGAGAGTAAATGAATTTGGAAGACAGAATGACTTTGTAACCGGAAGTCGGAAGTGGACCCGGTACCGGGTCCGTCGGGTTTAACAGATTAATAATATATATTTTTGTACTGTATACGCAAGTGGCTCCTACACAACAGTATAATTTTAATATAGTACCTTCAGAAACTGGTTACCTTTAACTACATACTGTGGTTGACTTTAGACCTCAGTGATTGCTTGCCGTTGCAAAAGGTGTCGATAGCATTTTATTTTTTCAGAAAGAACTGTCTCTCTCTGTAGGAACCAATAAAGCTCACTTCTTGTTTTTACACGCTCTGTACAGATTATCTATCCATCCATCCATCCATCCATCCATCCATCGTCAACCGCTTATCCGAGGTCGGGTCACGGGGCTCCGTACAGATTAAAAGAACCAAATATTAACTCATTAATTAGTGAGAGTTTATGGGTCAGTGTCTTCTGACTTCTTGTTAAATTGAAGTTAAACCAAAAGAAGAACTTATGTGCCAAAAATGAGTTGAACCACATTCACATGTTTGATAATACTACTAGTCACTGAGCACTTTTGTTAGCAGGTCCCTGCACAGCAGGAAGATGAAAAACAAGAGAACAGCCACTACTGTCTACAGTAAATTCAGAAATGAAGTCGATCCATGTTTGGAAAACAACACATTTCGCTCTGTGTAGTTTGTGACATACAGTAGGTTTGATCACACTTTTGTGGCAGATGTCATCAGCAGTATGTCAGTGTAGGAGAGAAAACATTCTCAGCCTATTGGACACGAGTAGTCTATTTAAAGGAGAAAGCTAAGCAGCTTCAGATGTGGTATGTGTGAGTGCACGCACCAGTTGATGGGTGTGAATGACAAAGGTTGAAGCTTGAAACTGTTAAAAGATGGAATTTATTAGGTGGAATGGCAAGCATTACACTTGTCTAAAAAATTACAAGGATAACACCAGGTTTAGCGGCCTGGTAGCTCAATGGGTTAAGCGTCAGACTGGGATGCAGCAAGTCGCAGGTTCCAAACCCTGTATGACTCCTAGTCCATCCCCTACCAGGTGTGCCCTTCAGCCAAGTCGCGTTGGATAAAAGCATCTGCCAAGCAAAGTCTACCTCTAAATATGTACAGATCTATCCAACAACCACCACAGCTCAATACGGAACAATGTGACTTGTCAGGCAGACAGGCAACAGATCCTCATATCTGGAAACTTTGAAAAGGGGTGGTGACAGTTCGACGAGCTGGAGATGGTTGTACTTACATCAGATCTGTTGGCAGAGACTTCTAGGGTGACTGATGACTTTAGGGTATCAGCTATCTTTGGCTTAATATCTTTGATATTCAACAGCCAGGTTCACTTTCGTCAGCACTTCCATGTCAAACTGTCAAACTCTCCTGGTTTTCACATGAAAAATATGAACTTGTAATTCTAATAATATGCTGGATAATGCTAATTTGCATTATTAAATTACCACTGCTGTTTAAAGTCATGTTTTTATCAGTGTCTATCCTGCCTGTGCAGTTAGTTGAGGTAATGAGGGTTTAACAATGGCAAGGAAAACATCAGCAATAAAAACATACTATTTAATGAATAATGCATGTTTTCATGGTTAAATAAATAAAGTCTCTTTCCAACAATTCCACCCTGTCTTGGAAAAACACTGATTAATTCTCAGAAGCTTTTTTTAAGATTTTGCCTGGGGGTCTGGAAATGACTTTAATCCTCTTCCTTTAGTCTCTTTGAAAAGCAAAACAAAGGGACTGATTTGCAGCCTTTGAACTGTGATCTTCCTAATCAACAGTTGAGTCCAGTAAATATCCTGGCCTTTTGATAGCATCCACACACATCTTTCATCAGTGGAAAATAATAGAGTGGCCCAGTTCTTTGATCAAACAGACGCACACCCACAATTATTTTAGCCAAGGTTATCATCATCACAACATTAACTGGGAGTTTTCTGTGAGCTGCATCCCTACAAACGTTCTGCACTCTGTGCACTCCATATTTGTTTTAGTGTCATCTAAGTGTAATTTCTACACTCTACTGGAAACGGATTAGCCATACACACTTTATCTCCTGCTTAATTTTCTGTGTAATTATTCACAGTGGAGAGAAAGAACATGATATAAAGTCGACACGCAGTTGACATCGAAGGCATCCTTATCATTCTGTTCAAACCAGCTCAAGCTTCAGAATCGGGACGTCTGTTGAGCGTCACCCCCAAATGAAAGGGGAAAGGTTTTAGCCATCGCCACAATTAGAAAGAAACACTGAGCTGAGTTTGATCGCCTGAAGTTATTAGCTCACGGTAATTAAGTTTGCATTATTCTCCGCCAACATCAAAATGATTTTTTGTGGTTCCCTGTCATTGTCGAGCTGGGTGTTCGACATTCTGACTTGTGGAGATAGCCATGAGCTGACCCAGCCAGGATGAGTGGAGAGTATGACACAGACATTGAGAGTAGCCTCACTAAGACTTCAAAGATCTGTCAGTTTCTTTTTTTAATTTCATTTAAATAGTGGCACCACTTTGCGACAGTTCACCAGGGATCATTATTGTTACCAACTACCAAGCAAGCACCGATCAACAACAACATTAAAACCACTGAGAGGTTAGTGAATGTAAGGATTGTCATGTAAACAGCTGGCACAACACATAGTACTCTGCAGTTTTCTGCTTAGCCACAGACTATCCTGTCCACCACTTCAAAAAGCATGCAGAAGGCAATGTCTTAGTCTCAGACACAAAAATGGCTTAGTCTAAAAAGTCAAGTTTTATTTTGTGCCCGTTGATTTAGGGTGAAAGGGTCCAATAATATGCCGTTAATAGCTTGGTGCCAGACAGATCAGGGTCATTTTGGCAGCAGAGGGATAACTACACAATATCAGGTGCTTTTAACATTTTTGGTTTGGTATCTAATCCTAAGAATGCACAGAAAATGTCAGGAACATAATTTTTGCTCTAAATAAAAGCTGCACATGTAAATAAAACCTTTCACAACATGATGTACTGTAGAATGGTTGTGCTCTTATTTACTGCTGATGTGTATGCTATTATTTTTCATATCCCATGATAATGTATTCTAAAAATGATATGCAATTATAGTATTAAGTCATAGTTAGTCAATGTAGGAGCTAACAAAACAACCTTATAAAATCTAAATATATGTTTTATTACAGCCTCCAAATATTAAGTGCAGAAACATATGTACTGTGAAATGTACTGGAGCTGCCATGGGACTGTACAGGATCTAGTTGTTCTGTCAAAGCAGCACTGAGCCAGTTGAAAAGCCTGCTAAAATACACAGCCTATCCTCCCACAACTCTGGTGAAAGCTCATAGCCCTTTACTAATTCAGTGGCCTTTACTGCGTTTTTGGATGACTCCAGGCTTGCGTTGTCAGTGTTTCTCAGCGAATAAATAAATCAAAAGCAGTCGCAACTGGAGCACCAGACACTGATGACTGTAATAATGCAGAATAGAATAAATTTTTCATTTTCTTAACATTAAATCTCATTTGATCACGAAGACTGGACACAACAGTCACAACTGTCTGTCAGATGAGTTATCAGTTATGTTTCAACAATAGCAAACTGCAGGCAGGATGAAAAAAAAGGGCCATTGAAATCTGAGTGGGGGACACATCCCATCTAATGGTCTAATGCGTCTTGATTTACTTCTAATGGATCATAGTGTGAGACAGGGTATGAACTACAGTCATGCATTTTACATTAAGGAAGGTGAAACAAAATGAAACTGTCTGCCATATCCATCATGTGAAAGCCATCAATGTCAGCATTAGGCTTCAGCCTACCTGCTTTGCTAAAAATGACTTAGGCTGATCAGGCTGAACAGGTCGAATCTTGTGCTTTGGATTCAATACCAACAAACTTATCATTTCTACATCCTGTACACTGCAGTTTAAGGTCCTGTATGTGCACACATACTTAACTCAGGATGATGCTGATGTGGACATATGTACTTGAGTATTGGTCTTGGTCACTGTAGCCTTGGGGCTTTCTACCCAGTACACTACTCTGCTGTAAGAAATATAACAAAACGCCCTGCCTGTGACGAAATGCACTCAAAGATCAACTGAATCTCATATAAAGCTTCAGCAGTTAATATAAGCCAAATCAAGTTGGAATCTTTCAAAGTTACAGAGCACTAATCCATTGAAGAGAAATTCCATATTTTGTCTTCCCTGATTAAATGATGTAGCAGAGGTAATTTAGGCATGCCACAGCATACCAAACTAATTTAAGTCTGTATGTTGACTAGACCACTAAAAATCCCTAACTGTGTTTCTGCTGGAGTTTTTAAGATCACCGCCTAACTACACGTGTTCAAACTCGAGGTCAAAAGCTGATGGCCAGACACTCTCCTTCAGGAACCTCAGGCAGAGCACAGAATTGATGGTTTCATTGACTATGGCAAGTCATCCAGGTCCTGAAGCTGCAAAGCAGCCCCAGACCTTCATACTACCACCAACATATTTGATGTTTTGCGAAATGAGATAGGACATACATCAATGATCATAGATGTTATTAAAAATAATAATAATAAAGAGAAAAAGAGGATAACATACTTTGGAGACCCCTTCAGCTCTCCCAAAATAAGTTATATTCAAGAGAAAATTGTTTTTTAAAATCCAATCTTAATCTATGAAATTTGTCTGGGACAATTAGAAAAGTGTCTGTGGCTCTCTAACAGTTCATTTGACATGGTTGAAGCTCCCCTCCAGCAAACCAAAGCCGACAGTGTGAACTCTTAACATCACAGCCATTGTCTCATTTCACAGTGAAAGTGCAAAGACAATCGGGCCAAAAACCTCATGATGTTACGTAGTCTGAATACTGACAAAGCGCTGTGTGGAAGCCTTAGCAGACGTTTTCCTGAATCCTCACCATCTCTCAACCAAAAAATGAGTGTTGAACAAAAACGACACACAAGTCGTGTCAAACGCTCTTCTTTTATTGTTAGTATCTGCTAATGTTCCTATGAATCGTATGATTAAATACTGAAAATGTATTTATTAGGAGGTTTCACTGGAGAGTTGTGTCTATTAAGAGGATTCTTGTCACTTATTGTAAAGACACACAGGTTGTTAGAGCTCTAGGTGCCTGCATGAGGCAATATAGCTGAGGAGAGGAACTGTTGTGTTTAAGGAACATAAGGAACACATTGCTACCTAATGTGTAGGATGGTTTACCTGTGCCCCCCCTCAGAAATGGGGACCAAATCATAGAATCCATTTTATAAGGAAAGAAAAAGGGGTAATTATTTTATTGGTGGAATGTTTTTGTAAGAAGCGATTATAAATATAACATTTTAAAACAAAAACAGACTCTTATCCTGCTTTAATAATATCACATTTTAATGGATTTGAACAGATTGAGGTCTGCAGTGGTGAAAGATTATTAGAATATGATTGCAGGTGTCAATTATTATAGTATTGAAAACACTAATGGGGGTGTTTCGAATTTGAAGAATTTTAAATGTAACTCGGCAGTGTCAATGAATTGTAATGGCGTTAAATAATAAGTCAAGTCTAATGCTAAATTCTGTATGAATTCATTTTTATATAAAAAAACATTGATTTCTAAACTAGTTTCCAATGTACAGCACTATATCATCTCCTCATCCAGTTAAGCACATAATCAGTGTCATCTCAGGATTAGTGTGTATATCAGCTCTTTTTAAATCACTTGCCAAAAAGAGTAGGATTGATCCGGCCTTGGAAGACGGCCAGACAACATGTATAATCTATAGATCACTCCTTTTCATCCACAACCATCATAAGACCCTGTTCCCAGCAGTATGTGCTCATCCTCGATGCCTCGGGAGACTTCACAAATGATCCTGCCACACATCCCTGGACCACTGCCCTGTGCAAGGCCTCCCTCTTACTAGTCTACCTCCCCAGGGAGAGGTGCCCCACATGCCTACTAAGTTAATCCAGATCTGCAAGGAGACTGCAGGGTTTGTCAAAAGATATCTGTCTGACCTTCCTTGATGAGCATGTACTGTGTAATGTACATCACTTCTAACTGTGCCATCAAGCCCTGATACTCTGTCATCTTCTAATCATCAGGTCTCCTCTCACCAATTCTCCGGGGACACAGATTGCTCACTTTAAGTACCTTTGCTGATATTTTAGACAGCGGCACAGTGTTTGGGCTAAGCATGGTCACAGTGATGTGAACTTGAGCGGAACATGCCGCTGCTCTTTGAACTGCCTGTTTTAAACTGCTCAGTTGACCCTCTTGGCTGAGGCTTCTCTCCTGCTTTGATGAAAGTGGAGCCACGCGGTGTTGGTTGGAGTATCTCGCATTCAGCACCTGGCTGTCACACCAGTGATGGCTCTCTCCTCCCTGCGCTTCAAGCTGAAGATGTCTTACTGTCTTTCTCCTTTTAGATACAGTGGGTATAACAGTTATTCAGCAGAAAAGTTGGAGACACTAAGGAAGACAAAACAAACAGACGGAAACCTTGACACAATGAGGCCTGAAAAAAATATCCATCACTTATTCACATCCGGTCCATGAACCTCGCTGCTTTATTTTCATACCATATCATTGTGTTGCTGCTTGCAGTTCCACCTGGAACAATTGTGGGTTGTTTTCTGTCTGTTCTATACTGCAGTCGCTTCAATAAATTTCACTGTGTGTGTCCAGCATGTTATTCATGGCTATACTCAGCACATTACGGTGCTTCTCTTCCACAAGTAATCACAAAAATTAACACAAAGCACAGCTTTGTCTTGTTCCTGTTGTCATGTTCAATCTTCCCCTAGAGCTCCCAACAGCACACGGCAAGATTCTGCTGACATATCCAGGTCTTGAACTCACTATGCAGCCCTGATTTACTCACTGGCACCAAATATGGGTCTAACACCAAACTTATCATGACAATGGATGCTAAGTCCTTCAGGTTGCAGTTAAAGGATGGATTGTGTGATGGATGAAATCAGCAAAGACACTTCAACAACTGAATCTCATCTTGGGCCAGAGGATCGAAGCCTTGAGGTCGTTGATCACCAGTGTTTCGAAGCAGCAATGACTATAAAATGACTTATATATAAACCCAAATAACATACACTGTTCTGGGTATAATTTAGCTTTTTGTAGCACATTTCTAAACCTACAGTTGCATTTCCAATTATATTTCTACCACTTGCTTGTGTGAAGAAGTGCTAAAAGACATGGCACTACCCCAAGGCATTTGAACATAAAGTTATCTTTCTTCATCGAGAGAGAGAAATCACATGCACATTAATAATGCATTGTTTTGGGTTGTTACAGAGCACTCAGCAAGAAGGGGAGAAAAGCAAATGCGACATGCTAGAAACATTACAGTTTGCTCTTGCTCTCGCTCGCTTTCCCCGACATGGAGACTATTTTCACACATCTGCTACAGCAGAAGAGGCTTCTGTCAGCATGATGATACCAAACAAGTTCAAGCAAAACCCTTCTGAGATACATTTAGATAAATGATGTCCAAATACGCTGCTCAGTATTCACAGATTCACAGAGAGCCCTGTTTCTTACTGTGTTTTAGATAGAAACTCCAGACTGAGAGCTCCAATTTTTGTCACACACTACACAAGAGACCTTATTTATGATTTAGGATTCATGGTATGTTGTTTGGTGACATATAAAAGATGAGTATTCAGGAGAAGATGAAAATAATCAGCACTGTTATATTGTATTGGTGTAACGCTGTTCTGTTAGCATCCTCTCTCTTTTTACTCCAGCTACTGGATGTTGTTTTTTAATTTACAGAGGAAAACTTTGCTATTACTGTGAGTCATTCTCTTCGTTATGTAGAGGCTAACATCTAAACCACCTGCCTACAAGATCACCTAAATAACATGTACAGCTGTCACTGAAAATATGGTGTCACCAACTTACAAGCGTTATCCACTCGTGAGATGCCAAACAAGTCAATTAAATGTCAAAGTAACAGAGGATTATTTGAAATACGTAATACTACAGAGTGAATTAATGTCCAATACCAGCCTCACTCATTGTTTGGTTATCAAGATTGAATTCATGGATGTTTGGTTATATTTCCAAATGTATATGCAAGTATTATTTAATAATTTGTTATAATTTATATTTTATTGTTATAGTAGCATGGAAACACTCTAGAGCCAACATAGTATGCAAGATTGTGTTTTGATCCAAACAGAACTACGCCTGTTGGGTGCAAAGCATTTAAACATTTGTCAGGGCAGGAAACCACAGTCACACTGTTCATAAAATGAATGCGGTTTCATCCACATGCTGCAAAACTGATACTCACTCACTGGTTCATTTTCTGCTTTCTCAGAGGGGGTGTCGAATGAAGGAACATTCTGTGTGAGTTAGATCTGCTCAGTGACCCTCTTCATAACACTAATGTTCATTACTGGCTAATGTGAAACTTTGAAGTATCCCAGATGGTGTTGGTTGTTATTATTCATGCTTCGTGTTTAGGCTTCATGACCTGTAAATAATACTCTAAACTGTGTTGTTTTCAAATCTCAAAGTACAAATGTTATTCTTGCTTTATGAAAACATGTCCGTTAAAACGGCCACACTGTTTTTTGTTGTTGTTGTTTTTTACCAAATTATGTACATCAAAAACATCATTTATTTTATTAATGTATTTCTATCAGCTGATGCTTATAAATGAATTGTATTGTATTAATGAAGGTAATAATTGATCATGGCAGAAATCTACTGTCAAAAAATACTAACATGAACATTTTTGCATTAATAAAGTGCATGTGCTAAAGTAAGGGACACACTGTATTCATAAAGTAGGGTACTGTAGAACAAGCTGGTAATAATTCATAAATTTATATTTATTTAATAAAAAGAAAAAATGTGAATTTGGGGTCTGTACATATTTTTGGGCTCATAATTCCTGTTTATATTTATATGTTATGTTTATATTTAGCTGAACACAAAAATGTTCTGTAAATACAAATATAAGGTGACTTTCAAAGATATGGTGGCCAAACTAAAAGGTAAATTCATCATAATTGCATGGTGACATGGTCATATGTGACTGCTGCAGATGGTTATTAGCAGCTAATTCATTAATCAATATAAGGCAGACCTGATTGTCATTACTACTCATTATAGGAACGCTACAGGCTTCACCAACAACATGCTGGAGCTCTGCAAAAAGTACAATAGCAGGAACTACTAAGGGATATAATTGTTCTAATAACAGCGGTCATTGACTTTACTTTATTAGCCTAACAGAAACTGAATTTGGGATGATAGACCCTCCTGCTCCAAGCACATCTGGATTCAAGGATAAAGGTTTAGATTCAGCCCATATGTCAAATCAGAGCGCATGGTTGTGCCACTTATCTCCCACTACGTCAGCTTTTTTCTGGCTTGATGACTGGATTACAGTAAATCAGTTATGTTTTATTAAGCTTATAAAAAATTAACTACGCGCAAACTCGAGCTGCGTTATTGATATTTCTGTTATTTTTGGACAAATTAAAGAGGTTCTTTAGTATGCAGGTGTAGTTACGGTGGTCATTAGAGTAGTCTTCCACCTCAGAAATCAGAAAGCACCTGATACCGACTGATGCTGTGCTCTGGGAAGGCCTCTGTTACAACACAGTTATTCATTCTCCCATGAGAGACATTTATGTAAAGGATATTATTTGATTATATAAAAACACTTTTACTTCCTCTTCAAATGATAGTTGACCAAATTGTCAGCTCAACAACTAAATATCTATAACTGTATAAAAATCTCTTAGGTCTGGCTTATACAAGTCTAAGTCTAAATGAATTCTTGTTTTAGTGAAAATAATTCTTATTGAGGATGTTGTAAAGCTCCCTGCTCTGAATCCTGACTAAATATGGCCTCATCTCTCTCTATACAAATATATACAGGTATTTATCAATAAACACTGTTTGCATTATATGAAGATTACAAAGACTATAGTTTAAATCAAAGATGCATATTTAAGCTTCTTAACAGGTAAATATCTCCACTCACATGCAGCCTGTAGTCTGACAAATCTTATTCAAATGTCTGACAGGTAAAACAACATAGAAATACGGGAGTCAACAGTATAAAGTCTGCTGAGGCCTCTCTGTTGTACCAAACTACTGAGCTTTTGTATTGAATTTGTTCAGTGATTTCATTGTAAACCAAATGAATCAGTTTGGTTTCCAGCACACAGATTTTCATTCATTATGTCTCACCATCTGCTACATGAAACATGGTTGATTACAATCTCTCCAGGTTCAGAACACCAACAATTAGTGTCATACCCACCTCCTCTCCATCCATCCATCCATCCATGCATGAATGCATGCATCCATCCATTGTCTATGCCTGTTATCTATTCAGACTGTAGCATAAAAGCTTGAGAAACATCCGGAACAGGTCAGCAGCCTATCAAAGGCTAACACCCTTTTACATTCCTATTCACACATATAAAGGGGACATCGTTTCAGTGAGATGAGAGATTCCCCTTCATCTGACAACTGTGGGTACAACAGAAGCTATACTGTAGGTGATAAGCTGGCAAAGCTAAAACTAGAAGTGATATGTAACTAAGGACATTTACTCAAATAATGTACTTGAGTACAGTTTAGAGCTACTTTTACATTACTGGAGTAGTACAATTTATCAATTCAATTACTTTTACTCCACTACAAACCAGAGAAAGATATTCCAGAAATCTGTTAAAGGTGGTCCAGTTCAAGGACATCGAACTGGACCTAACCCCAACCCCAACCCTAACCTTAGTATGATTAGTATGCTGATTCTTAATTGGTCAAGAATAAAAAAGTCAACTTTTGCATGGCTCCTGAACTGCTGAGGTAAGCCACCCCTGGCCCGAGCATGGTAGGTGGTTAAAGTGGTCATGGTTGCTGTGATGTGTTTCTAGAAAATCCAGCTGGCTCTGAAGTGCAGAGAAAAATCTGGACCAGGTCCTTGGAGCAAGTGGCAGAGAAGGTTCAGGAGTTTCAGTTCCTTTTATAGAATCTATAAAAACCAACTCCTTTAGATAAACTATAAACAACTCACTCATGTTTTTGTAATATGTTGTGTCCTTGTTTCATGAGACTATGAGACACACAAGTGCTCCAATATTTATACTGCAAATATTTTAGAATAAAACTACAACCCAATTTCTTTGTGTCATCTTTGTAGTTTGAGTATATGATTGTGCTGCGAGGCTCAAGTATTATCACAAATCAACTCAATCTTTTTAAATTTTGGTTCTTGAATCTGCTTCTTCAGTCTTCTCACTATTGAGCACATTAGCCTAAGGAGTATCAGCATAGATTAATTACATCAAATATATCACTTACATTATGAATATAAAACATGAGATATATTTTATTTCCTACAGTGACAAAATTTGTTTAACATGTGACCAATTTAATGGCTTTCACTATGTCTGCAGTCTTGTATGGAGGCCAGTAGCACTGACCATAAAAAAACTCATAAAGAAGGCACCACTTCAACTTCATTCATATTGTAAAATATACCTAGGGCTCCGTATGGCTCAGGGGGTAGAGCAGTCATCTGCCAATAGTAGAACTGGTGGTTTGATTCCCTCAAAGTGTTCTTGGGCAAAATACTGAACTCCAAGTTGACCTGTGTCAGATCAGTGTGTTTGTGTGTGTGTGTGTGTGTGTGTGGGTGAATGAGTCAGTCTAGGTAGAAAAGCGTTCTATATGAGGAGATCATTTACCATTTTCCATTCTTGAACTTGCAGGTTCAGTAAGAAAAAGACATTTTAATTAACACCAAACTCAATTCTAATAATACATAATTTTCCCAAATAACACAAGAATACACAGTTGTCATGAAGGTTTAAGCTGACCTGCTGTCTACATCTGCACAATGTCTAAAAAAACCACAATACATCTTGTGCATAAAAAGAACATCTGCTCCATTTACCCACAAGACAAGAGACAAAAAGTATCTTTAATAATTTACAATGAGTTATTACATATTTGTTTAGTCTCTTGTAAAGTAAACAAGCTATTGAAAGAAATTACTTCCATGATTAATAACTCTATTCTGTACTTAGATTCCTAACAATTTTGCAAGTCAATTAAGATTGTCATACAGCAAAAAAGATTTGATAAGACAATTTGAAAGGTCTTGGTAAAACCATTACTGCAGTTTTTTTCTAAAGCTCCAGGGTCCATCATTACAGAAAATCCTGTTCATCTCATATTTTAAATTCCTGCCAAAACAGCCTCCAGTTCAACATTTCACAGTCCATCTCACACCACTCACACTGAAAAAAAATTTAATTTCTTCCTCACTGTCTAAAGCCCCACTTTGCTTTCTTTGCTGATTTTAAAATAATAAAATATACTATTATTTTATAAGTAATATATTATAAGTAATATTACTGCTGATGTTTTGTGTCAAATATTTGTAAACATTTAGATAATTACCTTGATATAATCATTGCTCATTCCGACCTATTACCTGGTTATTACTTTGGTCATAACACTTCATAAAATATTTTAATAATGAAATTACCTTACCCTTTTAATGCTTAAATGTGACCCTTTGTTACCATGTTATTATCAGTTATTATCATCTATTACCTATTTATAAGAAGATGTTATTGACAAATTTCTTCATTGTTATCACACTATTTCCTTAAGAGTGTGTGTATGTACCTTTGTACATTTACTTAAGTAGAAAAAATAATGGGTACTTCGACTTGTAGTGGAGTACAAGTAGAAGTAGTTCTAGGCAATTACTAGCACTTTTACTTCGTATACTATACACCTCTGGCTGAAACAGATGAATCAACGATCCTGCAAACACCTCTCAACAGGCTCCAGCTTCACCTTAAAACTCAACAAGAAGTCCTGCTGCTTGCAGTCATTGCAATTAGGTGTCTACCCACATACGAGACATGCTGTTCACAAAAGACTATAATTATAAAGTTGACTGACCTCCACTGTCGTCATCTGCATGACTATGCTCATTTGCTTCTGTTCTCCAAGAATCTGCTCTTTCAAAAACCTTCTAGTCAGCATAAAAAAAAAATGTGTGATCAGCATGGATGATGGGTTATTGGTTTGTTTTAAATATCACCTAAGCATATATCAGGTTTCGTTTTTAAGTTCACATATACATGTACACATATACATACATTCCAATGCAGTCTTTCACCGTTACAACAGGAGACGCCTGCGGAACATGACATTCTCTGTCCACACCAAAGGTGAGAGTTACTTTTATGTTACTTTTCTTCCACTAAAAACCAGAGGAAGATCTTGTACTCCACTCCACTACATGTATTTTAACATCAATAGTTACTAGTTCCTTTTTGCTCCATGTTCCTTGTTAATGTTGCTATAATGATACATGCATTTGCATTGTTTACATTCTTCTCATTGATTTGCCAGAGTAAAAATACATGTCCTGATTAGCTTGTTGATTGGTTTTATAAACAGTTATAAATAGGGGCTGTGAAACAGTCAGTGTTTTAGTGTATTTGACTCATATCGTTTCAGGATGATGATGTTTCATTGTGCTGCTGCTTTGCACAGGTTTAGGAAATATAGCTATCTACTATCTGTATGTGTCCTTATTTTCTAATGCAAGCACTTGAAGACAGAACTAAACATGCTGCTCAAAGCAGCAGTGTGCTAATTACATTTAATTATTCTTATCATATCTCTATCTCTTCTCGTTTGATAAAAGAAATACTGTATCTGCAGCTTCTCTTTTCTGACATGCCTTTATCAGGGCCTGTGAAACTCACCGGAGTCCTGCAATTACACAGGCTGTCAGGCACAATTCAGGCCACGTGGGGATACGTGTTCGTAATGATTGACATGGCCTCACACGGTGCTCTGGATGTAGAAATATAGGAGGAGGCAGCAATATACTTATACAGTACACTGAAAACCATCGCAGCATGACAGCTCACTATAAATTGCAGGTTTAATAGTCAATTATTCAAATAAAATTTAAAAATAAATTTGATTTGTAGAATCTTTGTGACTGGGAGTCAGACACGGATAAGACAAACATCTCTAGATGACGTTGTTCTTTCTTGTTTATTTAAAAGAGAAGAAAGAGATGTCAAAGTTATTACTGTAAGAATCACAACCCCTTCATATAAAGCTGGAGCAGTCACAGTGTAAGCGGGGTTGTTTTAGCAGTGAGCTCTGGAGAAGATCTAGGGCCCTCGTTCCTCCTCTGACGAAGACGCTACCATAACAATGCATGTCTAATTTGAAAAAGAATGAAGGAGAAAAATGGGGATTTCAATGAGCCGGGAAATGTAATGCATCTGCTCAACAGCTTTGATGGGAGTCTATCAACTTCAATAGTAATGTGAGAACATGCGTGGCCATTCATGTGTCCTACTCTCCAGCTGCGAGAGACACGTGAGACAGTTGTTCTATTACATGGGTTAGCACTTCTGTAGAGCTCACCTGAGACCTTGTGGACATTTTCTCTCCCACCATTGTGTCTGCTTTGCTAGTGAAGCAAAGTGAAACAACTAACACCTACTGCATGAAGATGAGACAGGCCTGAACCTGAAAATGCCCAGTATACTGTTTATTATTTGATTCACTTAAGAGCTTTCATGTTGGCATCAAGAGGTCTTTCGTGGCCAGTGAATGGGAGACTGATTTGTAGACAAGGTAACAGCACTGAGGAAATATGGATATTTTTATAATATGTTCTGGTTTATAACATTGCAATAATATGAAGCAAATGAATGAGATTTCAGGCTTACTCAAAATCACTGCGTATTGTTTGGAGAAATTGAAGCAGAAACAGTCAGTGCACCGATTTTGCATTTGCTTCTCCTTTTGTTTCGATTATATTGAAAGGACTTGAAACATTTGTTCTGCTTTCCGTTGAGCGCTAGATGAGAATATTAACACTATTCCCACTGTTGTTTGCTAAATATGTCGCTGGATCCAGTAGTTGGATAGCTTATGTTAGCTCAGTGATTAGAAGAGCGCTTCTCAAACCCAGCCCTCAGTGAGACCGGCTCAGTCTAAAAGCAACAAAGTCTACATGCAAATTCCCAAAGTTAACCTCCAGTGTCTGCGGTGCCTCTAATCAATCTCTCCGTCTAACTCTGAGAAAAATTCAAATGCCTTTGTGTGAAAGTGCGTAATGTTTATTGTACAATATCCATGTTCAAGCAATTCATAGTCATGGCTCAGAGATTAACCTCTGATAAACATGCAGATGCTCTAGTATTAGCAAAAGAAGATATTAAGGGCAACTAAACACGGATTTAAGATCAGTTGCACCGAGGTACCTTTTTGAATGATCTTTGCAATTTGCAGGCAGAAACAGGAGTTGGGATAAACCAAGCAACGATAACATGATAGCAGCACTCAGAAGTCTAAATGTCAATGGGTGTTTAGGTGCAGTGAAGAGCATGCAGAGGCTGGAGCCTCTGAAACAAGCAGGAGCGCAGCTCACCAGTGGTGGGAAATAGAGGACATCTTGCCAGGGTTATGACTTCAAACATGTAACAGCCTCGGCAGCTCCAGGCCAAGGGAACAGATTGCTCCAATTACAGCAAGCCTCACGCACCAGAGTCCCCTTGACACATGCAACGGTCTATTGGAGTGGACATAGGGTAGTGGCATGTTGCTCTGGAACACTGGGGACCCGCACATCCCACTGCCAATCTGTATTCCGCTTGAACCTGCAGACGTTTCCTTTTAGCCCTTCTTTCGTTTCAAATTCTGCTCAGACTTGGTGTTTTTGGCTGCCAACACAGGTGATTGGCACCTTCTCTCTGAATTTATAACAAAATCAATTCTCTAACAGCATCCCTGAGCACATCAATCCAAGAGAGACGCTTTCTATCCCCTCATTTTCAGATTCACAGGCGCAAAGTTATAGATGAATTCCTCAGTACAGTTGTCTTACCCATATCAGGTCTGAGAGCTGTGGCGGAGCACTGCTTTAATTGGCAGTGTCAAGTAATGCACAACATGTTAGCATCCAGCAGCACTGGGAATCACCTTGCTAATTGAGGGCCGCAGTTGAGAGATTGACTAATTGATCAAGGCCTTTACAGAGAGAGATAATTCATGGCAGCAACACCGCGGGGGGAGGAGTCTTGTCAGTGATGATTCATGTGTCTCTTGGAGGAGAGTTGGTCTCCGTGGTCTCTTTTGTTCAACAGATCCAGCGTGATGAGAACGGAATCAGCGCCTCCAGCCAACTGCTCATTTCTCCCTCTAAATCAGAATTAAGAAGGTGAGGCTGGTGTTGATAGGTTGCCACAAATGATACAGTGTCGTGTATCTGTATGCTTCCCAAGATGGTTACTGCACTCCCCGAACACCATCAAGATGCAGGGAAGATGTATGGCTGTGCTGTGATGAAAGCATGAAGGGACCCCAAGTCAGGGAGGAAGCGTCTCCATCACACAGGTGGGGGGTAATCATGTCTGTGTACTGTACTCTGTGAATAAAAGATGAAATGTGCAGCAACAATGCAAAGCCTATAAATTGGAAAGGAAAGACTGATCTCTGATCAGATGTGTGGACTGAGTTCTTGCACTACCACTGTGTAAATACGAGTTTTCTCTGTTGACTACAGGGGAACACAGAATATATGTGGCTGTAAGGAGGTTAATTAAAGGTGTGCACAAGTTTAAAGACAAATAGATATTAGTATTAGAGTACTCTATATTAGAGTATTTAAGAAGGGGTTAAAGGATGAACCTGGTAGTAGTTTGTAGTTTTTAAGTCAACATGCTCGTTACAAAACAGCCAAAACCAACATGATTTCTAATAGTTTATACTTCTGAGCCGTAAACAAACAAAACTCAAGTTGTACAGTCAAAATTCACAGCGAATATTACAAGCGAATAATACAACGAGCAAATAAATAAAAAGGGGGACTTGGATTTGTGTTTAGAAAAACTGTCACAATCATAATCTATTTATAGGACAAGTAGTCAAATTCCCACAACACTGAACAGATAAAGTGACGAGCGAAGTGAAAGTTGGCATTTGACATACATACAGCAGGTGGTTACAAACAACATACTGTATCCGTGAATCCTTGTGTTGTTCTATCGTCTCTACGTGGTCCTTCACACTAAAAGGTATGCATCAGCAGGTGAAACTAGCGCCGCGACAAGTTTGTGACGTGTGAGTTGTGCAAAACATACAGTGATCAGTTGTTTTAGAAAGTGTTTACTTAGGTTTCTGTAAACATGAAATTATAGTCACATGATCCATGTGTGTCTTAAAACGGAATTACAGGGTTCAGGAAATGTGAGTATCAAAACAGCAGTAAAAATGAGCACAAAATGCTCGCTATAATTTTATAAAATAATTTGATTCAAAATATTAAAAGGGAAAACCAACTCATGAATGAATCACACAGCTGTTAATAAGAAATTAAATGTGTTTCACATGATATGTAGTATATGTACAGTTTTGGAAAGTATGTGTATTTATTTGTTTTTTATTTGAGATGTGTCTCTGTGATGACTCCACATTGTGGTTATGTAAATTATACAGTTACATTTAATTTACCGTAATAATGTCTTGATGGACATAATAATGATAATTAGAGTGGCCACAGATGCTAATGTATCATGTCTGAATAATGACAAAATGACCTTTAATGGGGGCAGATCATAGTGAAAGCAGTCCTTCTTATCCATATTTATCTTATGATAAAGCTTTAAAAGATTGAAAATTCTCAGGGAACTATCGGAGAAAGATTTTTTTTTCTCCTTCAGTTCTGGAAGAAGAGTCGCAGACTTGAGGTGAACAACTTGAATAATTTTGATGATTTCACACAGGCTACTCTCAGCTGCAGTATTACCATAATGACTCCTAACAGTTATATGTTTTATTTAGCAAAAGCATCAAGATTACAGGGGCATACAGAGAGAGGATTGTATTTGAGACTCCAGTCTATCCCAACTAAAATACAAACTATTGAGGCTTGCCAAGTTTGCCTGGAGTCAGTGAACTGCCAAATTTTTCACATCCTACAAGCAAGGGATTCATCTCAGTCTTGTAACTGCAGAAAATGTGGAACTAGAATTGTTTTCTGTGGCCAGACAGAGAATCAAAGTGTCTTCCCACTCACTTTTTAACTGTTTTCATGGAATAAGTCCACAAAGTACAATATTGATTACTGTAGAACTTCTCATACTGGTATTTCAATTTCCAATGTCAAAAATATAATCAAGCTAACATGAAACAAACTGTTAGGACCACAGGCAAGGCAGGACAAATCTCCCCCAAGGCCAATCTTCTATGAACCAAACTAATGAATTGGTTGGGTTTTGATTTCAAAGGAAATATAAGCAGCTTATGGAGGACAGCAGTCCTTCAGCCAGTTTCAGATTATTTGAGACTTTTTATTAATTCCCCTTCCGACACATAGTATGTTAATATAAGAAAGTAGAGAATTTTACTTTCCCATAAACATTTCATTTATGCTTTCTTATTCCCAACAAATCAGATGAGGAGAAAATGTGCAATTTGATTTTGTCGGTGGCCAACCTTAGACGTAAAATGAAATTTCTAAGGATCCGTGCAAAAGCCATTTCAAAAAAGATTGCAGTTTCCAAGGTTACCAGTACTGCATTTTTTAGGTAGCAGGTAGTAAAGCACAATTAGTTTTTGAGCAAACAAGAGAAGTAAAAATTGTTATAGGAAATAGAAAAACATAAATGGAGGAACATTGGGAAGTCTTTTTTATTTTTAAATTACCCTTGAAAAAGACAATATAGGAGTGAGACTCATATTCATGTTATATGAATGTGTGTAGCTGACAGAAATAATATTTTCTGTTATATGGAAATTCATTCTAGTACACTGCCACAAAAACACAGCTACCATTCCGCTCATTCAGACATGTTACAGGGGTCAAAGTGTCAAACTGTGAACACAGAAATTGAACGACGGATCAGCTCCAATTCGACAGCAGAATGTGACGAGAGCCTTTGGGCATGCTCAGGGATGTGTCTGTGTATTTGTTCATCGGAGTGGCAGGCGGTTGAAAGTTTATTTTGCACTGAATTGTTTTGGTTCCCACTTAAAAGTAAAGAAACATGTTCACATATTGATAAGTTATGTATATCTGTGCACTCTGAGGAGAACACAGAACTATAGTGCATTTAAAGCAAAGGAAATGTGACCAGTCACACGTGCTGAACTGAAAACAGAGACAAAGGAACAGAAAGCTTACTGCCTACAGCTCAGGGAGGAATCCATCAATCCGCTTCTCAGGTTTCTCAAATCAATACCCCGTGATGACATTCTGATGGCACTCTGCATATGTCTGTTCAAGACAGGAAACAAAAACACAAGACTCTGCCACAACACATCTTCCTCTCTTGCTTCTTATTTACGGAGGCAGTTTGTTTGTGACAAAAACAGTGGCAGGTCACAGGTGCCATGAAAATTAACCGTCTTCTTCCCTCCACTGCAAACAAGTGTGAACATTTACCCTCCCATGTTCAGGCACACTGCTCTGTGGAAGCATTCACCAGGAGCCTTAGATTACAACTTGCACAATTGAAGAATAGACTCCTCTTCTCAAGTTGAGGTGACTGCTGCCCCAGTTTGAAGCTGATAACGTGTGCCAAGGTCAGACACCCACAGCTTTTATTTGTTCACAATCTGCCTTAAGACATTCTTGACTCAGGTGTATGCATTTTTATGGGGTTTCGTGCGTGTTTTTCTGGTCTTTCTGCCACCTTTTTGATCCTATACAAAAGAAAAAAAGGAATAAAGGACACTTCCAACTTTCATTTGAACACATTTGGCAAGAGGACAAAGAGAAAAAAACCTGCATCTGAAAACATATGTTTTATCATGTGTATTCATGAGTTCCCAAATTGGTGTTTTGTTTTTCTACCTTTTTATTTATCGATATTTAGCACATTGTAAAGTGCAGGGAACACAGAGTTGTTGTGCTGTACATACGTAGCTAATGATTATTTCCTGTGTCTTGACAGGGGTTGTGAAGTCTTAATCTCTTTCTACAGCCTCGCTTTGCAATGCTGGGAATGTCATTCACAAATCTGACCTGATGAAAAGCCTTTGGAGTCAAAAACACTGTCAACGAAGAAAGCATGAGATACGCGACTATCTCTGCTTCCTCTTTGCATACTAAATTATTAAGCTGTGATGAGGGAGCACTTTGCTGCCACAACACTGCTCCCTACTGGTAAATTAACTTCTCATGTTGGACTCACATTTACACAGTGGCATGACAGAGGTGAACAGTGGGAACATTTAGGCTTTTATTGGTCAGAACAAAGTGTGCTGATGCAAAGAAATGTCTTTTAACTCTGCAGGCAAAATTCCTGGAAAAAATGTCCACTGTTGCTACATCATTAAAAATAAACTGTGTTTTTTCAAATGTGGGTTATGTAGAGAGCTCGTGTGCAGCAGACATGCCCTGTAGAGATACACGTCTAAAAATGCTCTGTCTTCTCTTCAAGCAGGTTTATGATACAAATCCTCTACCTTGTGATTTACAGTCTCTACGTCTGCATGAGAGGCCGTGCAGCTTTGGTAATGATTCACGGCTTTCCTGGCTGCAGGTGCCTCCCAAACATTTGGAATAATATCACTTTGTTCAGATTCACAGCCTTTATGTTTGAGCTCGCATGTTGCACCTTATCAGGAGATAAGAATTTCCAACAGAGTCCCTGAAGCTGACCACCCACCTCTTTTTAGTCTTGTTAAAGAACCAAAGGGAAATCATATTTCAAGATGGATACCCTCGCTCTTCATCTGCACTATGCTTATTACTGCATCCAAGAAAGATCAAAGCTACCTAAACTACCCTCAGCACTCGCAGCCCCCTGAAGATTCTTCACAGTACTAGAATAACAAGGTGAAGACTGCCTCCACTTTTATCTCCACCCTGGTTAGCAAGTGAGTCATATTTGTCAGAAGTGAGTCTTTTTTGGCCCTAAGTGCCACACGCCTCTTATAAATGCAGTGAGGGATAGTTGATCACAGGAGATTATTCAAGCAGCCAAACACATTCTGATTCATTATTACTGTATAATTCACGTGTATTATTCACCAGAAAGATGTATATTTCCCCACTATCGAGTCTTGATTGTATTAGCATTACTCAAAACATGCAGCGATAATCAAATGTGACCAGGATCAAGCAGTGAGCGAGGCAGCAGACTAACCTGGGGACCCTCTCCCTCTCTCTGTCTATTCTGAAACAGCTGTTTGAGTTTTAATTACAGGGAAGTAGCAGGTGTCACCTGAGCCCCAACTGCAGGGGCACACCTGGCTGCATTAATTTGATCCAAAGTGGTTTTGACGGACTGCCTACACCTTGGTGTCCCACATTAAACTGCTGGAGCTGAGCACCTGCTTGTAGGCGAGAGAGTTCCCCTAACCTATCTGGGGAGGTGCGCCGAGCCAACGAGCCCCTGTCTTTGCAGCGACCCGTGGAGCGGCTTTGTCATCCTTTGCCTCAGACTTACCAACAACATCTGTAAATGTGCAGGCCTATGACGCTGACCTGTAGTTATGCCGAGCCGAGGGCTGGGCGTGCCCAAGATAATTGTCTGTGGAAACCTCCTAGAGGCTTTACAGGCAGCTTGTTTCAGGTCTCCTAATGATTTCACAGGACATTTAACTTTACACCTCTCATTTGTTACCTCTTCAGGATATTTACAAGTATTCATTACCAGGTTTCCAAGGACTAGTAACCTTTAACCTCCACTAGCTTTTATGTCTGCTTAAATTACCTTGGGGATAAGTGTGGCGCTTCAGTTGTGGGCGTTGGCATGGTGTAAGTATAAGTGCAAGCATGAGCAAAGCGGTGACCTTCAGAATGCAGTGACAGAAGCGACCAGGTTTTGCAATGTTGCGTCGACTCGTCCGTCTGACAATTCAATTACCCAGTGAAATTTACATGACCTGAGAATGAAGCCGCAGCAGTTTGAACGGGTCCTGCCTTGGGTCATGCTGCACTTTCTGTTGCAACAGTTTCTTTGTGCCACGACAAAACATTAATTTCATGAGTCAACAGGCTACGACTGGCAGTTTGTGTCGAGCTAAACAGTGTTTAATTGGATTCTGATCCATGGCAACACCACCAGAGGCTTGTTTCCATCTTTTATTTCAGCAACACCTGGAGCGTAATGGTGGTGATTACATCCCTCCTGCAGTGTCCCAGCGGTGCAGCCCTCAAAGGCCCCTGGGAATACGCTGCTGACAGTCACGGTCCACGCTGCCCTGCTACCCTGTTTGGTTGCTGGCAAAGCCTGGTCTGCTCCTGCTGCTGCTGCTGCTGCTGCTGCTGCTGCTGAGACTTTTTGTTCTAGCACAGCTGAGAATACCCCAGGTTCAAAGGGAATTATGATAATACAAACCTAATTAATTGTTTACTGCACAAACTCCGGCACAGTTGAGATTCCAAACAACATATTAGGAAAGGTTACTATTTGTAGAAGCATAAAATTAAAATGGTTTACTTGAAAGCGAAGTTAAATTGCAGTAATCTACTTGGAGAGAACTTTCATAAAACACACTTTTGATCAAAAACAAACCCAGCACACTGCAGTCATGATTATAGTGAATAGTATTATTTGAACTATTAGATTCAAGGGAGTTAAAGTATTAAATCATTTTTCAGGGTGAAAAGAATTTATTTAAAATACAAATTCGCCCCTTTGGTCAGAGTGATTTGTGCGGTGAGATTGAAAATTCGGCCTTGATCTTAGAAACTACATTTCAAGGTTTATTCAGTGGAAACTGAGCCAACTCCGTATGTAGAGTTGCTATTTGATATGACCACATAACACCTTAAGAAGAGAACTTTGAGAGAATGTGAGAATATTTTGTAGACTTGATTCACCCCCTTCTGGATTTTATATCAGCTCACTCACAGTTTGGCCCAGAAGTATCTGGACAGTGACAGTTTTGGTTTATTGTTTTATGATTTTACGTCTATACATTACCACAATAAAAATTGACATTAAACAATCCAGGTGTGATTGAAGCCTAGTGAAGTGCAGCTTTATTTTCAGAGGTTTCACAAAGAAATAAAACATGTATGACATTTACAGCTATTTCAAGCAAAGTGCCCCAAATTACAGGGACTCATTAATATTTGGAGAATTTACTGACAAGAAGGTAATTGACCAGGTGCAATCAATTCCATTGTTACTTCAAAACAAACAAAGCAGATAAGAGGTCTGGAGTTGGCATTTGACAGATGTTTGACTGGAGTTACTATCGTACTCCAAGTCCAAAGAGATCTCAGTGCAAACAACATGAATCTAATGGAGAGATAAAAACCTTAGCTATGGCCTAATCAACACTTTGGTACATTGTTAAAGTGAAAGGAAGCATTGCTGATCTCCAAAATCACAGAAAGGCCTGGAAGACATAGGAAGTGGATGTTTGCAGAATCCTTTGTGAAGAAAAACCCTTTTACCACATTAACATTAGTCAAGCAAATTCTCAAGAAGGTAGGCATATCCTTGTGAATATATTACCAATCAAGAGAGGCCTTCATCAGTATACGACAATGTGCAAACCCCTGGTGACAAACAAGAACAGGAATTAGACTTAGACTAGCAGAAAACACCTTAAAACTAACTAAAGGTGTCTACAATTAAGGGCTGCCAACCCATGGGCTTTAGAATTAATATATATTATAAAATAAAGAACTAATGTTATTAATTCTTTCTGGTGATTTGCTTAAAATACCTGCAAATCCTAAAACATGCCATATTTCTCTAAAACCTATTAAATATAGAGCTTCAGTGTTTTATTTCAAATCCAGCTTAGTCCAGTTTAGCTTAGCACAAAGACTGGACAGTTGATCAGAGGGTATTGAATGTCCTCAGGAAATGTATTAATTTTCTTCATTGTCTGAGTGACGACAGCTAATAAGGCCCTACGAGAAGCTGAGAGAGCAATCATCACCCTCCCTCCATGTAAACT
Organism: Microctenopoma steveboyesi; assembly: GCA_032359275.1. Classification (NCBI taxonomy): domain Eukaryota; kingdom Metazoa; phylum Chordata; class Actinopteri; order Anabantiformes; family Anabantidae; genus Microctenopoma; species Microctenopoma steveboyesi. Next base: position 8,683,302 of record JAUMHF010000025.1, on the reverse strand, counting down.
AGGCAAAGGTCACTGATCTCTTCGTGCGCATGAAGTAAGTAATGACAGCACAGGCAGGAATAACATTGCTGGGCCTCTGACCTTCATTGTAGCCCCACATCATCTTACATCCACATTGTCAGAAAGGTCTGAATAATACATCAGTGTCTCCTATTGGGACCAGCGCCACCACTCACACAGAGGTACACAAACAGATCATTCAGATTAGGGTATGAGGTTTGTCTCCCCGAGCATCCCATACAATAATAAACACAGTTTTGTCAGACCAGCTGAGGCCAGGTTCCTATCTTAAATTATACCAAGGCAGCTCAGTACACTACCCAGCAGTTCCCCCACTAATGCAGGCTCCACAGTCATTTTGATATTGCCCACCGTTGCAATGCAATCAACTTTGAACTGCGACCTTAACTGTGTCTTAATTGTTGTAACCATGACAATGAAGGTCCTCTAACAAAATATTCATTTTATCAAAACCTAACCGAGTCATTTTAACTAACGAGATAATTCTATACTTGAGGATAAACAGTATTAACTGTAAAAACCACATAGTTGTAGCTTTTGACAACCTACATTTTTCTCACAGTACAGCATAATAGTAATCTCCAGGAAAATAAAAAACATCAGTCATTTCTAAAACATTATAAAACAGTGAAATATCTTTAGTTGATTGGAAAAAGTCTATGATCAGTCTAGTGCTGGACGTGTCCAGACCCACCCAACAACCTTTGTCATGTTGAGTAACGAGACAATCAGACATGATGGTTGAAATTACACTATGAAAGTGTAAATCCGTTTGCAGATTAATTGCATAATTTTAAGGGATACAGCTTTAGGCAAGTAAGTAAATAATACATCAAGCCCTGAGAATCCTGCTGTTTATACAGTGAGAATGAACAGAAATGCATGAAACATTTTAAAATCCCTTGTGATTCCTGGAGAGGCAGGCTGTCGCTCTCTTGTTCACATCTGCTTTACATACAGGAGCAGTTCCGTGATTTACACTGAGATTATTTGAATTTCATAGTGTTTGACATTTGATAATAGTGCGCTGTGTGTGTATAAATTCTAGACTTCCCTGCAGGGGATTTCCTATCATGTTTGTTCAGGTTCTCTTCCACCTCCCAGCCTCCAAACAACTGATCGAATATAGAAAACTAAAATATCTCTGTGTGACATCAAAAAGAGAAACTCAATTATTGTTTTAGCTTTGCGTGAACAATACATATCAATCAGCTTTACTTTCTGAGCAGCAGGAGCAGGGGAATGGGTGAGGGAACAAATAATAACTTCTTCTGAGGTAAGATTTGTTTCAATGCCACACAATGACTGCAACCTATATAAACAATTTGCTTATTACCTTTTTTACTCTAAGCAACTCTGCTTGTCTGTAAAACTTGCTATTCTGTCACACTGATTGATTTTAACTGACTGAGCTCGTCAGCAGCTGCTTGTTAATCTGAAAAGAGTGACCTGAAAGAGACAATCAGATTTTTGTGCGGCTACGAGGCTGGGAGGTTGTGGACAGATGGATTTTTGTGTGTGTAAAATGTGAATTTAATGTTTAATGTGTATTCTTGTCATTACATTCTTGTCTTGCTGGTGAAAAAATAAATAAATCAATAAAGACTTAAAAAGGACAGATGCGACTGTGTAGGAGTAGAACGGAGGAGGGTGTCCTGTATACACAGAATCTGGCAACACATGACAAACGGGTGTGTACATGATGTGTAGTGTGTGTTTGTGTATGTGTGTGTGTGTGTGTGTGTGTGTGTGTGTGTGTGTGTGTGTTGGGGGATGTGTCTCCTATACAGTCCAATCAGAAACAAGACGACGTTCAATTTATTGCAACTTGGCTGTGCAGAATATTTTACAGGTTGAAGCATGTGCAGATGTTACTACCCCCTACTGGATTAGAGAGCAAAGGAAATCAAAGGTTGTACTGTAATAAAACAGTTTACTTAAAAGGTTGATATAATTTAAATAGTTTCAATTCTAACTATCTATTTTTAATCCACATTAGGAAGCCCGTTACTTAATTTTAGACATGCTTGATTAAAAGGGGAACTGTTTTGCCGTGTCCGTGTTGCATTCCGGCGCGTTTTTGTTGTCACACCGGAACAAAACTTGTCGGTTGAGTTGTTTCAGCATAGTTGCAGCGTGATTTACAGTGTTGTCTTTCTTAGATAATGTCGGATTAACAGAGTACATGCCATAATACAAGTCTATGCACAGATTATGCAAAATATTAAGTTCATCAATGCGTCGCTTCCTTCGCGTTATGGGTAAGTATGCACTTAACGAGTGGCAGCATTTTGTTAAATCCACATAGATAATATTATGCCATGTGTAAAATACACATGGTAAATTCCGTTCACAAAAGTCATTAGCAACGTTTTCAAGTTGCGGATTTGCATTTAAATAAAGAACATTTTGAAATCTTAGTTTATTGTTATACGTAAGCGCGTCGCTTCATTAATAAAGTGTTTTGAATCTTGAATCTTCATATGTTATGTGAAATTGCATAATGAACAAAGTGGATTACAAGGTCAAAGAGTCAAATTTCTGATAGTTTTAAGGAAATAGCATTATCTGTCTCCCATGACTGTATAAAGGTGCACGTTCAGCAACGCTTCACTCTTCCCACCTTCCTTAATGACTTTCCTAATTAAATTGGATAGCGAGTCTTTATTTCCCAAACATCCCACATAATTGGAATTTATTCCCGTTTTTTGTTGTTCTTATGGCAATAAAAATCTAAAAAAATTAAATTAATGTGCATAAAATTATAAATGTGCTGAAAAGTCACTTTAGGGTCATAATTGAGTGATTACCTCACACGTGTGGGATATGTATATGTGAATCTTCAGTTTCAAATGAATCAGGTGCTTAAAGTTGGCTGCATCACACTCGTATCACCTCTGGCTACACGGAGCATCCAAAAGTGAATGGAGTCACATACAGGCAGAGTTGGCAGTCCCACCTGCCATGTGACAAAGTGTCATCATTGTGCATGTGTCACACTCACAGTTCTGGCTCAGAATATTCTCACCTGTGTTTTGCAGTTGCCAATTCGGAAATTCTGGGCATCTGTTTCGCTGCAGCAGAGGGACCGACGTTGTCGAAGAAGCACGTGCCCTGTATATGTTATGTTATAACAATGGTGAGCGATTGTAGCAAACTGACACAGCTATGACCAGGTGAGCATCAACAAAATATTGAATTACAACATGAATCTCTGAGGATTGCACTGAAAGTCAAAATCCAGTGTATGTATGGAGATTTAGGTTACAATGAGGTGCTGTCCTGACTCATCTCCTCTGTCCCACAGCATAGAAAAACCCCTTGCATCAATGGCTGCGCTGTGGTCAAAAGTCTCGGCTGCTTTACCGCGTAACGAGGAACAGTTTTCACTGCAGTTCAGTGACAAAGTGGAGTCAAGTGTGGTGGACATATTGAAATGGTCCCGACATCAGCTGTACAGCGACACTACGGATTCTAGTCGCATGCTTCATGCTCAGATCATTTTGGACATTTCGTGGGAGAAACTCAACACAGGAACATGGCGCCATGTGGACAAAGAGTGGAGACGTGTTTATTCATATGGCTGCCTGTTCAAAGTGGCTGCGCTGTGTCGTAAAGAGCCGTCTGGAGATGAGCTCCTGCAGGCTGTGAAGGTTTGTGACATGGGCTTACTAATGGGCGCAGCCATCATGGATAATATTCTTCAGGTTATCGTTCAGATTCTGCAAGATGAAGTCGGAAAATCATCAAAAGAAGAAGGTGAAACTCATCCTGAAGTCAAGGTCGGTGGGAAGTTTATGGGAGGCACTTTAGTTTGTCATATGCTGTACGTCATCTCAGTAGAGCTATTAGAATTATAAATAGAAATACAATAACAAAACTCAGCTTATGTATTATTATTCACTTTCCCGATTCAGCTTGTCAAGACTGTTTTTTTTTTTATGAAATGTTCCATAATCTGAAATTTGCAGATATTACGAAATTAAATGATTAGTCAGAGACAATAAGTGAAGTGAGAAATATCCACAGTTTCATAAAGCTTGTGATGATATCTTCTAGTTGTTTTGCTCCACAACTAACTAAGACCTCAATGACAAAAAAATTCTTTCTACTGACGAACTGTTCACAGTTAATCCAAAGAAATATCATTCTTATTATTTTTGTTCTGTTTTCCTCAAAATTGTACGTCTTGTTGTTCTTGGAATCACTAACAGCGAATAAAGATTGAGGCCCCACATATTCCTGTGATAAGGGAAGAGTTGGCAGTTCCCAGGATTAAGTGTCCCTCGCTGGAGAGGTTCAACACAAACTACCTGCTCCCCCTCAAACCGCTGATCTTAGAGGGGATCATTGAGCACTGGCCCGCCTTCAACAAACATCCCTGGAGGTTTGATTTTTCATCTTGTTCTTTTGTTATTCGCGTGATATGACGCGAGATCATCCATCAGTCTTGTTTGGCATATCTTTGTCCGAGCGACATCAGCGTCTCCCTTGTTTTCCCCGGTAGGAGCCCATTTATCATTACTAATGGGTTAATCTCATTCAGTCAGAGTCTCCACCAAATTATGCTTCAGTTTAGATCACAGTAACGTAATCTGGAAGTACATTTTCATTTGCGCACTACTTGTGTTAGATGTTATCAGACTGATTTACATTTATGACACGAGCTGATTGCTCTCATCCCCCTGAGAGCACAGAAAAGCTGCAGGGCCGTGCTGCTGAAGGACTGCTGGCACGTAACATGCAATTTACATCAGTTTGCAGCTACTGAGGCATCTAGAAGTGAAGCTTCAGCCTTAATAATTTGCTTAGATAGTGGGTTAGTGCGAACATAACCTGAGTCCGGGTTGGATGCTGACTATTATCCAGAGTCTGATATAGCTGCTTTTTTCTTTAAAAACTTTCTTCAGTGCCTCTGACAACTTGCAACTCTGATGTTTGGAGGAGCACAGTCAATTGTTTTAGTTCAGTGCTGGAATCCATGTTTAATTCATTCATTATTTCCCTCCGCAAAGCATAGAATACCTGAGATCCGTCGCTGGTTGTCGGACGGTTCCTGTTGAGGTGGGATCCAGGTACACAGACGAGTCATGGTCGCAAACTCTGCTTACAGTGAATGAATTCATTGATCGTTACATTTTAAATAAGGTGAGTGCATCCTCATCATGTGGCATTGATGACGCATAAGGAAGATAAAACTTCTCAGTCAGCTTCTTCTGACCCAGGATGGAGTGAAAGGTTTGGGATACCTCGCACAGCACCAGCTGTTTGATCAGGTATGGTTTTATTTTTAAAATGACAAAGTGATAATGAAAGTAATGATCTCGGAGCTTTTTTTATTATTGAGATTATATTTTCAGCACTTAACACAATCTGATCCCCCTTTCTTTCTGTCTGTCATCTTCACACCATATATCGACTTTTTTGTCCTTATTTTACTGTAGACGTCGATGCCTCTTCTGGGCTGAACTTTACAAAAAGGTCACTCTGTCAAGCTGAACATTTTTGGGGGGTATTAGACATGAATGAGGTCAAATAAGGAGTTTTCATACTAGGATCTCACTTAATATTGTTATTTTCAAATTCCTTCCGATGTTGCTGTAAAAAACTACAATCGTTTTTTTTTTTGTTAGATTTTTTCAGGAATAATTTCTTTGTGTTTTTTTTTTTTTTACAATAAGGGACTTTGAAGTACAGAGAAACACACATACAGTGGACTGAATCATTACAAACTTTAATATTTTGGTGCAACAGCAATCTATGCCCTCATGTTATATTGAGAATGAGATTTGGTCATTGGCAGCTGGACTTCTTTCTTTCAGTGGAGATGTTTCGTTCTGCATCCACAAAACTTTTTCAGTCTGACATGATTTAAGCTAAATGCTAAATATGATAAACTTCAAACAATGATTAAAAATATATATAATCAGCAAAACCAGAGTGGAGAACAAAATATTTGCTGGAAAATGTCTTGATAATAAAGTTTAAATGATTTAATGATTCTGTTTTGTCAGTCAAATTAGTCTCTAATATGTTTTTTTTTTATTTTGTCTTAGATACCAGAGCTGAAGGAAGATATCCGCCTCCCTGATTATTGCTGCCTTGGTGAAGGGGATGAAGACAACATTACTGTTAATGCGTGGTTTGGGCCTGGAGGCACAGTGTCTCCTCTTCACCAAGACCCTCAACAGAACTTCCTGGCTCAGGTGATGATGATGATGATAGCGCTGCTTTCTGATTCTAGTCAGTGTCACATGATCACGTGGGGTTAACGTTTGGGATTTCCTCAGGTTGTGGGAAGCAAATACATTCGCCTGTATTCCCCGAAGGACACGGAGAAGCTGTACCCTCATCAATCACAGCTGCTTCACAATACCAGTCAGGTGGGATTGACGGTTCATAGGGGTGGTATATGTTGAACTTTCAGATATATGCGGTATTTTCAACGTGGGACTCTTTCCATGCAGGTGGATGTTGAGAATCCAAACACAGGGCAGTTCCCGGAGTTTGCCAATGCTCCGTATCTGGAATGTGTGCTACAGCCTGGAGACGTGCTGTTCATTCCTGTCCAACACTGGCACTATGTCAGATCCTTGGAACTCAGCTTCTCTGTCAGCTTCTGGTGGTCATGACCGTACATCCAGATACAGATAATTACCTGTGTAGTTACATTTGAGTTCAGCTTGATTTCTGCTGCTGGGTAGGGAAAACAATCTGGAGTTCTTTCCCGGTGTGAGACTAAACCTCCTAAATGTTAGGACAACTGCTGATCACACAAACCTTTGATCCGTGAACAATGAACACACGCTGGTGAATGATTAGTTTAATTGTTCCGCTGATTATTGCAACGACATTTATTGTGTGGGGCAAAAAATACACAAGCAGTTTGTGTTCTCTCTGTGTATAATTTACAGAGAGTTGTCGTCTAATTTAATAGGTTATGTTTCAAACTGCCTTTATTTAATTGTGTTTTCAACCTTATTCCTACAAATATTCTCAGATGTGTATTTGCAAAGTTCGTGGAATTAATTTTTAAATTTAATAACTGACTGAACAGCTACAAAAAAGTGGCAATAACCACAGCTCTCTGGCTAAACTGACAGCATGAGGCAATCATGTAGGTCACAGATAAATAATAAATGAAATGAATGAATCCCCTGGGCACAGACAGACTTTGAAGTTACAAGTGTTGTTGGTTAAGTAAGCTGACAGTACAGCTCTCGTCTGGCAAAAACGGTACACCTGACAACAAAGACGGCGGCGCTGCATGTCAGATGTCAGACTTCTGACAAGCCTCAGTCGTGTGTCCCGTAGGTCCATTTCAATCAAGCCTGCTAATTAGATCTATGAAATATGTGAGGCTGAAGTAGCTGAGCACTGACGTACATGTCAGAGAAGCCTTTCAGCCAAATTCACAGTCAGTTAAAATAGTGTTTTGGGAAATCATGCAATATCAGTATTTCTGATTTGTGTGCAAGGAAACAGTACGAAGTGAGCTGTTTTTCTTCATTTAAAAAGATTAGTGGGAGGTTGAGTATGAATAGAAAATCCAAAACTGAACCATACTCCATAGAAATGTGGATTTAAAGTAAACAAAAAGCAACTGATTTGAATCTAGTTGGTTAGCTGGTGAGACGGCTGCAGGAGCCTGCAGTCAGCAAACAGTCCCGTCAGTTTTAGCAGCTTGTTGAGCTATTTAAAAGGCTAATTGATCATTACAAAACCTTTTGGCAGATATAAACATGTTATCATGCAAAATGAGGAGTGACCCCAAACATTTGAATGGTAATGCTGATACCTTAGACATGACAGTGTTCAGATAATGGACTTATTCAAACCTACTTACTCTCCTTACAAGGTTATCGCTCTAAACCAATATTATAAACCCCACCAGACTTTAATTCTCTTAGTAGATGCTGCATACTTCACTTTGCTCATCAGTGCTTTGTTGTTGTCAGGAAAGTGGCACAATTGACTTAAGATCACACAAAACTGCTTACTCTCATTAATGTAATCAATACTCAATTACCAGTGAAGTAATGTGGGACCTCTGGGCCTACAACCCTTTCTCTTCCACCTCTTCTCTAGCCCCGCTTTTGATTAATGGCCTTATGGATTTTCAAATAAATCTGGCAAATTAGGACTAAACTCATTAGATTTATCTTGTTTTGTGAAGTGACTTCTGGGTGCTCTGGCTGAGGTTGTGCTGTGAAAACCCACAATCCAAGCAAATAAAATACAGACTGAGGTGAAAAAAAAGACTTGTTCCAGGTTTAGATTGTCTAGATAATGTGGTGAATCAGCTCTTTAAAACAGGAAAAGTTTTTTGTTTAAAATGTGTTAAATGGAAATATTTAAGTTCTTCTATAACTCAGTCAAATGTAATGTTATCTGTTGGTTGACTGCAAATAATCTTCCCCATTAACACACATATCTGTATTGACATTGACCTTCATTGTAAGTGGCCTGGACTGTATTAAGCAAAAATACCTAAAAATACCTACCCTAAATTGCATGCACTTCTTCGAAATTAAATTAAATAGTTCATCGGGATAAATTATAAACAGCTTTAATAATAAAGAAAAGTGGTAACAGTTTAGTTACAGGAATATGGTAAACAATGGAAGTTGTTAATAACAAGCCAGAAGAAATGCGGATAATTACAGAACATAAGTGTTTATTTCTACAGTCCTAATCCTCACCAGTGCAGAATGTTAATGATTAACCAGGGTCACGGTGTAGTACTGGATAACTAAAAAGAAAATGTACAGGCTAATGGATAACCACACAATTAAATAGGCAGTATTGTTTTTCTGGTGGCCTTCTCACCAGACGTCCGTCCCACTTAACAAATCAATGTTAATAATAAAATATCCTCATATTATTCCTGAAAATCTATTGAGATGTTCTGTATTCTCTCCACCACAAAGAAGCATAGTGTCCCACTGAAGCCCAGGATGACCAGCAGCAGCAGCTGCCACATCAGAACGAGGTAACCGCTGTAGAAGAACGCCACTGCTGCAAAAATGGACTGACAATGGACAAGAGATTTTAATTTGTTGTGTGAAAGATGCATTTACTTTTTAACACCAAAAACAACTATCTTTGCAGCTGCTAACCCCTGGTCTGCAGAAAGCAACCCCTTCATTTTTTTAACCTCATCATGCCTTCAAAAAAGACCTGTTCAGGAAAATCCTTCACTGCGGGTAAAAAGATCATAGCTTACTGTAAAAATCGAGCCTTTGCTGTTTCATGCAATTTAAAACATTAAATTTATGCATAAAATGTAATTCTGTTCATTAGAGCTTTATTGTTTGTTCCACTACAATATGTCTAAGTCAATATGTCTGTTCTATGTCTCTATTTCTGGTTGGAGACCAATTTTGCACCAAAGAAAAGAAGAGAGATTAAGAGGTGTGTGTGGGTCTTGTTCTTTTCCTTTTTAATGGGGCGTCAGGTGAATTTATTTCACACTTGACAAGACAACATTTTAACTCGGCTTTGCCCAGCTCTGCTAACAATGTCTGAGAATTGGCAACTCGGGATTACCTGGATGAATTTAAAGATGGCAAAGGCAGACGTGCTTTGTTCAGCATAAACACGGCCTAATACGCTGTAGAGCTGTGTGTTGAAACAACTGTCCCCAAGTCCAAGCAAGAAGCTGCACAGCAGGGCAATGGATGCACTGAGAAAGAGAATGTGGTTCTTATTAAAACAAAACAAGCGTCACGACTTCTCTCCACAGTCTCAGTGTTCATTTATCAGAGAAATTAGCTACCTTGGAGTTAGATATGGCTTTTTTTGAGTGGTGGTTTCAAAGACTACAGGAGCATCATCTGGGATGTTAAGGAAGATCAAATAGAAAGCAACGAAATGGACAACCATTCCCAGAAAAACCACAGATGTCCGTCTGAAGCGATTGTTCTGACACAGCAACCCAAACAAGCTTCCACCTGATGGGAAAGATCAACTTCTGCATGAACCTGATGACATCAAATCAACACAACAATATCTAACAGAGAAATAAAACCTTACCTACTATTTCACCTATTCCTACTATGATCCCAGAAAGCCCGATCAAGCCCAAAGCGCCTTCTCCAAACTGTGTAGTTGCTCCAATGCACGTCCCGTACACACCACTGTAGAAAGATAACTCTAGACCTAGAGAACAAGCAGGGCGTCCGTAGCTGCAAGCTTTGACTGGAGGCTGAGGTATCTATTACATTAATGCTTTCTCCTTAGCACTTACCGCTGTATGCCATGCACGGACTCAGGAGTAGTATAGTTTTAGTCTTCACAAGTTGCAGGATGGTTTCTGAACAGAAGAGGACACAATACGCAGATTTGAATTGCTAATAAAGAACATATTTCCCGGAATAATACACTTCCTTTACCTCTGATTGGAGCTCAGATGAGCAATGCGGATATTAAGGTCTCATTTCACTAACAATGTAGGTGAAAAAAAAAAGGTAAAATCAAGTCCCAGGAAGTCAAAAAGCCACATTTGATTACAGGCAGAAAATAACCTATTCTCTCTGTCAGGCTCTTAGGAAAATGTGTCTTATAAAAGACAAAATCCCATGAGGTTTGTTTACATATGCCTGGATTCCCTTTCTTGACATATATCAGCATGCATCTTTGATAAACCTGATAACTTTAAGCTAGGTGTACACAAGTCTACATGCCCACAAGATGCACACAAAGACAAGGAGCAATCTGATCATCCAAACAACTTGAGGCTGCACTAAAGGCAGGTGCAAGTGCAGCAGTTTCCAGCTGACAAAACCGAGATATAATCTCGAATAAATTCTCAGTTTCTGTGCACACAGTAGATTCTTATCCACATGAAAGCAATTTTCACTTGAGGAGAAACACAACTGCCTGTGACTACCTGCTAGTTTCAGACTACGAGCAGTGAAACGCGGAGAACTAGGGGATCACCTGCGGTACGACAAATAATGCTGTTTTTTTTCGTGCCTTTTAAATCAACAGTGAAACGTCTCAACTATAACAACACAGTATCGCTTCTCCTGTGCACTTTTAGCCATACATTTCGGTAATGGCAATGTCAGTCAGGCCAACCTCTTTGGTTGAGCCTGAAATATGTATCAGCTGACTGGTGGTTGAATTTTGATTTGTACATTAATGTTCCCCCGCAGGACAAATTATTATAATCCCTTAACTTTTAATTTAGTGCCCTCATCTGGTCAAAATTTAAATGTCAGTTACTACTTATAGTTAGAATTATGACTAAACACTTCACTTCACAGTGAACAGAATTAGCATCGTAGTAGTGTCATTGTGTGGAGGTTAGTGATTAGCATTTAGCTCAAAACAACTTTGTGACTGTGTCCAAACTCATACTGCTTCTATGGAGTATACTTCATACTGTACCAAGGGCATAGTTCACCTAAACAACACATGTAAAATGTCAGTTTATTTTTACTAATTTGGCGTATACTTCACTTTTCAGCAAAATCAGAATATAGAACGTTAATAGATAACTATAGATTTATGTATACGTAATGAATACAGTTACAGTCTCGTATTTAACAGAGCAGACATTTAAAACACTAATAAAACTTACTGAATTCAGATTTGGCATCTTGCATTGCAGTGTTTGCCCTGTGTGTATACCTAAACATCAGAAAATAAGTTAATTACAACCTTCACAAACAGGTGAACCAACTGAAATAACTAGCATGCACAAATAATGATAGATTTCCCTTAAAATGAAAAAAACAGTGAAGTACTTTGCAAGCCTAAGAAACTTTAGCTGCACTGAGATCACAGGCCCTTCCTCTAACTCCCAAAAGAGTGCGCAACAGCACTTTCACAAAAATTATTATGCTGCTGGCATTAGAGCACCACTCAAGCTCAGCCAATAAGCAGGGATCAAATACGTGCATCTAACAGATACCCAAACTGTTTTGTTAACACTAGACAAACAAAAACATGCTCACTGAATTATTTCTTTATAATCATCTCATTTCTGTCACATTCGATTTAAAAAACAAAATGTCCGGTACTTCTTTCACGACCTTCACTGGCCTTTGCTGCCAGCTAAAAAAAAGGTACTTGGCATCAGAGATTGAAGCTTGATTCCAACTTTGTCCGGATTTAAGCCCCAGCAATTTAAAAATGTCTGAAACAGTGTGGGGAGCTATGCTCGAAGAGGTTGAGGTATTTAACCACTCTCTCCAGTCTCCAAGTCTCTCTCCAGATCACCCTGATTGCACCCTACCTGCGTGAAGTGCTATGATTGGGCTTGACTTTCAAAATTGCAACGATCCCGAGAAAAATGCTCGGTGTCATTTTTGTGAAGAACAAGAGGTGATTTGAAAAGCAAAAATGCAGTGGTAATGCATCTTGAAACCCCTTGCTGAATGGGTTATTTTTGATAAAGGAATTTGTAGAAACTCTGAGTCAACAGTGTAAAAGTTACGTTAACTTTTTTTTTTTTTTATCACATTCACTCCTACGCATCACTTTAAGGTCACACTCAGTCATACGCGGTGCAGACATATTTATATATTCTGCATGATTTAGTGAGACTACAGTGAAAAAGACATAATTATCTGAAGTATAATCATTTACATCATGCGAGTTGAGAGCAGCGACTGCCCTTCCTCTTCAGAGAGCATCTCCTCTTCATGATGGCCCTTTCTCAACGCCAGGAAGCTGAGTGTACCGAGAATGGAGGTGACCAACAGGGACAGAAAGATGGTTTTCCTGTTGCTCTCTGAGAGAGGGAGATTAAAATAAACCACTTTAATTAAAATACACAAGATGCATTAACAACACTGAGCTGGAGCATATTCAGCACAGCACATAACCTCTTGATATTTCACTTTCATCATCATGCATCATGAGTTTAACCGTACCCGTTATCTGTGTTCTTCCATTCCAGTCAAAATAAATGTAAAGGTTGCCGAACAACATGCTGCAAATAAGATAAAGTGAGTAAATGACAAATAAACATATAACATTTCATGGTACATGCATGGCTATCAACAAAGTACAGGTGTTTGTATTTCCAATTTCTTTAAGCACTTAAATATAGCTTGAACTGATATTATTATTGACCTAACACATAATAACAGAGCTTCTTTGTGAGTTTCACCTCATTATTTAGCTGTTGCTATCAGCTGTAGCTAAAGAATCGGGTATTTCCTTTATGAGTGGAGGCCAAAAGCAGGCAAATATTGGGGCTCAGCACTCATCAGATACGCCAGATACAAGATGATGTTTCTCTTCTGTTTCTTCTTCTGCATAAGTGTAATGTTTTTTTTTTAACACATTCGCGTGTGAACCCTCTAACCTCAATCACCCCTTGGACCCATCAGTGACAAGATAAATCAAAGCAAAAACATTGTAACATTCATTTTTATCAGCCTTAGTGCGTGTATCATCTAATTTCCGTCTCAGAATTTTCAAAAATCTTAACCTTTAATTAAAGCGCCCCCTCAGGCTCAATTAGTGTAGCTCAAACACCAAATGTGCAGCACAGTGCTAATGTAAGTTAAACATAGATAGAGAAATCATGTTTGACAGACAGAAGAAGAAGACAGGAGGAACTGTGGACTGTTTTGTTTCGGGTGGGATAAAAACCAACGTTTTAAGCACAACAATCTGCATTTGTGCCTCTGAGGACACTTCATTTGTTTGAAGCTGTTCATTTGCCTTTCATGATTGCAGTGCCATAAACACGCTGTGTTCTATTTACAACTTCAATTACATACCATCTAAACTAAAATGATGAAGATCAGTAATTAGTCTGTCATTGAGAAATAACAGGGGTTATTCATTAAAAATAACAGTTACTGCATTCAAGGTGTGTGTGTGTGTGTGTTTCTGTAGGCTGTGAAAGCCTGATGCATAAGTTTACTGTGGCGGGGATCATCAGTGTGGAGTCAGATTAGCATTGCCCTATTGTGAGCTTTGGCGCGGGTGACAGCCAATGTAATTATTATACTAATTCAATTTGCATATTTTAACAAACACAAATTAGTTGTCTACGCCAGTGTGCAAGAGCAGAGGGGCCAAACGCAAGGGATGAAAAGGCCAAAAGTCTCACTTGTACAAGTCTCTGTTTCAAGAGGAATGGGTCATTTGAGTTCCTACTGAGAAACAAATGGCTCACATAATGCAATTTGTACCGTGATTTACTAAATATATGAAAAGATGAAGCATGCAGTAATATCCTGTCAAGCTACAGAAACACACAGACAGATTTTGGATGGCAGCAGTGTTATATCTTTAATCGACTTGCACAGCTGAAAAAAGAAATCATGGAGATGAATGGAGGTTGTTTCTTTGGACCGAATTTAATGTCGGGAAGAAGAATAATATGCAGCTAATTTAATAGAAATGTCGGGATTGTTTAAAGAGAATTAGGAAGATATTTAGATTTCTAATCTAAATATGAATGTTTAATTAATGATAATAAGGCTGTGGTAATTTCAAAGAATAAGGTGTAATTTAAGAATTTTAAACAGCAATACTTACTGGTACTAAAGCTGAAACTATTACCATTTAATGAAACAAAAGGCTGGAGACTAACATTAGTGCGTCAGTAGCTGAATACCTGCACTGTAAGAGAGCCCAGAACACCCCTGTGTTCCTGTTGATGGTGGAGGCCTCAGAGTTTTCCACCAGGAAGTGTCCTTGAGCTGTCCACAGCACTGTATGAAAACATGAGGGACTTTGGTCATTTGCAGGAAGAAAATTGAATTAACCAGTCAGCTAATTGCCCACATGAAGTGAAAAACTGTGTGCTCTGTGCTGGCAAGTAATGCATCTCGCCACACAAGTAGCCCAGGGACATGATAAAAATTCATCACACTGCAATGATTTCAGGCTGCATTAAAAACAGCCCCAAATCATTTTTCTTCATTTTCCCAGTAAAAGCTCAGCAGAGGGCTGTTTTCTCCGAGTTTCCACGAACATTAGCTCAAGGTGCTGCACACTATTTACAGAAACAGCTTCTAACCCATTCTGGGTCTAATTTGGTATTTAGTGTTTATGTGTATCATCATATCCCTGAACGCACGATTAAACACTACTTAGATTTTAACACAGAAACTGAGCTGCAAAAGCCAAAAGGTTTTAATGCTGTTTGTGTGCCTCAGTATTTTTAAGCTATCGTTATTACATAGG
This sequence comes from Microctenopoma steveboyesi, assembly GCA_032359275.1. NCBI lineage: Eukaryota > Metazoa > Chordata > Actinopteri > Anabantiformes > Anabantidae > Microctenopoma > Microctenopoma steveboyesi. The sequence continues at coordinate 8,668,122 of JAUMHF010000025.1, read as the reverse complement.
ATCCTACTCCAATGTTTCCATGCATTGAAATGTCAAGCAAGTAATAATCAACACCATTTGATAAGTTGTGATTTCTATGTGATGACAAAGCAAGAGATCTGCAAATGTCATTTTGGGCTGTGAGAAATTATAATTAGCATTTTCACTATTTTCTGGTGGTTAATTCAGTAAAAATAACAAACAAATGAATAATGAATGATCAATAATGAGTTGTTTTTCTGCTGTAAGCAAAAATAAGCACGACTAAATTCCAGATCCAGTCTTGTTAAATTATAGTAAATGTAGCTTATATTTAATATTTATAGCAATACATTAATATTTCATTTAATATATTGAACAATTATTATGCAGCAGCCCGAAGCCGCCGCATAATAAGCTATGAGAGAGCAATGGAAACCAGAAGTGAGTTGTTCTAAATTACTACACATTGCATTTATTTTAGGAATTTGCCTAGATAACATATGTATAAGGCTGTAATCCTCAACTCTTCACCCCACTTGGATCTCATGGTATAATATAAATGTAATAATCACTTCCTTAAATATAATCTGCATTATACAGCAAATATATATTTTGTAAAAACAAGTTCATATCTACGAGATAATGATCATTTGTGGTTGAGGTACTTACTGGCTGCTGCGAGGCCAATGAGCACTGAGGTCAAATAAAAGGACCATGTTGAAGGGGTGATGAACACAGCAATGTACCCACTGAAAACAGGAGGTACGTCAATAAACATGTATCAGCTTCATCATCTTTGTCAACATCCAGTGTGTAACATGAAAATGTTCACCTGTAAAGCAGACCACTCAAAAACATGGTGATTTTTGGTCCAATTACGGCAACGAATGTTGGAGCAAGTAAGTTTGAGAAAGAAAAGACTCCATAGATGATCCCAAGACTGTAAAGAAGGAAAAGAGAATTGTTATTATACAGTATTATCAGTGTTTCACTGTTTGTTGATAGGGTCATGTCTGAGCTGAGCTGTCCTACCTATGGTACCCACTTCCAGAGAAAGTATCATTCGTCAGGCTTTTCACCACAGTTTGCTGAAATTTAGATTTTAAGAAAGCACAGGATGAGACCACACAAAATAGATCCTAATTATGTCCTCAAGTCCTTCATGCAGTTTGATAATTTCCCTGGCATTAAAGCAAATTAGAAGCATGTGATGTGCCTCACATACAGCGACGACTGGCCTATTTCCTGCTGCTCAAGAGCCGTGCGGTTAAACTGGATAATGATAAATGTCTAAGAGGAAACAGAGACTTAATAATTTTTCGTGTTTGTGCGTCTTTCTATGATTGTGTGTCTTTTTTATCTAAAATAATCCTGTGGGCGTTTCAGTCAGTCCCCACAAAAAGCAAAGTAGCTGTTTAAGTGGTAGAGTTAGAGTTAGTTATAAGATCGGTTGAAGTTGGGGTTAAAATCTTAGTTGTAAGAGATATGAAATGCCCTTTGTCACAAACGTGCTGAACAAAGTAACTGTACACAAGTACAACATAACATATAACATAGCGGTTGACGGGAAATGACAGCAGGGGGTTCATCTGGTGTTTTGTAGAACTAGAAATCTCTATGCCTCTCCTGGAAACTCTCTCTCTATATATATAAATATAAAAACAAGAAGAAGAAAGAGAAGTAAGACTGAGTAAAAACTTTGCCAACTTACTTCTACGTTTCCACAGGTGGTGAAGGCGGAGAAAATGAACAGGAATCCCACTCCTAGAACCACAACGTTTAAAGTTCTTCTGTCTGCCATGCTGTTTCCTAAACCGTGCTCGAAGTATATTTTAATTTTAATAACGTTGAGCTGATCTGCAGAGATCAATGCCGATCAATCCATGTCAACAACTCCGCACAAAGTCGCGCTATTAAAGCTGACTTCACTGTAACGCGCATATGTAGCAGGGAAAAATGATTGTGAACACACAGAGCCACAGTCTGATGCAGCTACGAGGGCACTTCCCTCCCGTCATGCCCAGTACGCATGACAACTTGTGACTTAATTTAAAAGCACTTTCTGCTCTCTTTCTCTCCTCTTGGACTTTTTCCCCATGGTTGTCGTCACGCTCTCCTCCTGCCGCAGCCGCCGCTTCTTCTTCTTCTGCAGTTTGCGGCAACTTTGCTGCCTTCCGCAGGTCAGCAGCAGGAATATGTTCCGTTAGAGGGGAAAGAGAGATTCAAGAGAAGTTCCTAGCGGCATTGAACTAAATGTTCTCAACAAGTAGTATAAATATGAGTACTTTATGCTACTTTATAGTGCAAGTTGTTCACTACACTATAGCTATTTGACAACTGGTCACGTTTGAAAACTGATAAAAGGACAAATGACCACAATTTAGATTATTTTTATACGATTTTTTCAAAGGAAATGCCCAATATGTTATAGCTTGAACATTTTAAATGACTTTCTTGCTAAAGATGCTTCACACTCCTGCTCCAACAGTTGGCGACAATCAGTCCTGTTACATCCCAAACGTCACACAGCGTGGAAGAAGAAGAAGACCTCGACCAATAGCCGTTGAGCAACGTGCCACCTCTCGGTGCTGCTCCTGCTAACACAACAACAAAGAAGCTTAAAAAAGCGAGATGACTTACTGCCTCTCGCTTCCGTCCGGCTACAGTACACACTTCGCATTTTCTCTTCCTTTAATATTATAGTTGGCATTGTTTTACTACACCGTCACGAAAAAGTATTTTGCTTGTCAACTGCTTTTGTCACTTTTCTTCTTTTCAATGAATTTATTTTCCAATGCGCATGCGCTTTTCTAGTCCGTTCGCCTGTTTCAGTGTACTAAAACTAGAAAAACTCTTTGGAAATAAGCGTAGCTATAGTCGTTGCATCATTTTTTAAACATCCACAGACCTATTTCCCCCCAATTTGTTTTGTTGTCAAGCACAGCTCTACAACTTCACTACGAGCTCAGCAGTAGCGAACTTGTAGCTTCCTGAATTTCGGATACTATCCCGTCCGCTCTGATCTCTTTGCCTCAACCTACAAGAGATTGTACACAATCATCATGGCGACGCAGGATGGTGGGTATTGAGAAAATACAGCAGTATTTCTGTTATATTTTGACATTGAGCCTGAGCATTGTTAATGAAATAGCGCGTGCTTCTGCTTGTCATGTGAATACATGACGTTATTAATGCAGCATAGTGTAAGTTTGGGTCTCTCTGTAGCGTTGTTCTTTAAATGTTCACACAAGCTAGCTAACGTTAATGAGTGCTAACACCAGTCAAAATTATCCGTATTTGTAGAAAACTGGGGTCAGTGCTAAACGATTTAACCAGTGTTGGGTCTGAATTGGCCAACCTTAGCTAACAACGACCTAACTAAACACGGTTAAGTTAGGAACGGTAACGACGGAGGACCATGTTAACGTACTGTTTGTTACGTGAACGTTACCAGTTTGGTAACCGGTAAGGCGAACCGTGTCACCGGATCTGGTGCTGTGCTATGCCAACACGTTTTCGTTAAAAAGTCATAGTCCCAGTGTGTGTCGTGTTCGAGGCTTCGCTCTTATTTAGCCACTCACTCAGCAAATAAGTGAGACTTGCTGCCCAGGTGAAAAAAGGGGGACGGTGGAAGGAGCTGGAAAGAGAGAAAGTGGGTGAGCAGAAAAGCGAAACTGAACTAAGCAACACTCTTTATACGGTTGACCTAGAGTTAAACGTATATATATATTTAATTGCTACCATTTTATATCAAAGAATACAAGATAGAAACGATGACTTGATAGGAATGTGATCTATAGAAAAACTAAACGTGAGTTGCTTTTAACCAGATGTTTAGTGGAGGTTTGTAATTCATTTGGTTTGTAGATGATTAACTAAACAACAGACACATAAATTATGCCCTTTTCAGTTATTTTTAATATATAAAGTATTTAATAAAATAACCCATAATGAGGACCAATTATTAAATTAATAACATTTCACTTAAATGTAGGAATTTAAACGACATGTATCATGATTCGTAGGGATTGAATTTAGGGAGTACATGCATATAGTGTCAAATTTCCCTTCCTTGAAAAAAACTCCTCCGGATAATGACTTTAAAATGGATGGGCTGTGCCTAGTGCATAAACATAATCACAAAACCTTTCATAATGCTGTAGACACAAAAAACAGAATCTTATACTATAAGATCGTCTTGGTGAAAAGAAACCATTTTTAAGATATGAAATTTAACAATATATGAGGGCTTTTAAAACACTGATAACCTGCACTTTATATGGTCCCTGTGTGTAGACTATACAATTCTGGGAACTAACAATGTAGCTATATTGTGTTTCATATTATAGGTTGAACTCATTGTTTTCATGCTCTTGCAGGAAGTGAAGAGGTCATAATGGAAACTGAGGAGAAGCCAAAAGAAGCGGAACCACCAAGTGAAGATGGAGAAAAAAGTGAAGCAGAGACGACGTCTCACACAGATGCAGGAAACTCCACAACTCAGGACACTAGTATTAGCAATGGGGACGTTGCAGATGATAAACGGGAGATGGTGGACTTGAAAATTATTTGGAACAAGAATAAATATGATCTGAAAATTCCTGTTGATAGCACTGGAGCTAAACTAAAAGAGAGCATCCATTCACTCACTGGTAGGAGGTCACTATTGTTTTCCTTAAATGTTATAAGGGGTGTGTAGAGGGAATCACAAAGACTGAAATGCTAAAATCTGCTCTTTTGCGTTCCTAGGTCTTCCCCCAGCAATGCAGAAAGTCATGTACAAAGGATTGCTTCCAGAGGACAAGATGCTGCGCGAAATAAAGATAACAAATGGTGCAAAAATAATGGTTGTAGGATCTACAATAAATGATGTATTAGCTGTGAATACACCCAAAGAGGTCATTCAGCAGGAGGTTAAATCTGATGAGAACAAGAAGGAGCCTTTATGCAGACAAAAGGTAAAATGAACCCATTTTTATGGTAAAATATTTAGAAAGGTTTAGTGATTTATTTTCTACTTGCGCTGTTATTTTAGCAACACAGGAAGGTTTTGGACAAAGGTAAACCAGATGACATAATGCCAGCTATTAAAGGAGCAAAGGTGAGAAACGATACTTTTTAAAGTATTCATTCATAAGGTATTCATTTTTGTTTGCCTTGTACTGATGGCGTCTGTTGTTACAGATGTGTGTGAATGTGTAGCCATGCATAGCGACTAACTGCTTTTTCCATCTGTCAGGAACGATTACCAACAGTGCCTTTATCCGGGATGTTTAACAAGTCCGGAGGAAAAGTTAGACTGACATTTAAACTGGAGCAAGATCAGTTGTGGCTTGGAACCAAGGGTGAGATTACACCTGGCATTGTTACACTTAATTCACTGCAGCACAAAGACACTGATAATGAAATTTCCTTTATTTCTATGTTTTGGTCTCTACAGAGAGAACGGAGAAAGTCCCAATGGGCTCCATTAAAAATGTAGTGTCTGAACCCATTGAAGATAACGAGGACTATCACATGATGGTAACTGTCCTGCTGCTACCTGCATGTCAGACTCAATCATTTTTATGACAAATCCACAGTACACGTGCATAATGCCAAAACCAAGAAGGTGATACTTGTGTGGTAGAAAGTGATGGAGCATATATAAAATGCATATAATATAAAACTTGTTTTATGTGAGCAGAGAATGTAGACTGAGCTGTTTACTTAAGTCACTGTTGAGTGTAGTGTGTGTTCATCACAGTGATGGGGTCATCATTTTGCTGTTTTGGGCTGTGCAATGGAGTGGGAAATGTCAGTGCTTCTTGTAGATTAACCTTTATCTCAAAAGCCACTTCTGTTCTTCATTGTCAGAGAAATAAGTGTTTTCAGAAAAGTTATTTAATCAGGTTAAAAAAGATAGAAATGTCCTTCTGAAAAGAACAAGACATGTTTGTTACAGCATTCATATGTCAAATGTAAAAAGTAAAATTAAAGTAAATTGGATGCTCTGCTGAAGGCACTACCGTATGTCTTATCGTGCATCTCGATTTACGATTTAGGGTCTAAGCTAGTGTATGAGTGGAAATTACCGGGAATTTCCTGATGAGGAGCTTCCTCTATTTTGAGGTTTAGTACCATCCAACATGAAAATGTCACATTTGTGTAGCCAATACAAATATATGGAAGTGGAAGCAATTTATCTAAATGAATCCATTGTTGCACAATACTGAACAGCGATATTGCTTTGGTACTCTGAAAATGTGAGACTAAGCACTCATCTTCAGATATGCTCCTGCGTATCTGAAGAGTTGAAGATGTGTGAACAGGAGATAAGCATGATTTGAAATATAAACAGGCAGAACTTTTTCTTAGGAAAGATTAGCTTTTTGTAAGTAGTTATCTACTGACCTATATGTATAGGTATGTTTTCCAGCATGTGTGAAAGTATTTAATGCGCACACTGTTCTCCACTCTTTTCCCCCACTAAAGGCTTTTCAGTTGGGTCCTACAGAAGCTTCTCAGTATTGGGTCTACTGGGTGCCTGCACAGTTTGTCGATGCAATCAAAGACACAATCCTTGGAAAATGGCAGTATTTCTAATGTGCCTCTTTTTTGACAATGATGAACTGGGATTGAGAGGAAGAGCCAACGATGTATCAAACTGGAGTAAACATCAAGGAATAAGGAACTTCTTGGAATATATTTGAAGCAAACAGACAGATGCCTGTGGACTAATCATATTCTTTTTAGGTTGAAAGTGCACTATGTGGCAGCATAACATTTCTCAGCCCTGTTAATCATTCAAGGTTTTCAGCAAAATTCAAGGGAAAACAATAAAACAATTGTACAGAAATTGCTAACACTTTTCTTCAGTTATTCTTAAAGAAATAAAACTTATTTAATGAAATAAAATAAGGGCATTGTTGTTTTATTTAGACATTTGTTCTTGATTTGTGTGGAACTATTTTTACACATCTGGAAAAACCAGTACAATTTATAGAGCTCTTGTCCGGTTGCATGAACAACTTTTAGTGAACAGGAATTTTCACTTCCTGCTACAAATTGAAGATTAGACTGTTTCTCAACTTCATATATGTTGGGTTATCTCACAAGTAGGGACAAGTGCTATCTACTGCAAACAGCAGCCTGTCTTCCTCCAGAGTTCTGTACATTGTGGATGGGTGTTTGTTGATCCTACCCACGTCCCACCATTGCTCTTTCGTGACATTTGCAGGTCACAATATCCCTTGAGACCTAAGTTGGAAAATAGGGCAAATAATAAAAATGCATTCACAGAAATAATGCAATGAAGTGTGTAAACGCGTGAATTTTCTTCCTTTTATACAACTCACTCCAGGACAGAAGAATGTCCCTGGCTCCTATTCAGTCCTACAAAGATGAAGTTATTATTTAAGTGAACAGTTTGTAGAAACTGTAACAATCCTGTTTTGAAGCCTGTTGATAAATAAAACGTAGTTTATATGGTTTTGATTGAGAGACTTGATAGTCTTACTCTGAAGATTTTGAGACGGAAGTGAGTTTATTGCGGCGGAAAGTACAGGCACGACTTCCGGTCTATCTTGGCGGGTGTTTGGCTCGGTGTTCAGGACGCGCTTAATGCAAACCTTTGCCGGCGGTGTGCTAATGTTTGGCAGCCGTAGTCGGTTATGTACGAACCAGAGAAAACTACCGTGGAAAGGACACGTCCTCCGCCCGTCAAAGTGCTGTCCAGGCAGCTGAGCACGGCTGCCAGCGGGGGTGGGTATGTTGTCACTCTGGGCAGGGGTCGCTCTCTGCTGGTGTCCCTGGTCTGGATGCAGGGGACTGTGCTGGATGTCCAGCTCGACAGAAACACTGTGCTGTTGGTGGACGAGACGGGGACGTTCACTGTTCAGGGCGTGAACAACATCCCCAGAGGAAAACCGTGTTTGTACCAAGGTAAATGAAGCACACTGAAGCTGGTTATGATTCATGGTTTAAACGATTCATTTAGTGCAATAGTTAATTCTACATTACGTTAAATACAAACCCATCTCACATCTTCCAAACCAACAATAAGCCACATCTTTCTTGCAGTCTGACATATTGTTTTCAACGTGCACATTAGTGCTGTAACTAATAATCATTTCATTATAAGTCATAAGTTTCTTTATTAGTCAATTGTTTATAAAAAAGATATGGCAATGGAATTTTTTATCTTAGTGGCTCACAGTACAAGGTCAGGTCTTTATATGTCTTGTACCTCACCTGCAATAAAGAACCTAAAGTTGTTAAATGTACAGTGAAGACAAAGCACAGCAGATCCTCACAATTAAAAAGCTGAACCCAAAAGATATTGCGATCAGTCAACTGTCGTGACAGCTGGAGGCAGGCCAGCCTTAAAGATTTTTACATTTCTTTTCTGTGGCCTTCTGGCAAACATCACATTGTTTGTATACAGTGCAGTCTCTTGTCTAATCATGTGATTCCTGGTTTATTTCTATAAAAATCCACCCCAGTCAGCCCTGAGCAGTGCAGATCGTTTGGTACATTAGGCCTAAAAATAATGACTTCACATAGATGTCTTGTTCTCTTTGAAAAACAGCCACAAGTCCTAATGTCACAATTTTCTTTCAATCCATCGTCGCTGAACAATTGTCCATCTGCCCCTGTTGTTTCAGGCAAATATGTCATGGTGATGGGTGTCATCCAGGCCGTCTCGCCGGAGCCAGTCATCCGTGCAGTGAAGATGGCCGACCTCTCCGAGCTCGCTGCACTTCACAGACGGATGTGGAAGCTGGAGGTGGAGGATCTGCAGCAGGTGATGGCCTGAATGCAGAGCTGCAGGTGGAAATGCTGTTGTGCTGGTATCAGGATGACCTGCTCCTGTCACATGTACCCAGCTGGGTATGCGGTATTAAAATAACTGCTGCCAAACGAAAAACTACCTCACACGAGTGGACAGGAGGTTGTCCCTGATGTCGGGCTGTTTGCCCTGAGGTAGGATGTGAGAGTGACAGAGACTTTACCGTGATAACATGTTATTTGTGAATATTTTACCAGGAAATTGTGAATGTATAAATAATATTTTGAATCTATTTGAATCTAAGGTTAAAGGAATATCTTGCTTTGTTACATCTAGTTGATGCTTAAGAAGCAAAATAACTCTTGACTGTATAAGATGCCAGATTGTTTTATATATTAAATAAATATTAAGATTTTCATGTACACGTGCACCTTTCTTTACTAATGACACATATGTATACTTACTATAAATTTATATACATTAATTTGGGACTTAGCTTGTTCAGGGGCCAAATACCTTCCATGGCATCTTACAGCAGTACAACGTGAACAAAGTAGATTTTACAGAAGTATGGTACTTTTCTGTTTTATCCTTTATACTTGCACAAATATTCTCTTACCAAATATTTTACATTTTAGGTCAAATGTGAACCATTATTAACTCTTCTGTTGTCTTAATATTCACTACGCCCATCGTATTCTGGCTCATAAATGACCAACCCTCAATAAAGATCTTAAATAAACCAATTTGGAATGCCAAATCTATTTTGCACATAAGTGACAACCTTCACTTCCAACTCTTCCAATAACATACAGCACTGTAGAAAGGTCTTGAGCCACCATTGGATTACGTGTCATTGCAGTGCTATTATGACCTTGTGTATTTTAATATCTTAGGCTCTTTATTAGAATAGAAAATGTACACAATATTAGAAAACGTTAGGCTAAAGTTACAAATATTTAGTGTGACCCAAAAATGGGAGAGGAGGACCGGTCAGAAATAAATGGACAACACTCAGACATGAGCTGAACAAACCCAGTCTACTACTTTGCTACAGAAGCTCCTGGGAGCCTGCTTTCTACTCGCCACTTACCTGCCTACCTACTGCTTGTGTAGCAAACCGAGACTCCAGAAACTAGAGCAACACCTAGAAGTGCCAGTAGGTGACAAATAGAGTGCTCCAGTTAACTAGATATTGATTAGTTGTCCTTGAGATAGCTCGCTAACGTCTAGCAATACAGCGGACTGCTGCTTTATGACGAGGGTTGTACCGTGACAGTACTTTTTCACATTATATCAGAAGCACGCGCCTGGATGCCGGGACTTTTGGAACATACTTCGTGGCTCCTCTATTTTAGCCCAGGGACATTTGTCCCTTATGCTTTTGCCGATGTGTTTGGTGTCTCCCTTCGGCTTCGTAAACGTGCTGTCTGACGGTGACCGAAGTCGCCAGCGCGGGAAACTGTAAACACATTCGCACGTGCGGTGAGCGCTGCTATCTGCGTCAATCTCTTTGGCCAAGACCCGCCCCATATCCTATTTCTGATTGGCTTATTTTAGGTAATTACGCGTGTTGTTTGTGTGGTTGAGAGAAAGGGGCACCTCTCAGATCACCAACCTGATTCTTATTTTTCTGCCCTGTGTATGTATTTGCGCCTGTGTTCGTGTTTTGTAGTCTTTACCTGACTTTAACAGCTGGGTAAAAATGACCCAAAGACCTGACTCAAGTTTTGTACTGCTTCCAAAAATAATAAAGCCAACATTTGGATTTTTCTAATGTTGGGGTCACTTAGGAAAAGTCAGAAAATTTCAAGCTGAAAAAAATAACATTTTGTATTTTTAAACGGGGTAAAAAATGAGCCGAAGACAACAGGAGGGCTAAAACCATAAGTAATAACATGCCTAACAATAAAACGGCAACTTCTAACCACAGATTAAAAATAAGAAGCTTTATTGGTGTTTCCCATTACAGAGGTAACACTATTAGACAAATGGAAAATGACCTATGCTGACAGATTCAAATAAAAGTGTCAACTGAACTTTGAATTAAGTATTCCATACTTAAAACATACTGTAGGATCATTAACATATATGAACTGTTAAAGAAAAGATAACATGTCAACTGTGAGTATCTGAACAGTACCTCCGTTTACAGTTTACACATTTTTCATCACCATTTTCAGATGCTCTACTGAAAGGTGCAAAGCTTCATGTGTACTCCTGCTGTTATCGGTAACACTCCTGTAAATCTGGCCAGAGTAAACAAGCCACCAATCAGAGTGGGCTGGTCCTGAACACCATCTTTAAAATCAAGTTGTCATCAGGCTACTTCCTGTGCCCCTCAGAGGCCCGCATGGATCACCTGACTCAAGACTGTCTGATAATGCATTATTTGCACATAAAGTTCGAATAGTATAAACACATCATTATTTAATGTCTTTAAGCAGAAAACTGTATTTCCCAAAGTCATTGTCATTTGGTGCTATAAGATGGTCTTTTCTGGCTTTGGCAAGCTTCATCAAAAGGAATTCCCTGCGCTCCATCCATTCTTTTAGCTCCTGCTCCCCGTGTGCCAGCTTACACAAGTCATCCTCTGTGCACGTGCCTTTGAGGAACCTGTCAAAACACATAATACACTGTCAACCATCAAACACTACTGGGATCAGACTGGGAACCGGAAACATGCCGTATGCCGGGGTTCATAAACTTGCCTTTCACAAACTTTAAAAGTGCCCGTGGGAAATCGATACTGCCAGCAGTTCTGATCATCCTCAGAGTTGAAAACTCGTTCTTTGTGTTTTTCTGAAGTGATATGCTGTTGCCACTGCTTCTCACTGTTGCAGTTTTTACCACACAGCCAACAGTGATTGCCAGCCTGTAAAAAAACACACAGCAATCCCATTAACACCACCAACTAATTGCAGTCTGTATCAGCTGTTTTTGTCACCGCTTAAAAGAAAATGATCAAATCAAAACACGATTCTATTTACTCTAAGTGTCCACACCGTTTAACAATTAGGCTCGAGCAGTTTGATTTATCAGCACATTCTGACAGATACTGCTCTACTGGAAAAAAATAACAGGACAGTGTACACAGACTCTAAAGTGATAAAAAAAAGACATGTAATGATCTCTGACTTTATAGCATTTTTATGTAACACACATTAAGGCACCAGTTCTTTGAGACATTCTCACCACTTCCTCAGCATAGTCTGTTGGCATGTGGATCTGTTTGCCATTCTCCCTGACAGAGTTACTGGAGGTCTCTTCACCCCAGCCAGGTTTCTGAGACTGCACCCACTGCTCATAAAGCTGATCCATATCTGGAACTAAATTAAGGGATGAGTGGTCACTTAGGATGCATCGCATACTTATAACATTTTGGCAACAAAGTGAGTTGTTGGATGTCGGGGGAGAAGCAAGTCCCCCTGACAAAACTCACTGTTGTTTTCCTTCATGTATGTCCAAAGGTCTCTTTCTTCCACACTGTGCGCAAATGTGCAATTTCCAATGTACTGACACTTCTTGCCAGCGTTCACGTGCATGCAAATCTGATAAAGGAAAACAAACTTTGTTAGGTCTGTTTCCATTAGAACCACAAGGAGCAAACAGTCCTGTAAAAGTATGTCATGTTCATACCTCAAATTGAGACGGGATTGGCTTTTTGGTTGGAAGTGGTCTAACTGTTGTCCACTTTTTCCTTTCATTGGAACTTACTAGCACCACCCTCCTGTCTTTTGCCCAACTGAAACCGAAACAGAGCCTGGCTTAGTGGTGATGTATTGTTTTGTTTCATTTGATGTGTTGGTTCAGCTTGTTACTTCATGGAACAAAAACGTCTTAGTACTCACGTGTGTCTTGCCTTGGCTGAGCAATACTTCTTGTTTCTGTCAGCTTCACTTAATTGACCATTTCTCCAGCACTGGCTACAGACAAACATCATCTTCAGGTTTGGAGGCCCGAACCTCCTTTGTGCACTGGAAAGCTGCTGGTGAAATTTAGGACAGTTAATATCTTTGTGCTTACCACAAAGCAGCAGTAATAGAAATACAGGGAACAAGAAGAAACAAGTCAAGCTGCAGGAGGCTTCTATACCCTAACTACACATGCATACATATCGGAGAGGCAACTATTAATAGTTTATTTTAACAATACATTAATGTTAACAAGAACACAAGGAGTCTTTGAACAGTCTTTCAGAGCTTTACCTGGGTCCCCTGCAATGAAGCTGTCGCATTCCAAAACTTCTTTGCCTCTTGAACAATACTTTCATGGGTGATACCTATACGATGAAAAAGAGAAGCCAAAAAATCTAATTATTGCATTTAGCATTGATAAAAATAGCATGATAGGTAGTTTGCAGGCAATAAAAAACAAATTATTTATAGTGTGAGGAATTGTTCAAAGGTCTCACCAAGTTCATGCTGCATCATCCAAACCTTCAGCTCAATGAGGCTGTGCGCGTAGAAACAGTCATCCTCCCTCACGCAGCCGTAGCGAACCTCATGGCGACAAAGATCCAGCTGGCAGTGGGGACTCAAGGGTCTGATTTTGGAATATCGGACTGTATTCTCCTTCAAAATGTGCACCAGACACCTAAAAAACATACAGGACACCCGTTCTTATTACCTCACATTCCTGTTTACCAGATTAAAATTAAAGTGTAGTGTTCCTAATTGCTTTTGGGATAAAAGACGATTGTCTCTCAGTTGTCGTGAAATGACTTACTTATGATCCTCAAAGTTGTGCTTTGTCACCGGATGGGAGCAGAGTGAGGGGTCATCTTTGTTGGTTTTACTGATTATTCTGGGTTTGTGATCAAAGCACACCTGTAGGACAAACGGATAAAAAATTGCAAATGAAATGAAGTAAGAACAAAATGATTACAGTGGTGACCTTCATATGACCTCTGTAAAATGGTTCTTGCTTCCTTAATTCAGCACGAGCCACTGAAGAGGTTCTACTATAGCAGTACTTTTAGTTTAGTAAACCAAACATTCATGTTGGGGTTCTATGCACAGCTTTATTCTTTGTTGTATTAACTTACTATAAATGTTGAAAATGTAAATTAGGCATTATGACAGCTCCTTCTATTACTCTAAAACTTCACAATAACTGATTCAAGTGCGCAAACCACTAATGAGCCCCAGAAAAACTAAAATGACGAGGCAGAAGAATAAAAAAACACCAAAGACAGCACTGTGCACATCTCATCACATTCAACATTTGATATGTAATTGCCTTATTTTTCAAATGTTCTGCTGAAAAATTACAAGACTCATTGTGAACAGTCATCTGGTGTCTTGACAGCAGAAGATTGTTTTCTGTAAGAAACATCTTTGAGAAAATAAAAACATTCTTAATGAGACAAATGTTTTTTTTCCCTTCTCCCCACCGTGAAATGACTGTTGCCAACAGGCGTCACTGACATGATGACATCAGTGCAGTTAACGAAGGACCTGAGCACATACTCACCCCACAGAGAAACATAAATATCCCATGATGCTCCTGTAAGATCTTGGGCACAGTTAACCTCACATTGCAGTTGGGTCCAAAAGGATCAAAGAGCAGCTCTCTGGAGATAAAACCTTTACGTTCCAGGGTCCAAACATCAATCTCTTCCTGGCAGTATGCAAATGTACAGTGGCCAGGGTACAGGCAATCTTTTCCTACAGCCACCTCTGAAATAACAATGGCAAATATTTTTGCATTAGCTCTTATACAGACATGATTTGTGGGTGCAAAGTCTCAGAAGTCCAGAAAAGACTGAGGAAGTCATTTATTTCTTTTTCAATGGGACAATCAATGTGATGAATTGGTCTCCTAAAATAGATAAGAAGTGAAGGTAATGTAAATGTCATGGCAGCAATTTCTGAGCCAAGTGTTTTACACATTTCTAAATGTTACCTTTGCAAATGTAATAAGGCCCCACATATTGAGTTTTAGTTGGTCTGGGCCGAATGAGCTTCCATGTTTTGTCTGGCGAATGTTTCATTCTGCCAAGTAAAGCGTCTTTTTTGCATTTATGTTCTTCTGTGTGAAGAGTGTAATCCAACACCCCAGGCCCTGTGGATACAAACAAAATTACACTAAACACTAATTCTCTAATCTGAACTGGTCCCTGACACATGTGAGTTTCAGAGGGGGGTTCTCACCTGTTTTGACGTAGCAGATTGAACAGGCTTGTTTGAATTCATGTGTTTCAGCTAAAGGGTTCTTTGCTAAATCTACTGCAGCTGGGAGGCCTTTTACTTCAGGCATACCCACAGCCATTCCCATCGGCGTTTCATGATTGTTCATCTGTATTTAGAAGAAAAATAATAAATATGACTATGACTATGTAACAATATGAAGACTGAAAAAGCCTATTAGTGAGACATCAACCAATCACCTGTGGAATGAATGAAGTTGGAGCATAATCTGAAAGTTTGAGAGAAGGACAATAAATAAGTAAAATAAGGATCATTTCAGCAGGAACTGCGATAATTGTGTGAAAGGCTGCATCACCAAACAAAGTAACACACCTGATTTAAAGTCTGTTATTGTGAGACTATCCAGAGAATCCAGTGGTGGCGGGAGAGGGTCAAAAGTGTCCATACCAAAATACGAACTAGACCCCGACTTGTGATAAAGCGCAGGCAGAGTTACAGTATACTGCTGGGTAGCACTGTGAAGAAATGGGTCGTTCAGGAATGAATTCGACATGGAACCGCCTGAGGCAATACTGGTTGGTAAAGGAAGAGGACCCTTCACTGTGGGAATAACCTGAAGGAAAAAACAAACAAATCTGTTGAGACATCTACACACAGTCACATTTAATTTATCAATAAGACCCCGTGGTCATATCTGCTCACTCACCATGTCTGGTTCTGAGCCAGCCTGATCTAGCAGATCATCTAGATCATCCCCAATGATATCTGCGTCAAAATCTTGACTGGTTTCGAGCACCGGGCAAGGCTTACTGGTTCTGCACCCATTTACAAATGTGAGGGAAGAGAGGGAGGTTGACGTAGGGGCAGTTACAGGCAGGGGGACTGACTCAAAGCCTGGAGGCTCAGACGGGGTCACAGATGAGATACTGTTGGTAGGAGGAAGTTCATCCAGCACTGCTTCATTTAGAGGCGGGTGCAGTGTCACTGGAGCCGGGACAGGAGAAGAGCTTGGAGCCATAAAACAGCTATCGTGGGTCAACCGAGGCACTTCTGAAAGACACGAAGGGAAACATTAGTGTGCTTTGTCTTGCCCTAACTTATTATCGTGCCAAAGCTTCTCAAACGTTGAAATACCTGTTTCTATGTCTTCAACTGAAGGCAGGCCGTGGGAAAACTGAATCAATGCAGAAGATATGAATTAAAAAACAAGAGACTCGTATTTTAAGTCGTATAAAGGAAAAGGTTATGTTATTACCTTGTCAGATGATGCATCTTGATAACTTGGTCCTCGCAAAACATTCAAGGCAGGCTGCAGTGTAAAAACACAAATTCATTGAAACAGCAGAGTACTGTAAAAGTGTCCTGAGGGTCTGGGTAGTTCCTGACAGACACATACCTTACTCCTCACATAAGCTTTACGTATTTTCAGTCCTAAAATTTTGGCAAGATCCTGAGTCAACTGTGTTACACTGGAATCCTGGAGAAACAACACAAATGTAATGTAATAAAAACACTGATCACTGCTTCCATGCTTATTACACTGTAGGAACGGCCTTTACTAAAATAATGATTTCTAGAATGGTGCCAGCCACACCAGCTCCTCTCTGTGTGTGTTGGATGTCTTAAGTTCCAATTATGAAAAGTGAGTTATTTCAGCATGGGCCTGGATCCCTACATAAATCAAAATTTAAAACACACATTACCTGAGGCACTGCTAGGGAACATTTGGCAACAGCCTCATAGGCTTCTTGATGTCTTCCCATCTCCTTCAAGGATTTTGCTTTTCTGTACAGCGCTCTGTAGTTTCCCTCGTTCAGCTGCAGGACCTTTTCACAGTCTTCTAATGCTTGATCATATAGTCCCTGCAGAAATAAAAATGTCAGTTAGTTAGCGAAACAAAGAAGCCACTTTTTGATATGCGAGTAAGGCATGGGTGTGGTTAGTTTCCTCCCTCATGTTTGTTTAGTAACTTGACTGTATAAAAAAAGAGACTGACAGCAACCAGACACTGGGTTCTCCTCTGCCATTATATAACCAACATATTTAGGTTTGCTAATTGAAACCTAACATGGAATTGACACAACCAAAGACTACTATAAAACAAAGTCATCCATCTACCGTAACTCTTGTTGTTATTCAGTCTTTAAACACGCTGTGATGTCCTCTTTGAACTAGTATTTTGAGGGTTATGCAAGCTGACAAATTTGGCCAATAAAGTTCATTCATCAAATAAATTCATTTTAATACATTTTAAATCACATTTGTCAGATAATATTAATCATCTGAACTTTTGGAGCTCCAAATACACAGTAAAGGTTTAAGCAGTTCACTATACATACCATTAATTCTTATGTACTACAGTAGAAATATAATCCATAAAATAAAAATAATTAATACTTTATTCTCTTTATAAAATAGCAAGCAAGCAATTCATTAACTTCCTATATTACTCATCTTTTTATCTTTTTCTCGACAGCTTGTGTAACATGAACACAAGCAAACATCAGGAGCAACAGCATTTCTCTTTCCGATAATAATTATAAGATCTTGGGGAAAATGCCAATTAGAGTTTGATGAAAAGATCGAGTACCCGTGTTGCGTAATGCGTGTATCTTAAAATATCTTTTATGAATTCTCTGCTTTAACAAGAAGGGAAAAACCTGCACCACTTAGGAGCACAACCTTTACTGATAACTATAACAGAAAGATCACCCCCCCCACCCACTGCGTCACATTAACCTGCTGCCCTGACACCAACAAACTTTAACATGATACTTGCATCATACATACCGAGAGTATTGCGTGTGAATAATTATTTTAATGACAGGTCTGTTCCAATAAGCCATCATAAACACAAAAGGAAGATTATCTGGTCACTTACCAGAACCAGGAAGCTATAGATCACCACATACTCAGTAGCCTGACTACTTTTCATCCAAGTCCAATGAAATTAATTAAATTCATTACAATAAAAGACAATTTCATTCAGACTGAAAATCAGTAGAATCTGACTTGGGTCACTTATGAACGACACCAATGTCATCTTAGTGACACGTTTTAGCTGCCGGTAGCAATATCAGGCTAAAGGATTTAAACAGGAGTAACATAAATTAATGTTGTCATATCCTTTTATTTTCAAGTGACACTAAAGAGTAAAAAAATGCTAAAATGAAAGTAAATGTAACAGTTTTGTGCAAAGGTCAGAGAATTTCACGTCATTAAGCTACTGGCACAATGAACGTGAATAACGAGCAGGGCTGCCTTTTCAACAATGAACATTCTGAAACAATTATAGAGCAGCGAGCTATTGATAGCATTTCTCCCTGGTTATTGTGCCTTTGCAGCCTTAGTTACACAAGGAAGGTGTCACTTCTCCTATTAACAAAGAAATGTGTTACAGAGTTGTAACAGAGACTCCTTTATATCACTCCTCGATCAGCCATGCTGACAAAATGTTGGACATTTCAGACATGTAGATGAGTACATCTGACCCGGGCTGTCCGTAATATTTATCCATTTTACAAAACTAATTGCTATATTTTGGACCTTCCTTGTTACATTTAATTAAATGTATTATTCTGTTGTAAATGCATAGTGTAAGACCACAGAGAAGAAATGTAAAGTGACTGATACTGAAACTAAAGTGAGACATCAGTGGGACAGTCACTACTTACTTACCGGAACAATATTCAGATACGCTGCAGCTCGATTTGCATAGAGCTTTTCCAGTAAACCTGATGGAATACTGATGTCTTCTGAGTCGGCGTAGTCTGCTATACTCAAGGCTTCTGTGTACATCTCAATGGATTTTGTCCATTCTCCCTCCTTATATACATCATTTCCTTCGCCAAAAAGATTCCACACAAGGTCCTTAATGAACACCTGGAGGTATAAAAAAACACAAATTAGAATAAATATACACTGTGCAACATGTTTCCTTTAATTTGGAAAAAGGAAATTACAGGAATCATTGGTTTCCCAAATGTAACAACTATTGTCACTAAACGGATTTTACTTTTACTAGACTGAGTGTTGACATAAGACTGACGCCGCAAAGCCCACATTAAAAGTTACATAGCTTACCTCATACTGCTCTTGATTTCCAGGAAACGGAAGAGTGGATCTGGAATAAAAGAACGACCCAAGTTACAAATCTTAGTTAATGTTCAGCTGAGGAAAATCAGCCTATGAATTAAAAATCCTTTAGTAGATTACTGCCAAAAATAGGACTCCAAGTTTCATTCTGAACCAACTTTCTCATTATAAATATGTATCAAACTCTACCAAGCAAGACAACCTAAATGTCAGATCATTTAAGTTAGTTTAACAAAATAATCTATATATAAATTAGCAATACTGTTAGTATTTGTCATTTAGTATCATTTCAGTTATCTAAAATGGTAATATATATATAGTTCTTCAGTTGATACAAGATATTTTGTTTTGGAGTGCTATTTAAAAACACATATGAGACACAGCAACAGCAACATGATGGTAGGAAGGTGTGTGTGCGTGTGTGTGTGTGTGTGTGTGTGTGTGTGTGTGCGCGTGTGTGTGTGTGTGTCACTGGTGCTGTGTGTGCAGGTGCGACTGCACTGGCAGCCAAATGCAAACCTGTCAGCAGAAACAACATTCTGTAAACAACCTGTCACCATCTAAAACCTGATTTAACAAAGTATCATACAGTCATAATAAAGCAGTTGTGTTATGTAGATTTCTGTTTAGCTGCAGTTTGGTATTTAAAGCTGTCATTCATCTTTTGTAAATTGGACAAGGGAGGTGCCACGTTTTACAGTTTAGATCGTCACACTTTGGTATTTTAGTATATAACTGGTGAATTTCTTATGAAATGGACTCAATGTATGGCTGTATTGGTCTACACTGTTGTCTCTTTTTTAAATGTTGTAAAGTATGTTTACTTGTCTTTCTAATCCATATACGTCTACTGGAAAGAGCTGATATCAGTCATTAGTTCCACAGCCAACTCAACAATTACTAAAGTTTTGCTCACTGAACAATCATTGCAGTGCGCGTATGCATCTTAGAAAACTTTAGATGACGTGACATCGGTGAAGTTTCAAGTTGACTGAACAGTACCGACCTGCATTGTAGTACTTTAAGTCCCGCTCTCATTTAAAGAATAAAAGGCCTTGTCAGATTGGATTAAATGAAACACAGTGCTGCTTGGCATGGCTTTAGAACAAGTAGACTTATTTACAATACTCGTTTAGCCCTTATAAGCTACATGTTTCCACATTATTTTGAATATACCTCTATTCTGGAAGGTCTTAAACATCACAGTATAAAGTGCGTTTGAAATAACTTTTGTGATTTAAATTAAAGCCAAAAATGAGCTGAGTCACTGACACACAGCTGATCTGAACAACAATGCCTGAGGCACAGATGACATCATTTGGCCTATGAAGGCAATTCCTAACCCACAGACATACAAAAACATGTGCTTACAGATTATCAAACGGGATTGCCTATGACTTACTTCAGTGCTGAAATAATTTACTTTTTAGGGCAGCCTGGACTATCTCAACATACATTCTGCAGTGATGCATCTTCAAGAAATCTTTTGTCAAACATATGGTCACATGATCAAGATCATATCAACCTATATTTGCTGAACTTTTAACATTTTATTAAATTATTATTGAAATGAAGTTACTGTGATTATCTCATAGAGACATTAATATACCTGGTAATCTGGTCTGATGAGTTTGTGTCCCATTTATTTGCAACAATATGACCTGTAGCTTTTCGAGAGGTTCTTTACAGCCAGCTCTTCAAAGAAACTACAGGGCTTTTTATAACCATATTTTTTTATATTTCTAGAGAACCATCAAAGACACCTCTTACCATCTGGATTAAACCAAAGAAAGAAACAGAGATAACAGCTACCTGGATGAAAAACGTTTTGGTCATTTTTTGTATACTTTTTTTCCTCAAACATAATTTGTCTTAAACAAGAAATATAATTTGGAGAAACAGGTATATACATGACACTTACTGGATGAACTGTAGGCCTTTTTGAATCTCCTGCCAGCGACTCCGTCTGTCCTGACATGCTCCAGACATGTTAGTGTGTTTCAATGTCCCCTCCTCAGTCAGCACCTGAAATATGATTAATAATAATAATACACGTTATAAATGTGCAGAAAGTCACTGGCAAAATCCCAAACTGTGACAACATAAAAACATGCCTTCCTTGTTGTTACTCGCCAACATCTGGTTCAACAAGTTAACAGAGAATCATTTCACACTGAGTCAACAGCTTGAATATTCCTTGAGCCATCATCATATTCATCAGCTGCCTTCAATTCTAAAGCTTCCTCATTCAGTAATGACGTGTACCACGAAGTTCCGGATATTACCGAGCTAAAAAAAACTGCTGACAAACGTTTGATTTACTGCTATAAACACTAAAAACCTCAAGGAACCTCTTCATCTAAAAGCATTAGCAAGTCCATTATTAAACATCGTTATGAAGACCAGAACAAATGTCATCCTGCTGTGACTACTGTGGCATACATTCACATGTTTTATTCCCATGAGTAAAACCCATTCATCAGTAATCCACATGGTTTGTGCCACATAGTGATCGTTACTTATTTATCATATGAACTGAACGTTTGAAATCACGGCACAGACAAACTGTCAAACCTGGCCGCGGTATCGCTACTGTTCTGTACATGTCATCGTTGTTAGAAAACGGCTAAAACCTACTTGTTTATCAGATGTGGGCCTGGGATGATATTACAACACAATAAAATGTTCGATCCGTAAATCTGGAAGATGCTCGTAAACTTAAAGTTCACTGAGCTATAAGCCGACGAGCATGTCCCGCAAACATTAGCTTCAATCTAGTAATTTTTTGTGTACAGAAGCTTCCAGCACTCGATAGTCGTGTCATTTTGAAGCGAATGAATCGACTCTGGGGAAAGCCATTAATTAAGTTGTGGTTTATGCGAAAGGAAGAGTTGTCCGATAATGGACGCACGATAGTTAGCGCACGTGTGTTCCCCGCGGCCGGGGACCCCGGAGTACTCTGCTCGTTAGCATTCATCATTTGCTAGCAAGATCATGAATGTCTGTCCCACACAAACACTCATCACTGATAGAAATTAAGCAACCGTTTAATCCGGTGCTTAAACACACGCATTTAACAAGCCACACGACATTATCCGGACAAGTTTCTAGGAAGTAGACAGAACCTAACAAAGCATAGGCATGTCCAAGTTAAACTAGTTCCCCAACGCAAACAAAAGCGAGCTGAAGATGTCTAGCTCCTGGCTGAGACCCAGGAAATACCATACATACGAGTCAATAGTGTCTGCTGTACGTACTTACATGAATGGATTTTTATTCCAAACAAACCACATGTGGGTTACATAAAAGGAGGGAAAGCGCTTTTTCGTATTAGCTAAAATAACTCAGCTAGATGTGCTATAGCGCTGCAGGCCGCCCTTTCCCTTTTCTTCTTCTCAGATTTGAGGTAGCGTGAACATCGACTGCAGCGCACTGCCGCCCCTACAGGCAGACGGGGGGCACAGCAGGATTTCACACATGTAAGGCATGTAGTAGAAGAAGAATAACAGAACTTTAGTAATAAACATTTCACATATAAAACAACGGAGGATATCTGTAAATCATTACTTGTACATGTACAAATAAAGCAGAACAAATATTATTAATAAAGAAAATTTATGACAAACAAATAAGCAAACTTTGTTTTTGCTTGCCTAGATTAATTAAGTTGTGTTGGATTTGTTCCCTTGTATTTGCATTCAGCATAACCAGGATTGATCTATTGTAGCAGCTAATTCACAGCTGCTTGTGTGCAGATCAAATGTCACATTATGCGGATTGATGATCTGTTATTTGCAAACAAGAAAGTGAAAGTCGCTTTGCATAAAAGCGTTTGCCCAGTAAAGTAAACTAAAGTAATTTTTACAATGTCAAGTGACTTGAGGTGACTTTTGTTGTGATTATGCGCTATATAAATCAACTTAACTAAAGTCATTTTTTGTAATGATACGTATAAGAATCAGTGCCATATAGCCACTAAGCTAATTTGTTTTCTTGGCCCCCGATGGCCTTTTACCCTGGATACAAATAAATATTTTGATTTAGCCATTTGACACAAGCTTACAAAGTCACTTACAAGAAAGAACGCACACCAGGAGCAACTTATTATATCGATTTTAATTATGTTCTCATTATGTACATTTAACGATCAAGATGTTTTAAATTGAAGGTATTCCTTTTTTTTTGATAAAACTATCAAAGACAACACTCAATACTGAAGGTTGCACTTTACCATTAATTATAACATGGCTAACAAGGTAAATAGAGGACAAAATAGAGGACGCGTTGTTCTCTTTACTAAAGAAAATATTTGTTCAGGATAACATTAAATAAAACAGTTGAGAAATGTCTTTATATTCTCTGGGCATTTACAAAATACATAAGACAAAACATAGTAATAAAATCATATATATATAAAGCTTATTGTAAAATGCCATAATTGACATCAATACTGTAGTATTATTGCAACTATTAGTATTATTAGTAGGAACAGGATAAACGATTTCATATTTTTCAGGTCCACATATTTGTTTTTTTTAATCTAAATTACTATTACTTTTTACTTATATAGTGAACAAATTAAACACAGAGTTTGATGACAGTAACCATGAGAAACAAAAACAGCAAATTTATACCATCAAATTCAGCTATTTTCCTTTTTTCTTTCATTTTGTAGCAATGATTAATACTGTCTAATTCATATTTAGGTAAAATTCATCCAATATAAGTCTAATCAACAGTTTAGATTTTTAAAATTACAATTATTTACAATCATATACACTATTTGTTATTGTAATTATGTTGTTTTAAACAACATAAATTATTTAAGATCTTCCTTTTATTCGGTTCATTGCACGTTTGTAGGGTAATCAGGCCTCATGGTAACATAAACCTTTTCAGTCAGTGTCTATAAACTGACATGATCAGTGTTGGCTGGATGTTTGGGGGGTAATGACTAGGTTGATCTGAAAATGATCAGATATCCTGGGATTGAGGGATGTGTCTCCTCATGCAGCACAGCTATTGTGGCAGCTGTAATAACTGCCAAGAGAAGGTGCTTATCGTGTATTGTGCAGAAGCATCTCAAAGGAACAAGTCATTAAAAAACTGTGAATATGTCCCATGTTATCAAAACCCAATCCATGTGTCTTGTAAGATTTAGCTGCCCTGACGTTACAGATGGCAATAGATTACAGAGTGACAAACCTGAAAATATACTTTCATGAAACATAATAACAAGGTGAAATGCAAAGATGTGATGCAATTCGTGTCATTTCCGGATCAGATCTGCAATTTTTCAAATAAACAAGCTCAGCTGTTATACTTAGATGCCTGGAGTGCTGCTTGCTAAATCATCCTGACACTAATGATAGCTACTGTACATCACCAGGGTTTGGTTTATGGAGAGCAGGTCTGTTCTGTTCTCTCCATTGACAAGTTTATTTACAAGAGGAGAAAACGGATGGTAAGCCTGGGTAAATCTCTTTGTGATTACAAAAGGGAAAAAATAACATTAAGTGTAAAGTATAATAACCGTAATTATCCCGTCTTGTTGTATTTGTTCCGAAGAGCTGGAGACATCTTGTTATAATAACTAGAATGTGTTGTATGAGCAAATATGTTAAGCAATATGTTAGCAACTGAGGCACCTGAACCCATATGGTATTTTCTCTAATTTAATAAGTTAACTATGATGAATACATGCAGAACATTACAGAAAAGTGTAACAGTAAAAACGAAATTTTATTTCTATGTTGTACCTTTTTCTAGAGACAAGAGCAGAAACACTAAGTTTAGAGCTCAGTGAAGAAGAAACAGGAAAACCCTCCAGGCGGATTCCTCTAGGGGGCGCACAGTTTTACAAACACTGGATTAGTTTCTGCCCAGTGGAGCCCTCGACTCAATGCTCCACTCACACAGTGGCAGCGAACAGCAGTTGGTGTGGAGTTGAGCCTGTTGCATGCTATGACTGCGTTTTATCGGATACTTCTCCTGTTGTCTGGTGAGTTGCCTGTTTACTTTGAGATGGGACGCCATCATCTCACCTGAAGCTTGAATCAAGTTTATCCAGTTTGGTTTTCTGCTTTTTATCAGGTGTAAGTAAAAGTAAAGAGAATTCTTCACTTACATTATTCAGCAGTGTGCTTATGGCTTTTTGATCTCTTAGATTATACTAATTAATAATGAGCACATGCTGGATGTGGACAAAACAAACAGGATGCCAGGAATGTTATACTGTACAAGTCATGGTTATAACCATTCAAAGGAACACTGCCTTTATAATATTGCATTATTGATATTGAATTGATTATGATCATTTTGTTAGGACTGTCTCAGATGTTGCAATGGTACTGTTCCAAATCAAACAAAGAAATGACAGGCTATACTAAATAATGTTGATAAGAGTAAGAAAACAGTTGTGTTAACTAAGATATATTACTAAGAATGTTTCTCCATTCTTGTTGTTTATTGCTCTTCGCAGTGGCTGTGGCCTTTGAGGTAGCAAGCAGATCCCAGCGGACAAAAAGAGGTTTACTTGAACTGGCAGGAGCCATCAAATGCAGCACAGGGAGGTCTGCGCTGGCTTATATGGTGTATGGATGCTACTGTGGACTGGGTGGTCAAGGCTGGCCCAGAGACAGGGCAGACTGGTGAGGCAGCAGTTTCAGTGACACCTGCAGAAGAAAATACACCTCAGTACAACTCAAGGCTGTTTTTTTTACTTGACACACTAAATGAGACACACCTATGCATTATGTGGTTCAGAAGTTATAATTCAGCATCGGTGGAGTTTAGCATACACATTGTTTCCTTCAATGATGTGTTGGGTTCTTCTCTGGCTCTGTGGTCTTCAGGCTGCTCCTCCTATGGTGGGCATATCGTGATATTTCCTCTTACAGATTTGTGACTCGTTTTGCTGCTTCGTGTGTTTTGTTCTACCTGTAAATACCGGCTGCCTACCAGACTGATTTAAAAGTCTTAGCATACGCTTACTCTGAATACTGATTACTCAAGCACCCGTTTATAAAACGTCTTGTTTATTTCCCAATTATCTTGTTTTTTTCGTGGGTCTGTAGCTCAGCATTGAGCTCATCTTTATGCCATGGCATCTGTCTGCCCCCTGCCCCTGCTCTGACCTGCTCAGTTTGTTTCATGTTTAGCTTCTCCTACCCCTTCTTTTGTATTAATGGTATTTGTAAGCAGTTATTTGCAGCATTGGAAATGAGGCTGACAGAATTACAAACTCGGTTTCGCACTGTGGAAAATATATCAGCTTGTAGGGCCCAAGTATCTGGTTCAGATGTGATTGGGTCATATATTATTTTTTGGTTATTTTAACACAAAGCCGTTTCTGTAAATCAAACTAACGCCCGACCTGTCTGTCTATAATTATTTGTATAGGAGCTAGAGCTTTACTAACATAGTAAAGCTGTGTTTAGTGTGTTGTTGCACCTTCACTACAACACAATGCAGTAAGACACTGGTTGCACAGAGCCACCTAGTTTTGCCTTCATCAGGTTTGAAGGAAATGTATGTTTGAATGTGCCATGTACCAACTGGAGGGCAGCCATCTTACCTTTACTCCAGTACAAGTCAGTTATCTTATAGATAAACCTGCAACCTATCCATGGTACAATTCATAAATGCGTAGTGAGTGAAAACCTTTATTGTATCCTACATCCTGAGTTGACCACAAATGCTGTACAACAGGATGGAAGGAAGGAGTCATGTCCAAATTCAGCAGATCCGATGGTTACTGTAAAATAGGATCAGAACTTCCACACCCAAATTCTAATTGCTGTTTCCTTTTCTGTGTGTTCACCACAAGACATTAAACTCCCACAAACCACTTAACTGCTAACTATCTGCTGTGAAAACTTGTGGTGATCCTGCCCTGTCTTTAAAAAAAACCTGGTGTGATTGAAACCACGGGACTGTCACTACCTCCATATTGCTTGCTTGACCTTGTCTAGACTGAAATTAAGCTGCTGCAGTTTTCAAAATAAAACATTTATCATATTTGTGTGCCTAGGTGCTGCCACAGACATGACTGTTGTTATGGAGAAGCAGAATATTATGACTGCCACACCAAAACAGACCGGTATCAGTGGGCATGTGAGGACAACAAAGTCGAATGTGGTACTGAATGCGTAATTCATGTTCATATACAGAATGTATAAAATAATTTTCTTTTATTTATTTGAAAGCTAGATACTAGATTTTGTGGTAACAAAACACAAAACCTGATCCCGAGTTGCAGATCCTACTGTGTATAGTCTGGAAATCCAGATGAATATGAATAGTTAAAGCGTTTAAGAGCAAAAATAAATGGATGTTTACAGTGTTAGCGAGAAAAGCATTTCATACATGTTTAGTGTAAATCTGTTTTCCAGTTAGTCACTTAAAGAGGACTTGACATTTACTGTATGTTCTTTATTGCAGATGATTTGAGGGACAAGTGTGAAAAACTGCTGTGCAAGTGTGACAGAGAGGCTGCCAAATGTTTGCGCAAGGCACCATTCATCAAGAGATATGCCCTATGGCCAGATTTTCTGTGTGGCTTCCAACACCCAACGTGTAATATTTACTGACATAATAAATGCACCTTCATGTCCTGTGTGACTTTTGCACATTTCATACCTTTACATTGGGATAGAAGCCACACGTCTTAGGTATTACAGTCGCAGTTACTGACAAGGCAACCTGAGCATTCCTAAGCTGACACTCAGTCAAAGCTCGGATGGTAATCAGCGAGGGAAAGATCAGATAGCCACCCTCCCCACAATAGTACTTTTATTTGTGGAAATCCTGTGGAGGGCAGATTCTGCCTGATGTGACCTCCATTTGGGGAGGAACACTTCAGTTGTTGGTATATATTTGGACCTTCACTGAGCTAATAGGCAAACTGAGATTTTTCTTTTCCATTTAAAGTCTGCTGTGGCATAAACATCTTCTTTCCAGAACCAATATATGAAATCTATTTATATCAAAGTTGTTTCAGTGACACAGTAGCTTGGTTTGTGCAGAAAACCAGCTTAATGACTCAATGTTACCGCCTGGAAAAACTGAATGTCTGACGTCCACAGAATAAGTTGCAGTCAGTGAATAGCTGTTCAGTGATCTCATTTACCCTTAATGTTATAACCAGGGTGTGAGGAAAGAAAACAAGCTCTACAGCGTTCACATAGTGGGAAATCTCTACAGAAAAACAGTCTCCTTTAAAACTGGCGTGACATGAGATCTAGATATTCACCTGCAGATGGCGCCATATGATGACAAAAAACATTAAGCACTGACAATACAACAATCAAGTGTTCATAATTTACACTGAGAAACGGAGACTTTAAACTTAATAAATATACCTGATGCCTTTAATACATTTGATTGTTATAGACACTACTAAAGTTCTCAGAAATGAGGTGCCTTTCTCTTAGTTTTGTTTAAATGTGTGGCTGTGGGTCTATCCACCACACTTGGTTTTTGGTTTGGTGGACATCCCCCTGTCATGTGGGGAGGATTTGACACCCAGTTAATATGATCATCACGTGTTTTTAAAGTCAAAATGTCTTCCCAGACGTTCCAGTTCTCCAGAGCTTTTACTTGTTTAAGCTTGGTCTAAGAAATCCTACAGGCAACACAGTTTCATTGTTTAGGTGCGCTGCTTATGAGTACGGACTGAAATGGGAGATGATGCTGTGGTGCACTGTCCAAAGTCCAGGACTGGAAATAAGTATCTGGGTCATGGCCCACAAACACTTGCCTGATTGTGTCCAGCCTTCAGTGGGTACAAGCTCTGAAGTTACGGAAGCCATATGCTTCCCTTCTTTTGTTTATGTATTTTCCTCCTCCTCCTACTTCAGCAATAAAGTCACATTTTATCACTTTAAAGCTTTTTTAGGTTGTTGCTAATTATATATCACATGCTCAATGCATGTGCAAGTAATCATGCTTTGCTAAGTGTAAAGAAAAAACGTACATGTTTTGTTTTTTACACTAAAATAAAATTTCTTTAAAAATAATTTTTTTTAGTTGAAATATATATTGAGTAATCAGCAGAGTCTGCAGTGTCCTCATCTGTCCTCATCAAGATCTTGTTTAACTGTTTTGTAAAAGAAGAAACCTGCTGAAAGATATCAATTCTATTAACATCAAGTAAGTTACTTTGACATTACTAGGTGCCTGGAGTAGTATTTTAAGGGGTATTTGATTAAAAGTAAATGTGTTAATGTTTATGTGCTTCACAAACAATTTCAGTTTAACTCCAGGCTGCAGTCTCATGAACCCCTCAGTATGCTTGCTGGGTTAAGTTAATAGGGTTTTTCTTTTTCAGCTCTTGACAACTCTTGCCCTATGTAATATTTACCGGCCTTAATCATATAGTGAGTGTCTTTGTCAGTCTTTGCCGTTAGCTGTTACCTGTCTGTCTACGGCATCAGCAGAGTGATCACGCTCTGTCACTTGAGGGTGGTGAGGAGTAGCATGCGCTTACCCTGTAATATAATTAACAACTGGTGCCTGGAGAAGATCCTGTACATGGAAATGTATGTAAAGACCATTAAAGACAACTAGAAAAAGAAATGAAACAACCACCAAATACAGCTTGGTTAGTGTTTACACAGGGAAAGCACGAGCGACGTGAGAGCAGACGTGCGCAGACATGCACATACATTACACATTGTGTCCGAAGAAAACCATCCTACACATGCATGACAGCTTGGTTGTCACAGTGAATGAGTGCATTCTTTAACGCCTGCTGGGTGAGCTGACAGAACCTGCTCCACGCTAATTGCGTTCTTTAATCAACTGTTGGGCTCCCCAGATGAGCGCCAGATGGCACACAATAAAGTTCTGGCTTAAACAACATGAAACATAAACATTAACAACCGTGCTTCACACCGGCATAGTTTCAGTATGTCCCTTTAGATATGCTAACATGTTTATGTTCAGATGGCATATGTATGATTGGTCACAGTTGGAGACAATTGATTATGTTTATTTCATGGAAAGGTAAACACAGGTATTTTTTTATTATAACCCATGTAATTAAAACTAACAAGAAACAAAAACAAACTAGAATACATGACTTGAGGGGGATATAAAATCTCCTGCACAATGCAGCTTACCGTCCACACAAACAAGGAAATCAATGTGTGTGCAACCCACAGCAGACTTGGACCTGCTGCCAATATGACTCTTTTGTCCTCCTCTTCCCAATTTACTCTGGCTCCTTTATGTTTTTTGTTTGTAGACCCATTCATTTATTTATTCACTTGTAGGTGGCACAACAAAAGTGACGGGATATTAAATTACAGAAATAAGAAACAAATGCTGTAAGGCTAAAATTGCACAAGATTGAAGGTCTAGGAAAACGTGTCTGCGTAGTTTTGAAAAAACTCATAGAAATGATGATGTAAGTTGAGAAGTCTCTCGTGTCTTAAAACAAGGTACCAGTTGGAGTTTAATGTGTGTGTGAGTAATAATATTCAAAGTGATGATCTTAGGCCCACTAATTATTCTGCTCAGGGACCAGCAACTCAGTTTCACAGGAAAAGTGGGTAAGAGCAGAGGCGCCGCGTACGGACAGGCAAAGCGGGCAATGCCTAGGGCCCCGAGGCCAAGGGGGGCCCCAGAAGACCAACACGATTTGAACCGCATCAGAACAGCAGTAGTGAGACTGTGAAAACATGCCATTGAC
This sequence comes from Microctenopoma steveboyesi, assembly GCA_032359275.1. Lineage (NCBI taxonomy): Eukaryota > Metazoa > Chordata > Actinopteri > Anabantiformes > Anabantidae > Microctenopoma > Microctenopoma steveboyesi. The sequence goes on along the minus strand of JAUMHF010000025.1, from coordinate 8,637,449 downwards.
AGCAGTACTCACAGACCCCCTTTACGGGCCCCACCCCTCCCCCTCCCTCTCGGTGCCGGCTGATCTTCGAAGGGGGGGGGTTTGAGGGCTGTGTCAATTGAGCCCACAGACTGTATTTACGTTAAAACTTTAAGATTCAAGATTCAAAACACTTTATTAATCCCAGAGGGAAATTGTCACTCTGTTGTCCAGCTGCAAATGTGGTGAGTGCACAGTTGACAACTGCTTTGGCATCGGACACCATTCATTGTCTAATTGTGTGTAAATATACCACACAGAAGAAAATAAGTGGTTGTTTTACTGCAACAGTCGACCGTTCTTTTTTTCTGTTGATATCAGCCTGTGATGACTGACACGCTCCCCTGACCAACCAGAAATGAGACGGACATGACAAGTGATGTGCAGCCACAGAGAATGTATCTGCAGGATGGAAATGAACATCTGCCTGTTAACACATTTTAGGCACATTTTTCAGAAAATGTCAGTGTTTTGTTTCTAGCTGCTGCCACCAAGTGATCAATAAATCAATAGCTTGAAGACAAAACTCAGACAGGTGGTCTCACATTTGCCTACAAACTAAGCCCGAAACGCCAGCCCTCCGTTGTGGTGGTTGATCGTGGCACACAGCACGGGGCATTAATGCCAGGTCTCCTCTGTCCACAGGGTGAACCTCAGTGTTTTCATGTTTTTAGACAGAATAGGCTTTTCTCCTAACATTATTCAGTCTTCTGCAAAAATTGGTTTTCTAACCAAGCTTTACAATCCTACATGCAGCCAAAAAGTTTTTTTGATCTTGCTTTGAGAGTGATATACTAAGCAAGCACAGAAATGTGTACTGGGCTTACTGCAATAGCAGATTAGCTCACCTAATATGAAATAAATAAGACTATAAATAAGTCAAATCTGCACAGGCAGTAAGGTATTTACACTTGTTTTGAAAATATATGTCTTATTTTTCTTCCTCCTAAATGCCAAAGGTTTGCAAATGGTAAGAGGGTACCAAGTTATTCCTCTGTTTCTGTCTTTTTGGACTCATTTCTGTCCAATGTTCCTGTTCATGTAACACACAGACCCCTATGATTAGATTTCTAATTATGTTTTTACAGATTATATTCATATTTTCCAATATTGCAGTCTCACTTGAACTTGTAAACCATCATCACCAACATCTGTAAAATTACAAATAATGATTGCAGTTTGAGTTTTTCATTGCTTCAGAGTTTGTGCTGCACAGTGTGACACGACAAACTAACTGTGCTCAGATCAACGGTGAGGAGGAGAGAGAATCAGAGTAGACATGCTTTAAAATGTACTTGCAGTACAAAAGTAGGGGTATTACAGTAACAATAGAGTGTGATGTAATCGATGTACAGACTGTTCTTATTGTCTGTGTAACAAAGTCATACTAGAAGGTTCCCGGAGAAGCTTTGAAGGTGCCTGCCACCTTGCGATTTACAGAGTCATTTTGATGTATATTATGTGTGATAGAATAACATGTCTGTCCTGTGATTCAAGCCCAGTGTGCCAAGCATTAACCGGGTATATACAGATATCCTCAGGTTGAATTTAATACATGTTAATGCTTTTAAACTGAGTAACACGCTCTGGTTCCGTAGAACACAATTTAAAATATCAACTCAATAGCTTTACACACTAATTTGAGAATATCTTGTATTTAATCTGAGATCTGATATAACAGATTTTACTGTCCAGATTCCACAGAATCTCCACACACTGTAGGAAAGGCCTAGCTCTCACCTGATCTAAGATCTGGTTCCGGTGTTAGATGCACAACAGTAGTAGGAGTTTTCGCTGTGAAGATTATTTTACAGAATATTTATGTTATGGCATCACTAAAACAACATCTGCTCATGTCTCGGGTCTGACCGTCTAAAACTCTGACTGATCAATAATCAAAGTGTATGTCTCACTAGGTGACCTCTGTGCCACAGTCGATCTGTTACCTTTACACTCAATAACTGTTTTTGTCATTATGAGGTATATTTGCACATACTCTGTGTGGCTCATCAAAAATGATGAGGACCATCTTGGGGATCAGTAATACAAAATTGTCTTTTTTTATATACTTTCTGTCCAGTATATAAAAACATTGTACAACATGTTTTTTACAAGTTAGGGTTTGCTTACACAAGACTGTGGTGACCAACCCACATGGTTATCCCTTAAAAATGTCCTATTAATAATGCCAGTGGAAAGTGGGTTGTGAAATAGATACGTTTTTTAATCTTTATCCGTGTGCTTTTTTCTTTTTGTGTGTTCATTAAGTGATACCTTTAAAGACCTGTTGTGACGGGGGCTTTTGTGCTCTTTTAGGCTGTCGGAACAAACAAATCTGATGTTCTTATAATATATTTTCCATAACATTTATTAAAACAACATTCCTTTCAGCATAAATAGTTGGAGAAATAATAATCTTGCTTCGTTGTGAGGTGTTAACAAAAAACAAAAAAACAATATTCAACAATATATAATGAACTGCAACTATACACAACTACAAACGGTATCTGAACTTTATGATTTACAAGCCAGACAGCAGAAGTCGTTGCAGTGTCAGGCTTCCCAACACAGTTGAGGTGGAACCACCTTCTACAGTCATCACACTGGATCTATAACCATAAAAGATTATAGACACAAAGACATTGGTTTAATTTAAACCCACCCAGTCAACATGGGTTGTCTTCTCGGAGGTTTTGGGGTCTAAACATTCCTCCCCACAGTAGTGGCACAATAAACTTAGAAGAAGAAGAATCTACTTTATTGTCATTGATAGACTTTTACATGTTACAATGAAATGTATTCTCAGCCTTTAACCCATCCCCCCTTGGGGGGAGTAGTGAGATGAGTGTCTCGCTCAGGGACACACCTGGTATGGGGGATGAGCTGGGTGACTCAGCTGGGATTCAATCCTGCTTCCTAGCCCCCTGCCTTAACCACTGAGCTACCAGGCCTTAGATCGTCTTATTAAAAATATTACTATGAAGATCATGATATGTTACAGTGTTGAATATAAGAAGTATAGAAAAGTGGTGAGAGTATGTGCAAGTAGAACTTATAATGTAAACAGTTTCTGAGTGGAAAGGTGACAGCCCCTGTCAGATTATGTGACCCAGTCATAACCTTTGTGAAACAATGTCAAGATCAGATTTTATTAATGGCGTCAATAAACATTACATACATTGTTTGTGTTTGTAATTTAAAATGAAAAATTTAAAATTTCGGTAGAAACAGCGCCCCCTGGCGTCACAGAATCGGATTGGTCACGGTAAAAGGTGTAACACCGGAAATAACAGGAAAGCGACAGAGTCAAAAAATTTAAGAGACAAGAAGTCTTAAAGGGACAGTTCGTCGTGTTCCTATGTAAACTTTTGCAAGAAATATCAAATAAAAATACCCATAATCATTGTTTGACAAATCTTCTTAATAGAGAAAATTGCCTTTTTATTTGAAAATTGACACCTTGCAGCCAATAGAATCAGAATCAGAATCAGCTTTATTCGCCAAGTATGTTGCACATACAAGGAATTTGCCTTGGTCTTTAGTAGCTAGGACTCTAGGACAGTACAGACAGAAAAACAAATACAATAAATTAAAGACAAATTGCAGACAAAAATACAACACTCTTTGTAACAAGACAGAGAGACAAGACTGTGTGTGTGTGTGTGTGTGCAGTGTGCTGAGTTTAGTGCAGTTTGTGTCCATGTAGCAGCAGCAGTCAGTTGTTCATTAGTGATATTTCCTGGGGGAAGAAACTGTTCTTATGTCTGGTGGCTCTAGCAAACGTAGCTCTGTAGTGTTTGCCAGAGGGTAGAAGCTGGAAGAGGTTGTGTCCGATGTTCTTAGTTAGTGAATATAACCACTGTGTTTCAACATATCTGTTTAAACACATCTTAACTGTATCTAAAGTAATTCATTTTAATAACATTAATTTTGTTCTTTTCTTGCTGGCATTTCTATGTATTTCTAGTGTTGTTGCAGTGTATGCACACTTTTTTAATAGGCTACAGAATCCGTGTTGGTGCTAGACCTATCTGCCTCTAGCTAAACTCATGGATGAAGCCTATTTGTTTGACGTGCAGATTAAATTGTCATTCGTTACACTTCTGTGTTGTCAGTGGAGCTTCACAGGCAGTGGAGCTCACTCAAACATTTTGTAAAGTTCACTGCCAGCCTCACACACGTTGCTAGAGCATGGAACAAATTGAGGTCACGTTTGGAAAAAGGCACGGACGGGGTTCGAACCCGCGATCTTCGGTTTACGAGACCGACGCCTTACCACTTGGCCACCGCGCCTGCGCTTACGAGGCCACGTGTACCCAATTTGTGGAATCACTAAGTCGGGCGCTCATACGAAAAGATCACGTGTTACGTGTATTGTTGTAATTCAGCCACAAGAGAAAGCTGTTAACTACCGCATGAGAACAACGCGGCTCTGGTGCGCTGCATCCCTCAGCAAGCAGAGGTCCCTGCTCATCAATAACACTTTATTCACGCCTTTCTCCTAGTTCTGTTGGATAGAAATGCTGACATTATTACGGCCCAGTTCTGAAGTGACACGACCAAACGCTGCTACCCACATGACGTAATGTGCCCTGTGACACAACACACACCCATGGCTGAACGAACTTTATGTTTCCATTTAACCTTTTACAAGTGGTATTTATAGCAATATATGGTTGCAATATGACACAATATACTGTAGCTGTAGGCAATATTAGTAGTTAGTGATTACAACCAGGAAATTGCTACATAGTTATGTACCATTGCATTACAGTGAGTGACGATTATAAAACATTTTTTACAGTGTTTGTACTGTATGCTGATGATTAAATGTTTGTGGTGCTGATTAATTGCATTGCAACAATATTTTTGTTAGAACCTACCTTCACTGATATAAAGGAGAAGCCACTTACTCATCTGTAGTAATGTGCACAATGCAGATTTTGGACAATATGGACCAATATTTGTGATTTTACATATTTTGTTCTATTTATTTCTTGTTAACTTTTCTTACATTTTAAGGTCACAAGCGGCCATTTAAGCATTTCACTGCATATTCTACTGTGTATGACTGTGTATGTGACAAATATAAGTTAAATTTGATTTAAAATGTTTAGTACATTAGTGATAGAGAAAAGGTGAGAGGATCAAACAAAGTTCCTTATATGCACACTGAACAATCAAGATATTTTGTTCTGAATCAGTACTGAACAGACTGAGATTGAGCTTGCATAGCTAATAACACTGAGAACCAGTGTGCTGCTTGTAATTCTTTTCTCAGCAATACAATATGCATGAAGCCAGACTGCAGCTTTCACTGTCTTTCTTTTCAAAACATCAAAGATGAACGCTCGCCTCAGGGAACCCTTTTCCTTTTTTTTTGGATCAGATATCCTAGAGGATGTTTGAAAAATGAATAAGACCCATTTCCATTGGGAATGAGTTAGCAGGGAAAATCACAGATGTGGAGTATTCACCTTGACCCGCTTATAGCTGTCAACACACAGACAACCGAGGAGCTTCTTTTGAATAACGCACAAAGGTTCAGCATCTTAAAATGTAAAAAAATTTACTCAGACTACATCTACCTTTCACTTAAAATTATATTAAAAATGCACAAGAAAACTAGGTGTATTCTATCCTGACTTGAGAATGATAAGTTAGAGAAAAAACTCTTATCAAATTGTAAGTTTTAAGTATTAATGCTGACTGATCATCTACATGACTATTTATTCCTTTATGTGGATGCCACATTAATTAATAATATAATTATTAAAAGCATTATTAAGCAAATCGAACAGTCACATGGACTTTTGTGCTTTTTTAAAGCAACCTCCTCATAACCAAACATCATAACCTGAAAGATACAGTATGTTCCAGTCAGAGTTCACATGGATCTGGGGCATTTTTTTTCAACACACTTCCTGAGTGAATAAGAAGTATTATTGTAGAAATCTGTTTAATTATTTATTGTTCCATTGCTTTGAAAAATCATCTTATTTTGCAGAGCTGCATCTGCAAGAATATTTCCCTTTGCCCTGAGTCTGTGAGAATATTAATTTCTTCTGTTGAACAGATGCACTTTGTCTCTGCGGAATTTGCTCTTTTTACTATATAAACAAGAGTTAGACTCAAGAACATTTGCTAAGTTTCTAATATATGACAAGAAAATGTATATACAGCACTTATCAAGGAGGCCATTTATGGTTCATTCTGTATTTCTGTAAGCAGCATAACTTGTTCTCATGACTGTATGTCATGTTTAAGTCTGATGACGCAGCACTGTCAAGTTTTTTACTGTAATGTACTAAAGCATATTCAAGTCAATTTAAAAACAAATCTCCACTTTATCAGCTTCGTCAAAAACAAATACTCAAAATATGCCTGCTGATTTTTTGGCTTTAAATAATCAAAGAAGGGATCAATTGTTGGAAGGAGGCCTATAGCAATTAAATGAAATTATTTCAACAGGCTAAAAGCTACTCATTCATTATCCACTGTGTGTTTTAAATTAGGCCTCATAATATTAATGGCCACATTATTATTATTATACATATATATATATTTGTATTGACATAAAACAGTAAAGGTGCCGGTAGCCAGATAGAAACATCTCTTTATGCTAACAGCATGTATGTCTTGTGTTACTTGTAATTAGATTAGATAGAACTTTATTAAAACGTCAGGAAGGTTCCTCAGGGAAATTCAGTTTCCAGTACCAGAGCACCAAATTTCAGTTTATATAAATAAATAAAAAAAAGATCTAAAATAAAATCTAAAAAGGAAAAAAAGGAACATACAAAGTGGTAGAAAATAGATGGTGCAAAGGGTCACAAGTCAACTTCTTTAAATTGTTTGATTGTTTTAGAAAGTTAAGAGACGGTGTTGTTAGGAGATAATATGCAACATGAAAGAACCAACTAAGTAGCAAAACGAAAGCTGATACAACAATTAGTTAAATGCTAATAATGCTTCACTGTCCTCATAATTCTACACCATAAATACATGTGTACATATCTGTGATCACGTACTGTGCAGTAAATTTGATTTGTAGTCGTCTATACTAATCATATTGGACGTGTATATAAATACGTGTCCTTGTTTAGAGTGTTAGTGTTAAAGCAAGCTGAAGCATTTTCTTAGACTGGACGACATTGAAGTAATAAGACATGACTGATGGTAACATTATTCGGTTACTTAAAGGGGCAAGAATTCAGTAAAAGCTTTTCGACAGTATCTTGCCAGAGTTTCCTGAAGTAAACCAATGGTTAGAAATACATTATTATTCACATTAACTAAACTGCATGTTTGCACAGGCTACTGACAGGGTAAAAAAATCTGTTTAATTGTATAAAAATCCAGGCAATCCAAGTTTCACGCAACACTACAGGTCCTTGCTGATGCAGTGTGAGGAGAAAATTGGTCATTGTGTGAAGGGTGTGCTGGATCTGACCCTGGCCACAACAAGACACGCAAGTGTGAAATCCAGTTGAAAGGTAAGCAGCTGATAAAGCAACATAACAAAGGCAATATCATCTCTCCCCCTTTCTCCAAAATGTCTTTTCATCCATCTTTCTCCGGCTTTCTTTGAATTCATCTGCTAATTTTCTAGGCTATTTTCACAACTTCCATCTTCAATAGATGGATGAAAGTTAAACAAAACATTACTTTCTGATACAGCCCATTAAAAACAATAAAGAGGGCAGTTAGATTTGGCTCAATACTGCCTAACTTATGTTTAAGTGTTTTTCTCTGTTTTTTAATGTGTGTGGAGCAATTAGGTGCACATCAGTCATGCCTGTTGGGTCTGTTACCATAGCTACAATAAGACTGTGCAGACAATCATCTGGTCCTTGTTTCCTCCAATAGGGTTGCACGGCTGAAGCTGCAATATAAAGTAAAGATGCTCATCTTTCAACAACACCCTAGTAAGAATCAGAAACAGGGTTATGAGTATGAGAAAGTATTGCAGAGTTGCAGGAAGGGGACTGTGCCCAGTCATGGCGGACCAGAGAAACAAGATCCGACGAGCCACGCAGCAGGAGAGGAAGGTGAGAGCATCTACCATTTTGAAATTCAACTCCTCTTATTGTGCATTGAAGGAGTTTGGCAGAACAAAAGCAGTAACAACAAAACAAGATACGCCTTTGCATTCAAGCTTTGAATGCAAAAAAGGGACGAGGAAGAACAAAAAAGGAATGTCACTTTAAATGAAATGCATTAGTTTGAAGAAAGCAGAGCCTGCTTGTACTTGTTAATGTAGTCCGAAGCTGTTTAGGTCACATTTTGTTTCAGCTGAGCTTCGCTTTAATGGAAGATGCTCTTTTTGCGTTACATGTCATCGAACAGTGAGAAATATATGTCATGCAACATTTCTTTGAATGATCAGAATATATTGTAAATGAATTTACAAATCTGCAAGTAGATACACAGATGTGGCCTCAATCAAAGACACCATCAAATCCCATCAGTCAGAAAATCAGAGGAAAAGATGCGATCAGGGACAATCACAGTGGAGCTTTGAGGCCAGGATTGTTGGCCTGATAGCTGAAATAATTTTTTTTGCGGGCTATCCATATCATTCTGAGAAAAATAAATGTGGTCAGTTAATCTGCGGCTTGGAAAGGACAACAGCCAATGCAGCATGTTCAAGCTTCCCCCCTACTGGGCAGCCCATGAGTCTGTCGATATGGTGGTTTGATGTTGGATGGAAAATAAGAACCCCCCACAACAAACAGAGAAGGCTGGAACAGAGAGACTGGAACAGAGAAACAGAGGGTAGAAAGGGAAGAACCATCGACAGATGGACTGTGTTGTGATTAAAGATGGCGGCAGTCTTTACTGCAGACTACGGAGGACTATGCTCGATTAATAGAAAAGCGGTGGGAGCAGTCTGCGATTCCCCACAACAAAACCAAGAACTACAAAGTAAGGTAAATCAGAAGACGTGATGTCTGCTTTTAAATCTCTGAGGATGAAGACTGTGGTTACCAGTAACTTTCCACTGTACTGTTTATCGCTCTGTTATGTCTGTTATCGTTTTCCTTTTCATGTCAGTGCCACACTGCTTTTGTTGTGTGTCCTCCCTCTCATCAAAAGCAAAGCACATCATTCGATTTGACCAGTGAATGTGCATCCCATGGTCAGATTATTGAAGACCTCGATAAACTGACGCTCAAATTAATTAGAATTTCTTCTAGCTGGCACGCGTCTGATATTGTACTCTTGGTTACGTATGTCTTTGTCACCGTACGAAATATTGGCCTTTTATTAAGGTTTTTCCCATCTTGCGGGAATATGACGATCTGTGATCTAGAGTATTCCACAGTATAAACCTAGTCTAGGCAAATTGCTCAATCCTCTGTGCCTAATCCACTCCAAGGCTTGTTAGTCATGATGTATTCAGCCAGGACAAAGGACATCAGCAGGACTCCAGAATACATTCTCTGACAGTCTTTTCATATTTCTCTTTGGATCATTTTTTACAACTTAACACAAACATTGGATATTTGTGACATGTTTTCCATTGAAACCCCCCTTTTTCACACCTTAATCAAATCATCAGTCTAGAGTGGATCATTTAATCTATGTCATATATATGTTTTCCATTTGTGGTTAGAGGGGTTTGAAACATATCTTTGTTTATTTGTGGTTTCCTTTATTCTTCCAAACGTTTAGTGGATTATTTGAGGAAAAATAGAAATCTCTATTGTGTGTGCTCAGCATGAAAGTCTTGATTTAAACATCTTAATGGGCTTTTGTTCGTTGCAGAGACTTGAGCAGTGGTACGCCTATTTCAGCCAAGGCCTACAAGGGAGTCTAAATCCACACTGACAGGTGGAACAAAAGACGACTGAAAGGAGTGAACTGAGGAACATGAAGTTGTCCTCTGTTAACACTTAACTGGAGCAAGAATTGGAAAAATCATTAAGAATCATTTTAGCTTTGAACTCATCCACACATTTAAGCTCATCGTTATTTAGGAGGCATGATTATAAGAATTCTTGACACACATAGTCAGATATACTATTATAAATGTTGAGCATTAACAAAAAATCTTTCGCTGAAGGCTTCTCACAACCACAGTACTTGAACTGTTGTGACACAACGAGATGCTTTTGCAGAAACTTTGAAGATTTTATAATAAGTTCACATTTTAAGTTTCACATATTGTTCCTCTGTCCCCTCAGCAGCTACACTGGGCCAGTTGCTTAAGGGCTTCATGTATGTACTTACTAAGAATATTTTTCATCCAGCTGTTATGTTGTTTGAAAGATTATTGTCACAAGTTTATAGTTAAGGTAGTTTTTAGATTATGCCATTAGCAATCGCACATTAGGTAAATGTTGATACTAGAGGTGAAAAGTGCAATAAAACTTTATTGAGGGAATCAATGCAAATGCATCAAAATGTACTTAGTTTATGTTTGCAGTTATGTTGATTATCATATTTACAGCTTCCAGGTGAGCACAGTGTGGTGCTAAAATGTATATCGTGTGTTATAGCCTGTTTAGAAATGGTCCGCAACGTGTATAGGTTTCCAGTAAATGAAGCCTTAGCCTGACGCTTCACCATATCCCTCTTTTTAATATCCAGAAACCCACAGGAGCACTTGATACAGTATGTTATTATACAAACATACTATGTTACTGTGTGTGAAGCTCAAGTTTGTGGAGTTTGTAATGAAATAAACAGATGTGATAAAACATGACTAATGAGTGGGTAATGAGCAGGATTTGAGGAGATTTTCCAGGTGTATTTGCGTTTATTATTGCTGATCTTGGGTCTCTTGACTGTGAAAAGTCGTGTCAACATCAGCCACTGCTTTGCTTCGCTTATGTCGCAGTTGTCATGGCCCTCATCTGTAGTAGCTGGTGATCATTCGCACCTTCAGAGACACCTGTGGAGATAATTATTATCTCAAAGCTTTGTGTGCTGTTCCTCAGCAGATCTGAAGCACTGGCATTATGCAGTATTTGTCTCCATTGGCATGACATTTCTTGCTATATAACAGAAAATGTTCCTCGGCAAGTGAGTCACGCTGGGTGCCTCCGCAGGTATAATTATGTCTAGGTTGTTTTGAGTTTTTAACGGCTGCATGTGTCACATTCTGTTTATAAGAGCTTGAGATAGATGGCACCGCATTGCTTCATCAGTTTAGCATAAAATATTGGCCTGTGTTGCTGGCATCATAGTGAAATAAACCTTTGAATATGTGTCATACTGAAGAAGGTCTGCCATTTGCAAATATAGCAAAAAGCTAAAGTCATATAGCAGTAGCAGTAGCTTTTGGTTTGTTGTGCATTAATCAGAATCAGAAAATGTTATACACCCTGGAGGATGAATGACTGCAGTCTCACAATCATCCACTTTCATGCTGTCGCCCCCAGCACACCAAAGCATAGGAAATGGCCTTTCTTGAGGGTGGCCAGCGAGTGCTTGGACCAGTCCAGCTTACTGTCTATGTGGAGACCTAGGTATGAAGTAAACTTATCACATGTTCCTTTCTTTTCAGATACAAATGGATGGCAAAGACAAACTAATATTCAGACATTATGCTGTGGTCTGGCCTTTCATGGGGATGAAAGGAACGTTGCCATTACAGTACAACGACATGTTTAACGAGTGCACAATGGAAGACTCAGTAAATGGATGCATTGCAGGAGGATGCACGAGGAAAACGCTCAGACTTAAGGTAAAAATGATGATTCGCTTGTAAATCAGCAATCGCTCATCATTGCCATATGAACCATTTATAAAAATGCATCAGCGTGTCTGCAAGTGAAAGACTGTAACTCCCTATTTATGCAAATGGTCTGTCGGTCATTTATTTTTGCAAATGGCAATTTGGTGACAGGCACAACGAATCACATTCTCCACCTTCTTGTTGTTACAACAAAAGCTTCTATGACATGTATGATATAATAGAAGACTGTCCAGGAACCAACAACAGTACCAAAGCTGAAAACTCACTGATAGTGATTTCATAGTGCATAGTTTACAGATCTGTCCTGTTTTCTTTCTAACCCTGATTAAACCACCACACTGTGACACTGATAGAAGTAAAAGTAGACATTAAGAGAAAATGTAAGTGCAATAGAGAAAAACCTGAGACTCAGGATGCTAAAATTGTTGCTGCTGAAAATCAGTGTTGCATGAGGAAGCTGGAATGTGTTGGATCTATCTTTTAGGCAGCTGGCTATTGTCAAACTGACACTTGTCAGCACAGTTCATACTTTAACAGATTGTTATGTTTGTGAGGGCAATTTAGAGGGTATGATGAGACAGAGAGTGTAAAATACAATCACCGGCCACTTTGTTAGGCACCTGTCTAACTGCTCGTTGACACAAATTTCTGATCAACCAATAACATGGTGGCAACTCAATGCGTTTAGGCACGTTGACATTGGCTTCAGAATGGGGAAGAAAGGTGATTTAAGTGACTTTGAACGTGGCATGGTTGTTGGTGCCAGATGGGCTGGTCTGAGCATTTCACAAACTGCTGATCTTCTGGGATCTCTAGGGTTAACAGAGAATGTTCCGAAAAAGGGAAAACATCCAGCAGCAGCAGCAGAGGAGAATGGCCAGAGTGGTTTAAGCTGTTAAAAGGCAACAGTGACTCAGATAACCACTCGTTACAACCAAGGTATGAAGAAGAGCATCTCTGAACACACAACGAACCTTGAGGCAGATGGGCTGCAGCAGCAGAAGACCACACCGGGTGCCACTCCCCTAAGCTCTAACAGTCAACCGAGGCTACAATTTGCACAGGCTCACTAAAATTGGACAATAGAAGTTTGGAAAGAAGTTGCCTGGTCTGATGACTCTCGATTTCTGCTGCAACATTTGGATGGTAGGGTCAGAATCTGGCGTCAACAACACGAAAGCATGGATCCATCATTCCTTGTATCAACGGTTCAGACTGGTGGTGGTTCAAGGTTCAAGGTTCAAGGTTGCTTTATTTGTCATTTCAACAATATACATGTTACAGTAAAAGGTGAAATGAAATTACGTTCCCCAGGACCATGGCGCTACATTAAAGGACAGAGACAAAAACGGAACATAAATTGC
>JAUMHF010000025.1:8574384-8622962 GCA_032359275.1 Microctenopoma steveboyesi | reverse complement strand
AGTGAGGATGGGTGGTGGCAGATGGGCTTTCTTCAGCCTCCGCAGAAAGTAGAGACGCTGTTGGGCTTTCTTGGCTAAGGAACTGGTGTTGAGGGACCAGGAGAGGTTCTCCGCCAGGTGAACACCGAGGAATTTGGTGCTCTCGACGACCTCCACAGAGGATCTGTCGATGTCCAGCGGTGAGTAGACGCTCCGAGGTCTCCTGAAGTCAACAATCATCTCTTTTGTTTTGTCCACATTGGTGGTGGTGGTGTAATGGTGTGGGGGACATTTTCTTGGGCCCCTTAGTACTAATTAATCATTGTTGCAACACCACAGCCTACCTGAGTGTTGTTGCTGACCATGTCCATCCCTTTATGACCACACTGTACCCATCTTCTGATGGCTGCTTCCTTCAGGATAATGCACCATGTCATAAAGCTCCAATCATCTCAGCCTGGTTTCTTGAACAATGAGTTCACTGTACTCAAATGGCCTCCACAGTCACCAGCTCTCAATCCAACAGAGCACCTTTGGGATGTGGTGGAACATGAGATTCACATCATGGATGTGCAGCCGACAAATCTGCAGCAACTGTGTGACACTATCATGTCAATATGGACCACGGTCTCTGAGGAATGTTTGCTGTATCTTGTTGAATCTATGCGGATTAAGGCAGTTCTTAAAGCAAAAGGGGGTCGGCCCTGGTACTAGCAAGGTTCCACTAGCTTTTCATCCCTCCGCCAAGCGCTTGTGCCATAAAGACATGGCACAGTGACATGACCATGCGTGTCCAATAGTTCAGTTGAATTTACCATTCAGCGCATCACCTGGTATCACGTATTATCATCCCAAACTGTCATAACAACGATTGAAATGTTTAGTTTTTCTAATGCTGTAAGATGATTGTTTATGGGTCTCATAAGGGTTCATAGACTGGAGGTGTGTCACTGTCAGAATACCTCATAGTCTGTTACAACGTAGGGAAAAGTTGTGAGGTAGGACATTCATAAAATGAACAAATAAATTGTAAAAATTGGTTTTGCAATTCACTGGTTGCACGTTGTCAGCAGTCGGATTGTGTACCCTAGTGACTTCACTTGCAGTTTATTGGTATATTGTTGGCGGGTTGGCCGTCATGTGTGGTAAGTAAAATGTCATAAACAGAGGTATTGTGGAGTTTACCCCGGCAATTTAGAAGTTTGTGAGATGTTTTAGTGAAAATTTATGACAAAGGAAGTCTTTGAACAGTCAATATGAATTATAAAAATGTCTAAAGGTGAAAGTAGCACTATTACAGTCGGAAAATACACCACCTCAGCATCACACACATAGGTACATTGTTTTCAGCAATCATTAAGTCTGCTTTATGGGAAATGTAGGACAACGTGGCTCTGTTGTCTACCACTGTTGTGGAAGTGCAGCAGAAACACTGGAGCCATAGCTCTGACATGATAATGCACAAGAATGTCTGGATTCAAGCTATATGTAAAACAAGCTGAGAGCTCATGGAGTGGATTGATTTGAATTAGGTCAGTATAAAGGGTCAGCCAAAAGCTGTACCTTTTGGTTTGTGATCTGTATTTTTCCAACAGTATATTTATCTTGAGTATAATTCCAAATCAAGCCAATGAATACTATCCTTTTCCCCGAGATTTATTTCAGTGCTTAGGAGAGAGAGAGAGAGCGAGAGAGAGAGAGAGAGAGAGCGAGCGAGAGAGAGAGAGAATAAGTCAGTGTCTTGATGCCCCGAACCAAACACGGACAGTTTGTGTAGTGAACGGGCGAGGCGCTGTGCATCATCTGCTGTGCAGCCTCGGCTCCGCGCAGACAGTGAGAGACAGCCACAGAGAGCTGGAGAGCGGACTGTTCTCTTTGTTATTTCCAAAGTCTTTGCATTTGGCCACTATGACAGGGTTCGCGGCGACTTGTGCGGGTCCGCACTGCCAGCGCGCTCGAAAGCAGCGAGGAGATTTTCACCGGTTAAGTAAATGTCACTTTTCTTCTCCCTCCCTCCCTCCCTCCCTCAGCTCTGAGATCGGTATTGCGGTAGTCGGGAGATATGTGCCATCGCTTTGCTGGTTCTAAGTATATTCGGAAATTGAGGTGGGAGTCCCTCTGTGTGTCCTCTGACGGTAGGAGAGACGTTTGCGGTGCTCGTGTTAGTCGTTTGGCTGAGCAGCTGGTAGCGGATACAGCACAGATATTAATAGGTGAATAGTGTGACAAAGTTGTGCACTTGTCGGTCGGCTGCTGAAAGGCCTGCCTGCCTGTGTGTGTGTGTGTGTGTGTGTGTGTGGAGTTTGTTTCTGGCTCCCCTCCCCCACCTGCCGTTGCTGATCTGCTCATTCTGGGGAGGCCAAGGCATGAATGTGATGAGAGGCTCACTTCAAAAGAACGAACTGATTCCTTTTCTGGAAAAATAATAATCAGAAAGGATATTTCCCGAGCTCGGCTGTGACCGGCAGCAGTCACGTCTAGATCTTTGGAAATATTCCGCTCCAGCCACACACCTGTGACCGCACGACCGTCACTTTAAGTATCAATGCGCTACACGGCGCCGGCGGATCGTTGCGCGCAGGTAGCGAGGAGCTGGTTTGTCCACATGATGGATTGTTTCGGATGTACCTGGGCGCGCAGTGTGCTCGTGTTAAAATCCGTTCGTCTCGCTCTCTGTTCGGTGCACCGCAGCTCACGCACGGTGCACGTGCTGCTCACGCTTCAGGGGTGTGCAGAGAATAACACCGATGCCCCGCACCGCCGTTACTTTCTTTGTTTAGTTAGGAAAATGCTTTGGCAGAGAGAGGCTGTGTGTCCTAAAGGGAGCGTGATGGATGGCAACTATTAGAGAATACTGCTTGTAGGATAACAGAGTAATTTTAGCTGTCAGACTTTTTTTAAATGATAAATATATAATTTATCGTTATATATATATATAACGATTGTTTTTTTTCCACACTAATGCAGTTTAGAGTCTTGATTAACTGTGTTTATAATATAAGGCAAACTAAAAGTGTTGGTTTTAAATTATACATGTAGTCCTAGATGACATGTTTTCATTTGAAGGCTGTTAAAAAATAGTCCCTTTTGCAGGTTGTGGTAGCATGAAAATCAAAAGAAACTGACTCACCACATCCCCATTAGGCATTTTGTACTAAAATGATCACTGAAACTACTGGGAAGCTTATATATCGGCTATGTTTACAGCCTGTAGAGGTAGACATACAGGCGCTACAGTTTATTTACCTGGCAGGAAAGCTCACTGACAATGCATGAAGACCAGGATGTGTCCTTGAACAAGATTAATTCAGTCCCTGAAATCAGTGGGCATGCTGTTCTGCAGCTGACCCTGCACTACCATGGAAGAGGAATGAAATGACATAATGTGACACAATCATCAATAAAGTATCACTTACATTCCCGCTTGTGTCAACTAATAGTGAGACTAAGATGCCTTTTGTTACTGAGTTGAATTTACGGCCTACAGTAGATCTTAGTAGAGTCGTCTATTTGCCGAAAGTATCTTCTCTTACAATCCTAATGAGTTCAGTGTTTGATTTCAGCTCAGGTTACGTGAAAGTTGTTCACTTTATTTACATTTAAAGGCTTGAGTCATTTAATTAGCACATTTTAGTGTTTATAAATTATAGATTTAACATGTAGTAGTTTCCAAAGAATGCAATACGCATTAGCATTACTAGCCTACTACACAACGGTGAACCACAGGACACTGGGTAATGTGTTTCACGTTTTTTATAGATATTGAATTTATTTTTATATTCGGTTTGAACTCTTGATGAGTTTCTTATGAAATTCTGATAATAATGCAAACTGAGCAAAATCTGCAAAATGTCACGTGATGTATTAGTCCTCTGTTAACCAGGCGTACGGCACATAATTGATAAACGTTCTGATCCTTCCTTTTTATTTAGTGAACTTTTATTTAACCAGGAAAGTCCCACTGAGATTCAAAACGTCTTTTTCAAGGGAGCCTAGGCCAAGATAGGCAGCAAAAAATAAAAAAAGTTGAAAGTTACACAATTAAGGTGAAACAAAAAAAACAGGAACAGATTAAAAAAGACTTTGCAAAAATTACCTTACACTTGGCATCAGTAAGTTAGATTTTTTTGGTATTAATGTCACATTTAGTATCACATTTTCATATAATAGAACTGGTCAGAGGAGGTTAGCACTAGTTCACCATTCAGTGATGTGATGAAACTGCCTCTCATTGCATGTTTTTCCTCCTTGCAGGAGTTTTTTGGCAGTGGCATAAGTAGAGTTCTGGATCTAACACTTTTGCACTGTGGGCTCTACGGAAAGGTGAATTGTAGATGCTGGGACTATGAGCATAAGCGACAAAAGGGGCTACCTAGCAGACCTAGGAGGCAGCTTCACTGAGGATGCTCCGAGACCTCCAGTCCCAGGGGAAGAAGGTGAGCTGGTGTGCAGTGATGGATGCCCGTACAGCAATCTTGGCTTCTCCTCGAAGAATGAAAGCCTCAAATGTGAAGCGTCTGTGGCTACACCCAGACGACCTGACTTGGACCTGGGTTATGAGCCGGAGGGAAGTGCTTCCCCTACCCCACCCTACTTAAAGTGGGCAGAATCTCTTCATTCCCTCCTCGATGACCAGGATGGCATTCACCTGTTTAGGACATTCCTCAAGCAGGAGGAGTGTGCCGACATATTGGACTTCTGGTTTGCATGCAGTGGATTCCGCAAACTCGAAGCCAACGAAGGAAATGAGGAGAAGAAGGTTAAACTGGCAAAGGCTATTTATAGGAAGTACATATTGGATAACAATGGAATTGTTTCCAGACAGATCAAACCAGCTACAAAGTCCTTCATCAAAGACTGTGTGATGAAGCTTCACATTGATCCTGCAATGTTTGACCAGGCTCAGACTGAGATACAGACTATGATGGAGGAAAATACGTACCCCATATTCCTCAAATCTGACATTTATTTGAAATACACGCAGACAGGAAGAGAAAGCCCTAAGCTGCACAGTGATCAGAGCTCTGTTAATGGGAATGATAAAGCGCTGTCAGGTTATTTACCAACTTTAAATGAAGACGAGGAATGGAGATGCGAGCAAGAGGCAGAGGAGCAGCCCAAGTGTGAACCCACACAGAGCGACCGGCTTAGTCAGAAGATGCTAATGGAGACGGCACCACAGCGAACTGCCAACAGCGCGAGATTCCAGGACAGTCACGAGTACAGGTAAATCCTCCCAGCAATCTACAAAGCTCCACATCAACTCTTCGCTGCATAGTTTTCTTTGCAAACTGCTGAATTAGAAATAGACCTGAAACCCCACACCAACATGAAGGCTGCCCCAAGTTTGAAATGAAAACGGGGTCTGAGTGTAGCACAGGAGAAAGCTGAGATAAGAGGGAGATGTGGTTATTTAATTATTTTAGTATTCTTGCTCCTTGCACGGTGGTGTGAAACTGTTCGAGGTTGCGATTGAAGAGCTTGTTGGTAGGAGGTTGAAGAAGTGTTTTTTCTTTTCTTTTACTTTGCAGGTACACTAAGAAATACTGGTCTTCTGTCAGAGCAGTGTTTTGTAATTAAAGATTCTGTAATTTTGTTCAAAGAAGGGATCTTTCCTAAACCTCCAAGCCTGGAAACTCTTCTTCTTTATAATTAATTCTACATTTACTTTAATACTGATTTTTGATCGCTGTAACACTGATATCAAATCAGAGAATTCTTGTCAACCAGGGTTAAAAAAAGTGCTATATCCCTAAAAAAAGTGGAAATATGCTCTTTCATGCTAATATGCATAAGAATCAACAGGAAAATAATGATCTTAAATCAATGTAGAATACCTAATAACAAGCTCAGGTTTAGTTGGGCAGAAATTCAATAGTGGCATTGAACGAGCTGAGTGTGTGGTGAAATATGTGCCTCCGTACTTTGAAACACTTTTCAGTGCTGAAGGTCAAAGTAGATTCAAGCAGATGTTGTACTAATCTCAGCTGTGCCAAATCTGCTGATGCCTGCTGATTGACGCTGAGAAACACTACTTAATAGTCAGTTTAATGCGCCTGTAAATGCATAACTCAGGGACTATACTTAGACTCACATTCAGTGCCGAGTTGTTTGATCCGGTGCCCGTTATCCTCGACAGGATATTGAGGTTAACTTTGTTAATCGCACACATCCAGTTGAATGACTGACTTCCATTCAATTGCTTCTCCTTTGGTAACTGAGTTGTCTGCATTTTGTGATTCCTTCAGATCCAGAGTGTTCTTTGCATAATTTACATCTTTGCTGACTTTGGGATGACAGATTATGTGAAGTGATAAATCATGAACATGCCCTCATTTATTTACTCTCAGGTGTGCAGGATTTCAAAAATACTTGAGTCAAATATACTGTGAAGTACAGAATCATGTCGCGGGTTTATTCTGCAGGGTAGACATTTTACTTGTTCGCTGTGCTTGTGTTACTCTAGTAGCTAGTGTGCATGTAATCATACGATTACTATATGATTTGGTGTGTTATTCAGTTCTGTTTTATTTGAATATGTTTAGTTAGTGTAAATCTGAAACTTAAACACCAGCGGATTGTGTTAAGTGATGTTTTTAAGGCACTGACCCCTGTGAACTGATATCTTTCACTGTCTGTTTTGAGGCTGGGAGACAATGAAAGAGCAGCTTTTGACTGTTGTGATGATGTGCGTCCATATTACACAACACATGAGCAGAACGTATTCTATGCACAGATTCGTCAATGCATAGACAGACCTACGTTTTGGTTCCACTCGTTCGCAGCATGGCCAGTGTGCACCTACTGACCTTCATTTTTCATTCATGGCCCCCTGCTCTGCTCGGCCCACTGCGAATCAGAGCTAAAACAAACTGAAGAAGTAGAACAGCTTAATGACCTATTATTAAAAAAATTGGCAGTTTTTGGAATTGTAAATCTAAGTTAATGTGACTACAGATTTTAATAATAATAGATTTTTCAGCATACAAATGAAAGAATATTATAAACACAACTCATTTGCGCATCATTATTTCAACAACCAGCATTTGGCTAGAATTACAGAAAGACGCACTTAATTTTTAAATAGGATTTAAGCATCACTCGTTAGGTTTTTATAAAACAAAAATTTTACATAAGCTGTGTCTTATCTCTACAGAAACAGGCAACAAAAGACATTAAACTCTTTTTCAGATTGACTTTAAGAAATCAGATGACTTGAAAGAGAATGGCCTACATATTCATTAATACTTTGTGGGGGTTTGTAAATGTGAACAGCTCAGTTTTGTTTCCGTCAAGTAAGATGTGTACTTCATAAGAAAGTCTTCTTTGTAATTTTAATCAAAGTTGTTTTTGCCCTTTGAGTGATCTTTTGAAAAGTAAATCTGCATGCTAAACTGTGAGATGATCACGGAATAGCAACATGGATGTTGGAACAGTTGTGTTTTAGAATTTCTGGAGTCAAACAGTGATTTATGGGTTTGCAGTCAGATGTACTGGATAAAAGGAGATTTCTTTCTCTTTTGGGCTTCGTCATTTCAAAGTTGACATCTAGAAGAGACAGGCAGGATAGAGGAGAGAGAAGGGAATGGCATGAGGATGTTGGGTTACGTAGTGGGCAGCTTAGGACCAAAAACATAGCTTGAGTCAGTGCCCACCAGTATCTAGGTGTATACCAGATGGATGCACACATAGGTTCTGCAATTTATTATTGCCACTAGCATTTTCATCAATCTTTAAGAAAACTCAAGTACTACTGTCAGGCAATGTCAGTTAGAACGAATGAATAACAACACAGTCTCCACCAACAAAACATCACTAGCATGTTGTAAGGACTACAACACCTACAAAACATGTATTGAAGACCCTCATTGAAAGACAAATATTCCTGTGTACACGTACAGTCAATTCATCAATCTTCAAAAATCACAAGAAACCCTTAATAGCGCATCTACAAAAACATCAATCATTCAAAAAACAACACACAAAGTAGTCGTGCTTTTCCTGTTATTAGACCTTTTTTGGTTAGGTAGACGAAGATGTTTTGGCCTAACCTAAGTGAAATCCACAGAGATGTGGTGAACAAAATACAGTGTGGGCATACTATATATTTTAAATATGTCCTAGAAGTATAACTTCACCCTTTCTTGGGGACACATGGTCAGGTTGTTTGATGTAGGCACGAAACTCTGGGAGATTTGTAATGTAAGAAATAGTGATATTATGCAGAAAAGGGTACAAAAACAAGAAAAAGAGTGCAACGGTGCCGTGTCTTTGAGAGATCACCTAAACTGTTCTGCAAAGTTGTTTAAAAATTCATTTGTGGTTATGACAGGTGTTCCTATAAATGGCTGGGTAACTATGAACAATCTCATCGGTCTTGCACAAAATGACAGATTTCATTAGAAACTTGTCTATAAACTACTGACTCTTGTCATTTTCTTTTGTTTCTTATTCAGAGATGTGGCCAAGTTTAATCACAACTTGAGAAGTCATTTTGGATTGGCTGCACTTTACATTTGGCTCAGTCCTCCACTGTTATTATTCATTGCTGCTGAATGTAAATGCTACTGAAAATAAGTTGGTTCACAAAGGTTTCATTTTGAACTCTGCGTATGAGGAGGAATCTTGGGCTAAATGCTTCAGGGAATTCCAATTTGAATAAAAAGTGGTAATGGCTAACATCTATTATGCATGTGTATAGAGCCACGTAAGAAATGTGTTCAGCAAAGTCAACGATTAAGAATGTAAATGGTGTCAAATCTAAAGGATGTGCATCAAGACAAGACTGGTAGTCGCTTCTCAAAACTTCAGTATCGAATTCAAAGTGTTCACAATGTCTGTCGAAGTACTATTATATATATATACTGTGCAGGTGCCCATCTGAAAATGATCAAATGTATTTGAAGAATATGATCAGAATTCTTACTGTTCATACAGGTTCCATACATGGTAGTTTTCATGACTTGTATCAAATCCAATTGGGAGCACCGTCTCTCTTGTGATCTTCTGACCAAACCAAATGAGCAGAAATGAAGAAAGTAGGCTGTTCTGAGGCTGCAATATTTAGCCAGTGCTTTCTCTTTTAAAGTTAGAGTTATTCCAATCAGCATATATATTTATTCACCTCATGCTCTATTTCCATAAATTAGTTCAATTCTTCAGCATTTCCTGTGTTTATTCATTTTTACAGGCATGGACCATGTCGGGAGCCCATCAACCCCTACTATGTCAACACTGGTTATGCTGTGGCCCCAGCCACCAGTGCCAATGATAGTGAGCAGCAGAGTATGTCCAGCGACACGGACACAGTTTCCCTAACCGACAGCAGCTTGTATGTATTTCTTCATCTCACGCATCCATTGCATTAATGTTATAATGGTAATAATAATGTTGCACTTCCTTCCACCTTTGTCCTGTGCTCAAAATGAGCAGCAACTAAAGTCTGAGCTACTCATTAACCAAACCAATAGAATGTGTTGATCTCTGACACAAACTATAATCCTAAAATCATGCTGGATGTTAAACCATGCCTGAGACAAATTTGAAGTAAAAATAATCACAGTTTTCAGTTTTTTAGTGGAGTGAGCAAAGTACATTTATTGTTCTTTTACAGAAACTTTGCTAGTCCCCACACGAGCCCTGAGACAGTGTGTTGTACCATTTGGGACCAGTATTTCAACCGAGCATGAAACCAGACTTGCTGTTGAAAGACAATTTGAAAAATAATGTTTTCTAGGTGGAGAGATGGCGCTGGGGAATTAAGCCAGAGAAACTTCAAAGCTTGCACAACTGGACAAAAATGTGTTTGAATCTGAGTGGATTAGAGGCTGTTATCAGCTAATTGGTGCAGAGCTTCTAGCACAAGAGAGCGTGGAAGACAGCATGACCGATACCACATGGAATTAGACTCATGGATGTGTTAACATGTAGCTGTAATCTGCCAGACCACTTGTGGTGCAGGAGGAACACAATAAGCATGTGTGAATACCTATCCTGCTGCACTGATTAATCACGACCTGCTAGGTGTTCGTTTTAGGCACAATTGCAGTGAAAAGCTTCCAACTTCAAAGCTGCCTGTGTTGTTTATTCATGAGGGTATTTTATAAAAATGTCTTTGTTGTTAATTCCAGAGATGGAGTTCCACCCTACAGATACCGCAAACAACATCGCCGGGAGATGCATGAAAGTGCCAAAGCAAATGGGCGAGTGCTGCTACCTCATATCCCAGTGAGTTATTCATGGCTTTTTTTCCTCGCTGCTCACTTTCTGCCTCTGCACCTCTCATTTTTAACTGTCTGTCTCAGCCTTATTTTTCTGTTTCCACCATTGGAGATGTGCATATTTAAGCACAGCTGTGTCGCAGGGCCTGTGATGGAGTATAAGAATAGCTGTTGGTGAAAGAGAAGGCTGTCTAAATGCAGCTTGATGCTTTGCTAAGCTGTGTGCGCTGAAGCCTAGCAGACATGAATCCTCCCCTGTGACAGCCTGATGCACCCCTCTGCAGCTTAGGCTGTCTTTTTGGTAGGAAACCCCCAGCCCTAATTAGACCTCGGAGTGAAGAGTCAAATTAAAACTCCACACGTAGCATCCTATTAGGACGCATGAGTTGACTGTATAGTAAAGCACAAATCCCCACAGCGTACTGCTACTGTTTCCTCAAAACGTGAATCACCGCTTCACTTCAGTGGCAATAAGAAGATTGATAGGGCTTGTAGGTTATAAATATATATATATTTTAATGCCACTTTGTTATTCAACCTTCTCCGTTGACAAGGTTCCAAAGCAGGAGCTTTGAGTTGCACTGATTTCTGTACAATAACCTGTGCCAGATGGTGAAAAATAAATGTCACTCATGTTCCCATTTAGCGGCTCAAGAATGTGGTGTAAAATGATGGAACATTTATTTTCCTCTTTGGTTTATGTTCCTGAATTTATTTTGATATTTAAACAGAAAGGTCAGTGTAAAATCTAGGTTGATGTCTTGAAGCCTTTCTCAAACACACTGTATACAGTGATGGTATGAAGCTCGCAAGATGTGTCCTTCAAAAACCGTACTCAGTGACACAAAGCCCTGATTAAATTTATATAAATGAGGGTTGAAACCAAATGTATATGTACAGCATCTATGGAGGTTAAATTAACACTGACTTGTTTATTTTCTTATTGACGTGGTCATTGATGGGATAGGTGTGAAACGTGCCCTGTGCGGTCGACAGTGATGCATTGACGGTAAAAAACGCACTTGCACAATGACATTTCTTTCCACAGCGCACAAACCGGATTCCAAAAGACATCCACGTGGAGCCAGATAGGTTTGCTGCAGAGCTGATCAGCAGACTGGAGGGCGTACTTAGGGAGAGGGAGGCTCAAGAGAAGCTGGAGGAGCGACTGAAGAGAGTGCGACTGGTATGTTGACCTTACTTTGTGAACACTGTCTACTGTTTAAAGCACAACCAGGTCCACTGTTTTGGTAACTTTGTTTAGCACACACACAGCATCTTTCCGGAGGTGAAGCAGGGACTCGCAGCAAAGAGCACTGTCTGTGACATCCAACATAATGTAATCAAGAAATGGGACAGAGGGGACATGCAGTTTTTTTTTCTCAGCTTTTCTCCAAATGCCATTATCTTTGAGTTAAACAGTCAAGTCACAGTGAAACACTGAGTAGTTCAGTGTCAGATGCCTTCTTGTTATGTCTGGTAACATCTGCTGAGTAGAGTAAAAGAAGTATCATCAGTACAAAACCTGATGACAACTGGTTTACTGGAGAAAGAATGGTGATAAAACTGTTAATGTACTAAATGTTCTGTAAAATTGTCTAATCAGTTGAGTAATACACTTAATTATTACTTTATTTATTATGTTTTTGCATTCTCTGACCTGAGCAACAAAATAAAGGAAAAGCATCAGTTTAAAGCCGTTGTACAGTTCTCATCAGGACACTTCAGATATTAATATCAGAGGACACTTTTTTTTTTCCACTCAACTTGAATTTTATTTCATAAAAGAACGATTAAATAAATTGCGACCATAGATAGTGTACTGAAAACCAGGCTGTTGGTTGAGGAGTATCAGTAGACAACACGGAAGCCTGTTTCTGAGCCAAGCAGCAAGATGTGAGCCTGGCCGCCGGGCTTAAAGTTTTCACTAACAAAGGACACTTAAATCCGTCTGGCCTTAATGAAATTAATGAGGCCAGCCATTTGAATGGGGAATAAAAACACATTATGAATCATTTGGAGAATTCAGTCCTTGGCCTGTCAGCGATCTGGCTTTGTCGATCAGTCAGATGGAGCACCTGGACACTCGGCCACTTGTAAGCCTGGAACAGTGTGCCGCCCGTTTGATGTGACTTGAATGGTGATGAAATGCTTGCTGCTACCACAAAGGAAATCTCCCTCAGTACTTAGAGCCAAGTATTAAGTCTCAAGGCAGACCATTTATGCGGTTTGGCACTGAAAGCATTGAAGTTGCCATCACACAGCTCAAGGTTTGCTTTATTAAACCTGGAGGCAAGCATGAAATTAGTGCTTTTATCAAGCGATAGTCTATGTATCTGTGAAAAGAAATGTTTTTTACAGTATTAAAATAATTTTTTTCACACTCTGTCACACGGTTTGCTAAGAATGAAGTTATAGCATCACCTGATGTGATAGTTTTAGAACAGTGGGCCTTGGTGGTTGTGCTATTCACTGGATAATTCACAAACAAGAGCAGCAGCGTGCTGTTACCAAAAGTAAATCACTGGCTGAATGACTCTCATGAGCAGGGTTGCCATTGCTTGTTTAAATGGGATTTTTATTTGGCATTAAAATGACAAATGTTTACCCCTGTTTGACAAGAGGTAGATGAGGGAGAAATATGTTATGATGACGAATATGTCATGATCACCTAAACCTAGTGCAGAGATGAATTAGTTCATGTGTTCCAGATGATGGTTGACCCAAAGCAAAGTATTACTTCATTATTAACACTAAGATTAAAATCCAATTTAAAATGGTCTGTTTGTTCTCTCTCTCTGCCAAAATGTTTCTAACCTTGCACGGGATTCAGTGGAGATAAAAGCTTGCATGGTGCTCGCTGCTCCAGCTGCATTAAAAACATTTTCCTGGTTCAGATCTTGATGGATAATACAGCTGAATATCTTGCAGCCTGTAATTGCAGGATGTTCCTTTTATGCGTTATGTAGAGACGTGATTCCATCGTGAATATTTCATGTTGTTTCATTTCTGTAGTAGTGTGAGACCCTTGTGGCATGAATGCCTGCAGCACCCTGCCCCATCCATCTCCCTGGAGCAGAGTGCGATTTTATCCACTCGGAGCTGCTTCTTGAAAGAACTGCAATTTTTCTTCCGTGTGTGCCCACGTAATACACACAGCTGACTGATTCTGTTGTTGGTCTACAAACCTCTGCAGTGTGAAGTACACCGCTGAGCATATGGCTCAAATCTGCCATCTGCAGATTGTACACGTGTGCTACAAGTTGTAGTACACCTGTCCCGAAGGAAATAATCCTCGGTATTGTCGAGGAATAAGCTGTGAAAATATGCACGTAGCTCTCTTCTATATATGTTTCCATTTATTTCTATTCCTTTTTTTTAAGTGTGAAGTATGGAGCAATCAATACGCCTCAGAGTTTTATACTCTTACTGAATTTGTTTATTTCTATGTTTTCGATTTTTAGTTTCAGATGGATATTCTTCATCCAAATGATTTTTTCTTTCTCGCTTGTGTTTTTGAACTAAAGGAAGAGGAAGGTGATGAAGTCATCGTGTCTACAGTCACATTACCCAGTCACAGGATTCCCCCTGGTGCTTTTCCGCAGAATTACAACTCCCGCTATGCCGACGTCAGCTGCAGTGGTCCTTTTCTGAGAGATGCTCACGAGGAGAACCCTGAGAGCATCTTGGATGACCATGTTCAGCGGGTCATGAAGACTCCTGGCTGCCAGTCACCAGGGACAGGACGTCATTCTCCCAAGCCACACTCACTCGCTATACCGATGTCATCAGGTCAGGGTAAACATCCCCCTAGGCATGGCTTCAAGGGAGAGACAAGCCACCTGTACCACCACAAACAAGTGCACCACATCCACCATGCAGGCGTCGGGAAGCCCAAGGAGCAGGTGGAGGCTGAGTCAGCCATGCGTATGCACAGCAGCTTTCCCTGGGGCATGGAGACAAGTCATTATGGATCAAAGTCTCGCAGCTACGCCGACTGCATGGTGTTCAACCCCGTGGACCATCCGGGTTATAGGTACACACAAAAGTCATTTTCAAGTAGTAGCTTCATTTTTGTCATTACTCCTACTGAACATACTTTTTCTCAGCTTCTTATCAGTTGTTTTCTGTCATTGAACAGTAGCAAAGGTGGATCACAGTGTAAAAGAGTATACAAGAAAGGTGAGGACGCACGGACTTATGACATGCCGGGACCTGCAGAGGAGACTGAGAAAAACCAGAAGATCCTCTTGTGGCTGATGGAAGGACAGAAGGAAATGGTCCAACATAAGAAAAGTCCATACGGGTCAGTGGCAGCAGTTAGAATGAGCTCAAACATGTATATTGTATATATGTTGGTTTCTTTGTGTAACATACCAGTGCTTGTATATCTAGGAAAAATGTCTTTCTCAAGTGTGTGATGGGAACATTGTTAACATGAATATTCTTTACATTTTAGGAGCACAGCTGGATCCAAAAGGGCCACAGGTCTCACAACGGGTGAGCGGTCGGTGTCTGTGCACCCGTGCATCAGTACTCAGCTGCGGAACAACGTGCAGCCGTCTCACCCTTTCATCCAGGATCCCACTATGCCCCCCAACCCAGCTCCCAGCCCTCTCATCCAGCTGGAAGAGGTTCGGCGGCGGCTCGAGGAGGAGAAGATAAAGTCTGGAACATTACAACCCAAGCAAAGGTAGGTGGACACTTTTTCATAATGGATGGAGCCGGATCTGTCCTCAAAATGAAATTGTTACCGTTTTGTTATCCGGCCTGTCTTAGGGAGAGTCTATAACTACTGGGGTTGTTCTGTCCCTCAGGTATGTGATGGAAGTAATCCAGAGGGGTCGCACCACAGTCAGGCCTGCACTGTTCCCTCCGCTCAGCGTAGTGCCCGCCGTTTCTGACAGCGAGCTCTCTGAGGCCGAGTATGTACGCTGTGTCCCACCAGTAACGTTTTCAGCTGTCTTGCCTTGTTTCTCTGAGCTTATGTACCAAGAGCTGTATGAAAGATGTCATGGATACCTGTGTCATATAGGCTGCCCTTTGTGTTGTGTCTTCCAGAACTATTTCACCTGCTTCTCGTAATTGCTCATATATCAGAGAAAGTTTAGCTTTGTAAGATGAAGTCTGGATTTACCTGAGTTGTTCCTGATGACAAAATATTTCTCATTCTCTCTTTCAAAAAGTTCCGTTTTGTACATTACTGTCTCCTTTCTCAGTTGGTCCATAACTTAATGGGTGGGCATTTCTTTTCTATTAGCAGACATAAAGTAACTAAAAAGCAGCCATGTGAAAACATGACTGTGGCGTATTACTTCTGTGAGGAGCAGATACCGTACAGGACGTCTATCAAAGGAAGGGTTGTCACTCTGGGCCAGTTCAAAGAACTGCTGACAAAGAAAGGAAATTACCGGTGAGATTTGTGACGTTTCTCTTGATGATATATTTCCAGATATAATCACAGCTAAAATTCTGAATATCTTTGGGCTGCACAATTCAGTTCAGACTCTTCGTCAACATAGTGCACAGTTGAACTTATGGTTGACTGGTTGCAAAAATATATACATAATATATCGTAACTTTGTTGTTTACCCTTTTCAGATATTATTTCAAGAAGGTGAGCGACGAGTTTGACTGCGGGGTAGTGTTTGAAGAAGTACGTGAAGATGATGCTATCTTGCCCATCTTTGAGGAGAAGATAATTGGAAAAGTTGAAAAAATTGATTGATGGGCACGTTGACGTGGAAGAACTTGAAAATCAAAGCATGGTGGATGGAGAACCGATAAAGAGGAAGTGTTTCAGAGAGGAGGAGTACAGAAGGAAGGGAAACCAGCAAGGAACTGAAGAGCAAAATGCTGTTCACAGCGAGGAAGTTGTGACTTTTGAGGCTCTTCGCTGCTGCAATTATGTTGAACTAGAAGAAAAAAAGACATAATTGACTTCTTAAGAGTGTAATGTAGCATTGTTAAGTTGACTAGATACACGAAGAACAAAAGTGCTACTAAAGCTACATATTTTTGATATGATGCATCAGAAGTTGACCTTTCTAAATAACCACACTTGTAATTTTATATTTATTGGTATCAGATGTGTACAGTTTGTGTTAAAAATAACAAAATTTTATATCTATTTAAGTATTTAAAATCTTCATTTTCAATCTTAGTGAAGCAAGAGCGTCGCCCCTGTTGATGGTGTTTAAAATAGGGCTGATTTTTGTTCAGTTTTCAGAGCCATTTGTACGCTTTTTGTGTTCTTCTAAGTGCTTTCAGTACTTACCAGTACTTTATTTTGTGCCATTCAGTCCCGCTGTACTTTCATTCTAATATGTTATGCTCCACTATGTTTCAATGATGCAACAAGGTTTCTATAAAGCATCAAACATGAGTAGCGAGAAACATCGAAATGCTTGTACTGTCTAATGCAATCCAGTGCAACAGCACAGTGTCTTAAAATATTTTTTTTGCCAAGCTTGTGGTTATCTTTGACACTGCAAGAAAGGATTTATGGTCATGTTTATTCTATTTCAAAGGTGATGTGATGGATTTAAAATACCACCAAGGTAAGAACAACAACGTCTACTCTAACATACATGTACGTAGATGTTTGAGGTTAAAAAAACTTGACTGGTAACAGCATAGCAGATGGAGTAATATTGTTGGAGAAATATATGATTGGATATCACAGGGTGAATATCTATGCAAGTTATTTGTGATTTAGTTACCCAAATTCAAAAGTATAGCACATGCAATAGTCATATTGTTAAATGACACATGTACTGTAGTACACGTAACATTAGGAAATGTCTAAAATCATAAGGTAATATGCAAGCAGCCAACATAAAAGTTCTGTCTTTTGATTTAGGTCATTTAAGCAGTACTTGATACTTGATTAATGCAGGTTGTGGAGAAGAAGTCTGACCTTTTTAAAAACAGTCAGTGATGCAAATTTTGAAAATAAGAATTCCAGTTATTACGTCTTGTTTTAGTTATTTCAGGTTTAACAATCAATTACTGAATGTCCATTATGTCAAGTACTGTGTTCAGCATTAAATGTTAGTTTTCAAACTGAAAAGCATCTTTTTCACTTGTAGACCTGCACAATTAAAGTCGTGGTTGCAGTTCAGAGAGGTAGCTATTCATCAGAGGTCATATTGCAGTATTTGAATGTGAAGGCCAGTGAATGTCACCAGAATACTATAAAAAATTGATAGCTTTGTACATTGGAAATCACACAAGAATTTAACATGCAAAAAGTGCATATATTTTATTATTGGGAGCTGATGAGGGCTAACAGACACTAAAATGTTAGTTATGTTTACATTGTCACACAGCTCCTTGATCTGTGTGTTTCTAGTATTCCCAGTTTAAACCTTTTATCATTGCTTAGTTAATCAGTCAGTAAAGAAATGGGACTAAGAGCTCATCTGTTTCTGATCTTTTTTGTAGCATTGTTTATCACAGCTATGTCTTGTGAGTGGCAGGGGTGAATTTAGTGCACACTATATACTTTTTATAGTTCACATTACACCAAAGAGAATATATTAGATGATATGTACAGTCAGAAATTGTCCATATACCACTTTATTTGTATTGTTTAGTATTATTCTTATGCTTGTTTCATGTTCAAACACTGCGGGCTAGGATATCTGACGCTTCACAGTGTGTACTGTATATACATAGACCTTGATATGAACATCAACTCTAAAAACATCTTACATTTGGATGAAACCTTCATGAACGTCAGAGGACATTTAAATTTTGTTGTTACTGCAATGTTAAGAGCTAAATTAAATTTGCCATGCCCTCTATTTGGCATATAGATGACGCTTTAGCACACAAACTGAACGTAATGGGAGTCGCTATTTTTATTTTCATTGTTTATTTCTTTTGAAATAAATCCCACATCTTTTACTGTGAGAAGTGAACTTTCATATTTAAAATCAATAATATATATATATATATATATATATATATATATAATAAGCCTTTGTGCCTTTATTATTACCATGCTAATGATACAGTCTTTCAGACAGATGTGAAATATATGCCAGAGGCTAGGTTTATATTTTTGTTTAGACTTTTATTCCTTTAATGTCATGGTGATCCCTTTTCAGTGTAAATATGTATTTAAACTGACGTTTACCAGCAGCCCAGTCAGCACATTCAGTACCCTGGACCGGTTTCTGTTCTGCTAACCAGCACGGTTACTGCTTCAAAGGTGCCTGGACAATAAAATTAATACTTGCAATAAACCAGAGCTTGAGTTCTTTGCAGAATTTATACGCTTTCTTTATTATTATGCACATAAGTTAAAGAACTTGTGAAAGTAGTGATCTTCACCTAT
Source organism: Microctenopoma steveboyesi (assembly GCA_032359275.1). Taxonomy (NCBI): domain Eukaryota; kingdom Metazoa; phylum Chordata; class Actinopteri; order Anabantiformes; family Anabantidae; genus Microctenopoma; species Microctenopoma steveboyesi. The sequence goes on along the minus strand of JAUMHF010000025.1, from coordinate 8,604,419 downwards.
AGCATTTGAAATGTCTCTAGATGGTTGTCTTTTTTTTATCTGTGCCAATCATAATTCAAGGGGTGTCCAAAAAAAGTCCATGGGAGGCATAACTGCAGTAGTTTGCTGCTAACTGAAGATGGCACTCTTAGTTTACTGCTAATTATAGATACAGCAATGTTTGTGCTCCTCACAATGATCAAACCAAAACTAAGACATAGTCGTACATAGAATATAGTTGTTGATTTATACAGCTCATCTTATACCCAGAGGCAACGAGAGACAGTAATCACATCAAAGACAGACGGAAGTTGCAGTTTAGATTAAGCTGAGAGTGAAGGGATGAACATGAAAGTGACCAATTGCAGACGTGAAAAATAAAACATAGACAAGTAATTTTTAGGTAGAAAATTATTTTTGTGGTGAAGAAATAAATTTTATAGCCACATACTGTAGCAACCCAAGAGTGTGTGATGACAATAAAACATGTCATGTCATAACCAGAACTTCAGAGGATTCACCACAGGATGCAAGTATCAAAAAAAGAGAGACAGACTGTTGGTTTGAAAAAAAACCCAAACTGAACAAAGATCTAATGAATGGATGAAACAACAGAAAACATGGAAAAAGAGTGGAGCAGAAAATTCTGTCACGGCTGTCAAAGGAATTGTCATGACACTTTATTATTCAGCGGGACAATAATGAGAAGCAATCAACAAGCTTAGTTTCACTGTGTTGAAATCCTGTTTAAACTGAAAGAAAATGAAATTCTGCTCTCTGGGTCTTTGGCTTCTTTGCGGGTTTTACATAATTATTTGGTATAAATAATAATAATTTCCTGTAGAAGTTATAGAAGGTTATGAGGCTTTTACCTTTGATGCCAGCTAGTCAGTCATAATGGAGAGCTGCTTAAATAGACAGAATGTTTTGGCAAATTTGTATTAGTTGTGCTCCTTCATACACCAATCATCCTACAGGCTCAATGATGTATCACCATAGTGGAGAATATAAAATATCTTTGGGTGATGTTAACACAGTCAGTGCCTAAATCCATCTTGTAGAGACGAAGGGAAGTAATTAATCACTAATTAGATGTTTGCTTTTTTAAGAATAATAATGGCATCAACACGTCAGTACAACAGCTCTGCAAATGTAAAGCAATTATTCTACACCTCTCAAGGACACAGTATGATTCAGCCTCATACCTGCTGTTTCTTTGCTTCATGGTACTCTGTGTTACACGCTGACTTTCCTGTAAACAGCATTTGCTTCTCTCTCTCCTCTTTTTTGGGCCGTGGTATGAGTTGTGGTGTTTGTTTGTGACCCTGATCCATGAGTCAGCAGCTTTGGTATTAGGAAAACTATGCACCCTTTGTTCTGTTACGAACATACTGATTTACACATTGTGGAGTTATCGAGTCCAGTATTGATTCTCACTGAGCGTGCACCAGGTTCCACGGGCGCCTCACCAAACATAAATTGAATGAGAAAGTTACAATTCGATTAAATTTCAACTGTTTTCTCATAGTTAGTTTTAAAAAAAATTGGCGACTCAACTCAAGCTGTAATTTAGTTTTTAGGTTTTGTTTATATATAGACTCAAAATGAAATCAAAATTATCCTAAAACATTTGTTGATCTGTGTACTGAAATGTGCATTAATCTGGAGGCATGTATAAGGATGGGTATCTCTCATACTTACACTTCTTCCTACCACATATATTGTCTTGCATACCTTCATATCCTACCATGGTAATATCATAAAGCATTTGCTCTGTAACAAAAGATTTAGATCTGGTGAGAGTCAGAAAAATACAACTTAAAAATACAAATCGTATTAACCCTTAGGCACCTCAGTGGTAGAATAGTTTTTTTAATAAATTGGGGTTAACTCAAAGTTAACCTCTGACCTGCTACTCATACCATATTTTATTTTATTCAGTAGATGTAGCCTACTTAAGTGGAACCAAGGAGGAGAATCAGTCGACTTAACTACGCCCTTACACCATCTGTACAATAATCTGCAGCATAGTTTCCAGAGCAACCAGCACCAACATGGAGCCTTTCAAGGTTGTTAGCGATGTATACGTGTAGTATACATTTCTTACAATCTTTTTTCCACAGCTACATCACATAAGGAATTAGCATCATAAAAAAATTACATACACTTTTATCCCACTTTGTATGCATGCTTTTAGTCTTTAAATGGTAAAATGTGTCTTATGAGCAGTAGCACATTGAAAATCTCCTCTAATAGTCAGTCACATGTCATCTGCTTTTTGATATACAGACCATATAGAATTTATCTTATTTTTTGATCATGTGATTTTCTGTTAATATATGAGGATGTGTTGCAAAATAATGTAGATTATATAAAAAAAATAGGTTAATTTCTCTACCAATATATCCAGTGCATAACATCCAGGCTTTTTTTCAGATACTGTTGGTTAGATTTAGGCACTCACAACACTTTAGAGAAAGACTAAAACCTGATTTCTACACACATAATACACCTATTGGCCATCCCAGTCACATGCTTTTTTTAATATAATACATTATTCATCCAGACAATAGATAGATTCAAAACATATTCTTGTTAAAAAGCAAGTGAACTTTCATTTAAGTCTTGAAATGTAATCTGATCTTTATCAAAATAAATAACAACCAAACAACATTTCCAAGATAAAGATAAAACGCAGACAGTCATGATCTTTAATTTCATTGTCATGATCTAAAAGCTTGCATGACAGCTCTAAAATCACTGGTGTGTTTATAAATGGGTGAATAAGCAGCAGTTCTATGTACATTTCCACCAGTAAGCTCTTGGTCCAATGCACTGTTAAAATGGCTTTGGGCACAGACCAGGTGAAAAAAGTGTTATATAGTGCAAATACCTTTAGATGCATTGAGTCTTTGCACACACAAAAAATACTGTACACTGTTTTTCTCACTGAAATATACAGATGATATTACAAGTTCCCTCAAAGGTGCCTCCACAACAGAGCCATCAGGATAAAATACCCTCTAAGGTGCTCACACAAATGACAAAACGTAAGTCAGGATGAAGAGTGCCTCTAAATGTAAATCTCAAACCAAGTGCTTTCATACCTGACCTTTTAGTGGCAGAAAATGTGATGAAACCCTGTTAAGTACCCTCATTGGTGGGAAAAACGTCATGAAGTGTCTTTAATTGAAGAAGATGTAGAGCAGTGTCCTGTGAGTTGATACGGGGTGGAAGTCCTTGATGGGTGCCTTTGTTCAGAAATGGAAAACATGCCATTATGGTTCCCCGAGGTCTAACTGAAGTTTAACAATATGATGCCATAAAGCCTCCTTCATGAACACAACATATGTTCACATGTCTTTTTTGGTGCACTTTTTGTGTGTGCATTAAATATTATTAAGATCATTATTGAGGGCCTTTATAAGTTGGATTTATGTACCAAACTGGAAAAGATGCTTATCTTAACCAGGGTTTGACATGAAAGTCAGCCATTAGCAAATGGGCCCTGGTAGCTCAATGGGTAAGGCGTCAGACTGGGATGCAGAAGGTTGTGGGTTCAAACCCCTGTCTGACTCCTAATCCATCCCCTACCGGGTGTGTCCCTGAGCCAGACACCCAGGGCTAGCTGCTTGTAAGTCGCTTTGGATAAAAGCGTCTGCCAAGCAAACTAAAGTAACTTAAATAGAGGCGTGCCGCAATTATTTGCCCCTGCATCATACTGCCCTATCCCTAAGGCTATTTACATGGATATACTGTACTGTAGTTATTGACCATTTGTTTGTACAACATCATACGTCATTGTTTGATTTCCTCTTAGCTTTGCAGACAGAAATACAATTAAATAATGAACTATTACTTTGAACATCATATCGTAATGCTAGTGTGTTGTGCTTCAACAAGAGCTTTATTTATTCATTAGTGTCTTTTTCAAAGTGCAGCATGACCTTACATGCCTCTTGCTCTGCTTTCATATTGCAGAGAGGCAGTAATCTCATGAGGATCTGCTGCTCTGTTGTGGTGCATATGCTCGTTAACGTCATCAATTGCTGCAGCAGAAACCAGCAGCACTTACATATGCAGTATGGAGAAATACATAGATAGGTTTGACTTTTTGCTATAAGGGTAAATGCAGGAATTAATAAGTGAGGTATATATTGAGTTATGAGGCTATGATTTATAAATATTCAGTAAGCTGATACGTTTGTTTGTTGTATGTTTGTTGATGTTTCAGCATAAACAGTGTGATGCCATCTGTGTTTTTTTTGTGGCACTCAACTAAGCAAACAATCATGAAACACTATAGAGGATGGAGCTTGTTTAGCATAAAGGACTTTTATGTAGATTACTTTTATTTGACATTAAAGTTGCAATTTTGTGTTTAATTTGTGTAATTTATGCAACAGTTTCTCTGGCCTTGAGAATTAAAAGGCTCATTAAAGCTCTGGTGTTATTAAGGCATGATAACACCTCCTCCTTTTTCAGACTAGCCTGCTTGTGGAAGTCTACCTTCAGGCTCAGTCAGTTGTTTACACCACCTGGATGTTGTACTGCCACAGTACATCATCACAGAACACCACACAAATGCATTGGTTTCCATTCAGAGAGTCCGCTGAAAACCAGCCATATGTATCTGAGCCAGAATCTGATCCAGAATATGATGGTGGAAAAGACAAACAACCTCAGAGACTAAGACTACAACAGATTATTTCCATCTGCTAATTCATAATTGCTGAGTTTGTGTTCAGCTTTTTGATTTCACTGTGTAAAACAAACTCCTAATTATATTTGTAATTGACATCAGGTGCTGCAAGACTGTTGACTGCTTCCACTTCTGCACACTGTAACACCAAAACCCCTGCAGCACTCGAATTAGCACGACACAGCAGCTAGCCTGAGAGGGTGGGCGGGACGATGTACACTGTTTGTGTAGGGGCCAATATGCACGTCCACACTGCTTAACGTTCGATATTTAGAATAAAACTCTTGAGAACAAAGTGCATTTACCAGAATAACACGGAATGTAAACACGTGTTCACCTCAAGCTTTGGGAACGTAACTTAATTAAATACAAGCTCCACTAAGATATCACAGCAGAAAATATTTTATTTCATCATTAAAATTTCTATGACATTTACTGATTATCATGTCTATTTAAGTATATATATATATATATATATAACCTATGGGCTGTTACGTACATGGTGAAACAGAACAAACAAAGAAACATGACTATATACTATATGCAAAGAGCAAAATCACAGGAGGAAAGTGTTCAGTGCAATAGGAGAACGATCTGTTCAGAAATAAGTTTCTCCAGAGGATATTTACATCTCACAAAATGTGAATAGAACACAGCTAATAGGCAAGAACTGTTTTTTCCTTTATACAGGTCTGAGGTAGGACACAAGCGAACAGCTAAACAGAAAGGGAAATATTAAGCATCTGCCCTTATTTGGAGAGAGAAACTATATATGCCACACACATGACAGTAATCATTTCACACCTTGAAGATTTTTAAGTACATAAAACACTCAAATGCTCCTGACTCACTGATAAACAAATCAGTTTAAATATTTTGTATTTTACACCAAAGAGAAACATGCCATGAACAGTCAATAAAGCAAGAAAACATGTATGCTGGGTCAGAAAGGTCCTGTTAAAACAATTATCTTTAAGTAATTTACGTTATAACATATATAGTTTAAATATACTTATATTATCTTGACAGAACAGAACAGCATCTGCATGCAAGATACAAAACAAGATAAGATAAGATAAGAACATACTGCTCCAACCAGGAAAACTGCAACCTTGAAAATAGACAAGCAGATTTGAAAAGGGTTCATCCAGACTTCAAAGATTATGACTGCAGCTGAGCTCATGTGGACAAAATACTGCACAAAACACTGAAACAGCAGAACTTTACACAAGTGGTGGCGAAATAACGTGGTGTCATTGATTGGATTGTCAACTAGTTGAACAGCGAAGGGGGAAGCACCACACTATAGAAATTGTTTAGTTACTCTGACTAAGGTCAAATAGACAAACATAGCAAGTGTTGTTCACTCACAGTACTGGTTTCTCCCTACAGATGTTAATCTTTGAATTGGAAAAAAAAAGACAAGACACGTGTAAAATGAAACACAGTCGGTGCTGCTCTTAAAAAGTGCTGGGAAACTGCGGAATCTCAAATGGTGAAAAAAACGAAAAGACATAGTGCAAGCCACAGTTAAGGCAACAGGTGGAAACAGACAATACTGCGAAAGGTTCATTTTGAGTAAAATCTTCTCTTTTGAGAAACATAATAAGAAGTGATATATTTTTGGTAGCGAACCTAACATGGTGTACTGTCCATGAATCTTTTTTTTTTATCAGCAGTCTTAAAACATTAGCAGCAAAATCACTTATATAAGGCAAAACCTGTCAGTGAGAGTGAATTACTTGTCAAGTCTGCCGCTGAAAGGGCAAATTCAGAGTCACCGTGGCTTCTCTCGGCTCTGCAATCGGCCTGTTAATCATTTCACATTCATTCTGTCTTAAGTTCTCCTCATTCATCTGTGACACTTCTGTGGAGCCCGCTTCAAACCCAGGCACAGTGTTGGCTACGTGAACCACATGAACCTTATTCCTCCCGTTTTTACTCAGAATGCAGCTGAACACTTTCTTGAAGCCTTTGCGAAAGTGCTTGGACACCAGAGCGTACACGATGGGGTTGACACAAGAGTTGGCGTAGGCCATGCAGTGGGAGAGAAGCCTGAAAGCATATGTGGTCTGATTAAAAGGGAAGTCTCCGTACAGGTAGCACAAGATCACTACGTGGTACGGCAACCAGCAGATGCAGAAAAGCACCGTGACGATGATAATCATTTTGGTGACTTTGCGCTTGGCCCTCTTGGACTCCGACATGCCGTCCAGAGGGTCAACAGCCGTCCATAGGTACTTGATGGTCCGAGTGTACGACATGCTGACGATCAGCACGGGAATAACGTAGCCAAACAGGAAAGTGCACGTGTCTAGAACCTTACGGCTCTGCTCCTCCCAGCCGGGGATGCACACTGTACTGTTGGCCCAATCAATCAGGTCGTAGTAGCTGAGGTACGGACCCGCAAAGACCAGCGAAAGACCCCAGATGATCACCATGGCAACCACTGCATTACAAGGGGTTCGCAGCTCTCTTGAGCGCAGTGGGTAGCGAATGGCCAGATACCTGCAGAGTAAAAAGGAAATATTAATACTGTCACGTTGTCTCAGCGTGGTTTAAAAAGTTAATTGTTGACATTATACATTTAATTTGAAGTCAGATTCCAGTAACTTCGCTCACAGTGAATGATTATGAAAAGAGAATATCCTCCAAGGTTTTAGCCACCTCCATACTCATTGTTCTGAGCTTCGCTACCCACACTCAAGGTTTTGTGATGGTAATCGTTCACGCCACAGCAGTTTATGAGTTGTATTGAATAAAAACACCTTGGGGAAATATGTCAATGGCTTTCCAATAGGTTCTGGTCCTGCATGCTTCTCTTGGTAAAACCCTGACAATAACAGGGACTGTGTGTTGTGTGTTGCTTTTGATTTCACTGTACCCCAGGTGTTATCATGATCATTTGAATGACACTAATTTATTTCAATGATATGATAGCACACTGTGTTCCCCCAAGTTATTGCCCTATCATCACTTCAACTGTGTTCATCTTTGAACACTATTTGCAAGAATAAGTCGGCTGTTTTATGAACTATGGCTCACAGGTAGGACTATCTGAGGTAAACTGCAGCTGCATATGTCCAAAGCAGTTATTCTGGGCCAAACTGCAAATGTAATCCATGTCCTCCCTGTCCCCGTTTAATGTGGACTCTTCAGCCAGCTTTCCAGAACAAGACAAAAACAGCCTCTGAAATTGGGCCAGCGTTTCTTATGTTCAACATGAGAGGACACCTTGACTCTAGTTGGAGATTCTGTGTCATGGGCAACTTAAAATTTGCAGACATCACTTTACTCTTGACTGAAATGGACAGGTTTATAGGAAATCATAAAACTAACAGTCTGTTAATTTCTGACAATATAGTTTGTTTACTGTGCTATTAGCTATGGTCAGAAACATAGGGAACATCTATTGAATGAAATACTGAATCACCTACTGGGTCATGACTAAATTTCACAGTGGTCTCGAACTTGCAATACACAGACTCAGCAACCGAGGCTGTTACAGTATTTGTCAATAAATTTCTGCAGAGCTCGTACACCGGTTTTATTGGATTGCTCCTCTGTGTATGATACGTTATGTTTAACTGCAGCCTTGGCACACGCTTCTAAAAAAAAATGAAGAACCTTCACAGATTTCTTCTCAGTTTTTAGGAGTGAATGACTGCAGCTCCCTGTTTTTACTGTTTACTGTTAAACACACCAAATCTAAAGTATCTGTTTTAAACTGCCGTGAATTAACTCCCCAGTTCAAAGCAGCAACGTCAAATGGTTTTATTTGATTTGAAACGATTTTCACTGTAGATATTTCTCCAGCATTAAACCACAGTAAATGTATGATCTGTCTCTCGGTTGCACACTGCAGCAACAAATACGAGTGCCTGTGTATCCTGCTGTTCATTCCTGTTGAGCTGTGATTGGAAAGTACTGTTGGGGATTCCTGGTTTAATCTGCTGCTTTTCTTACCCAGGAACCGGGGAGTAAAAGAGCAGAAATGTATTAACCTCTCGACTGAGATGTATCTGCTCTTTTCCAGCCAGTAGGAGGTGTCTGGCTGGCGAGCAAAAAAAAAATCTATTGGATCCTCTAGCGTGTAAACACAGCCAGTGTGAGCAAAGGGTGTCTGCTGCAAATTGATTCTGTCCATATTGACAGAGCCGATAATGTTGCCCAACAACTCTAATGAGGCTTAGTGCTTACCCTGTGAAGGATATAATTTTCAGCCAGGGATAATGCATGATTCTCTCAAACCTTTCTCAGCACCTTTCTAGGGTCTCATGGATCTTTGACTCATTCTATTAATGTGTTCCTCTGGGGTCTTGCTGTTCTTGGTGCAGGGCAGTTTTGTATGTTCAGGTGAGAAAAACACATGAATATAAAAGTGTGAACTAACCAAAAACTCCTTTATTGTCTTGTTTGTTATTTATCGTGTATGTTTTTTTTTTTTATAATTGATACAAATACTTATAAAGGGTGGCATCTCATCACAATGTGATATAAAATTCATATTCAAGTCATGATGCTTTGTATAATAAATATATGAAGCATTAACACACATCAACAGTGTCCTGGAGCTTCTTCACCTTGTAGACCATGAATAGCTGTGTCTTTTTTCACCTAAATTGTGAAATTGAACCCAGTAAAAATGTACTGTATATGCTATTTTCAACAGCCTAAGCACAAAGGTATGACACATATATGCAGAAAGTTAATCAAAAAGAAGAAAAAAACACTTGAACTTAACACCTCAGGGCTTAATGAATTCTCTGCTGCTTTTTCATGTATCACATCTTAATGGCTTTTGTTTTTGGATCATAACAAATTCCATTTCCTAGCTTCTAAATGTCTGGATCATGCAGCAGCGTGTTTACTCCTGACTGCGTTTGATTAAATATAATTGCCTAATATTTTGTGAGAATAGGTGCATCTGCTTTCAGAGAGGCTCTATCAAATGTTGAACGCTTCTTAACTGGTATTTAGTTGATTGCGTGGCACTTGATTAATTGTCAGTGGTTAATAACAGGAACTCATGAAAGATCTTGCCTTCATTACGAGTAAATCTGTCAAATATTTGTTTATACACTTAATATATTTAACCAATAGAAAATCTGCTTAATTCCTGTGTTGTACAGAACAGTAGCACAAATAATGTTTTAAAACTTCCCTGAAATGACTATTGTGAAGTATAAAACCTATGTATTTTCTCTGTTTGGTGCACAGAGTGCACTGGCACTGCGCGCTCTCTGTCTGTGTCCAGCAGTGTTTAGATTTGCCGAGATATAAGCCTCGAAATAAGCCTAGAAATTACGCTACATTGAAACTAATATTAAGTACAGAAAGGAGTCAAATTATGACCCTTTTGGCGTCATATAATTTAATTTTTTACACCCTAGAATATATATATATATTTATATATATCCCTGAATTAATAATTGTTCTATTGAATTAAACATGTTCGTATTCTATAAATGTGATTCAGATGAGCTAATACAGCCATGGTCCAAAGAAATAAAATATCTTTCATGTTAAAGGTAAAGTTCATGTAAAAAGTCACCAAAAAGAATTTAGAAAGAGATAAGAAAGAGAATAAGTGAATTCATACACACCTTTAGTCAGTAATTAATAAATGTACAGACCAGGCAAAAGTTTGGACACACCTAGGATGTACTGTGTTTTTCATGAAAATGTATGTGTCTTCAGCTGTGTCACCATCATTGCAAAAGGGTTTTTTAAATGATCAGTTATTCTTTTAAATGAACAAGTGCATTAGCAAACATAATGGTCTAATGGACAATGTTGTTGGTATTAGGTCATTTACAATATGAACTATGTTTACACCGTTTTTTTCTATTTCTATGTGTCCAAACTTTTGACTGGTTGTACAATTACATCAATGAGACTGTGTGGAGACTGTCTCAATATGTTTTGCACAAATACACTTTACAAAACAGTTGGTCAGGTTGTATGACGATTGTTTTCAACACGATCATCATGTTTGATTGAAGTCTGGGATAAGACTCCTTCCCTTTAAGCTACTGTTTTGAAACCTTTTACGTGTACGTGTCACTTTGATTCATTATCTTACTGGGAAACATTTCTTCCAAGTCAAAGTTCTTGCATGAGGTTTTCCACCAGGATTTCTTTATACATTTTACATTAATTTTGCTCACATAGTGGCTTGCTGCAGTTAAGCATGATCCCATCACCACCATGCTTCACAGTGGGTCACTGTGTTTGCGATGATGTACGTTGTTTGGGTTGCAAAGGCCATAACGTCTAGCCTGTTGGACAGAAAGCCTAATTTCCTCATCAGACAACCGAACATTGTTTCAGGTAACCTCAGAGTCGCCCACATACCTTCCGGCAAACTCTGGCTGAGACCTAATAATAATTAAGCTTTTTGTCTTTATCGCTTTCTCATATCTGACTGGTGAAAAACTCAGACCTTCTCTGCATCTCTCTCTCTCTCTCTCTCTCTCTCTCTCTGTCTGTCTCTCTGTGTACTCCATATCTGTGATATTATGGACATTCTACAATTCTCGTAGCCTCATCTCCCTTAAACAGTTGAAACATGTATATTGCACTCAGGTGATTTCCATTTATCTATTTTGACGGACTCCTGAAACTAACTGGCTGCACCAGTGGAGAAGACAGTACCTGCCGACTACAGCTGTTGGTCTAAAAGAATGAATTTAATAATTTACAGGCACAATTAATAATTTATTTCTATGAACATTAATATTCAAGGGAAGAAATTAATTAAGCTGTGAAAGGGAATTAGTCAAATGATTCATCAACACAGGTATATCGGAGCAAGAATTAGTGCGCCTGTTGTGGCACAACAGGAATGGATCCACACAATATCAATAATCAACTGTAAGTAATTGTTCATTATCAACAAATGGGAAACATTCTCTGGTTGCAGCCCCCCTTTCTAAAAAAACACAACTAATTTGAGTTTGAGTTTGAGTTTTTTGGCTTTAACAACCCGTGATAAAACATTTTAATGAACTAAATAATAAGATAAGTAATAATTACCTGTCAACAGAAACGGCAGCGAGCGTGAAGCTGCTGGCGTACATGGTGAGGTTAATGAAGAAGTGCACCACTTTGCACATGAAGGAGCCAAACACCCAGCCCTCTAGAGAGTAGATGGTGGCTTGGAAGGGAACGCAGAAAATGATGAAGAAGAAGTCGGCCACGCTCAGGTTGAGGATGAACAAGTTGGTTGTGTTGTATCCAACCTGTCCGCTCCTCAGCAGCACGGCGAGCACCAGGCTGTTGCCGATGGTGCCCAGCAGAAAGATGAGGGAGAACACCACGGACACAATCACACTGGTGGGGTTCAGTTGGTAGTTTTCCGAAGCATTCGCCATCCCTCCGGGCTTACTGAACTCTTCAAAGTCAGACATTTTTCAAGTCTGAAATGGGAGATGAGAGAAGATACAAGTGTAAGCAAATCTTCCCGTTGACAGAGAATCGTATCCTGATGTCACTGATGTGTCTTAAAGTTCAGCTTATGCACTGGTGGACTGTATCGACACAATGACAAATGAGCTCACTCAGACGGTGGTTTAATGACAAGTTGAAGATGACAAGCCTCCATGCATCACAACATTTCTTTATCCAATTAATCCCCAGCTGAGTCGTGTCACACATATAAATAAGACAGTAATAAGAGTCTGTTTTTAATTGGCTGACAATGTTTCGTCAGATGTGTACTGGGAATAATCTCAGTGTTACAAGTACGGGTGCAATGCAGTAGATCTGCTCTGTCTCTTTAAATTTCAGTTTAGGTGGAAGTTACAAAAAATTGTTTGTCGCTCAGATTTCGATTCATATTTGCTTTGACTGATCAGATTTATTTTTGCTCTCAGAGACATCCAGCAGGAACAGAGGTCATTTTTAAAATGAAGATTTTGCTGCCATTTAATCATATACACTGTGGTATCTTGTTAGCTTTAATTATGAGATGGAAGGATTTCAGGACCAAGTCATCTACAGCAAACAACTCAGCTCCTGTTTAAACCCAGATCTGTCTGAGTGCTGTCATCTTGCTCAAATCAAAAAGTAAAGATGAAAAAGTACATCTATGCTCTGGACCTTTGCTTTCAGCCAGACACACATTATAAGTGATCAATTATTCAGCGAGCAATGATTTATCTCTGTCAATTTATAGCCGGTAACAATGTCATATTAGAGCTGACGTGTTGCTGGTTCATAAAGTCGCCACTGACGTCACTGTGCGCTGTCTGCACTTTTTGATGGCAGATATGTAATTTCGCTGGATGATGAGTGATGGAAAATTGGGGTGTGAAAGTGAAGAGTTGCTCTTGATGGTAAAGTTGATGAGTCACAGCGAAGAGACACACGTAGAGTGTCTATTCATCGATTTAGTCCCACCGGTGAGTTCAATTCTGGATGAAATTGTTGGACTGTGTTTAGCTTTTTTCCAGGGACCAATTTTAAAGAGAGCATCTGTCAGAGCCATTCAATTAAATGTGGAAATATAAGATTTTTTTCTGTGTAGACAAACACTGCTAATATTGTAATTGCATCACCCTGTCCGTCTGAGACTCCAGCCCAAAACAAAACTAGAGGCATAGCAACACTTTGGGCTTCATGGCAACAAGGGTTTCAGAGTGTCTGATGGCGGGGCGAGGGGCAGATAAACTGGGAATTTTTTTTCCTGTGAAATATATGTGGTAGCGGAGGTTTGAGTTCTAAAAATTTAATAAATTATTGCAGCACATATGCCGATTTTAGTATTGCAGTCATTTCTTGAGTTTGTAAAGAGCAAGATCATTTGCATATGAAATTACAAGGCCAGGTCACAGATCAGCTGCAGCATCAAAGGTGGCGATAGGTAGCTGGAAGCAGACGCACGGCGGCTCTTTTAAGAGAATTTAAATAAGTTCTTCCACGGGAGTGTTGCAATGAATCCTTATCATATGATTATCAAACAGTGGACTGCACTATGTCATGGTGAACCCAGTAGAAATGTCCTGTATATGCTATTTTCTTCTCAGTTTTGTGTCCGTTTCCTAATTCATCAGCCACTTTCAAAGTGTGGCTGACTCTCCGTTCATTACTCTAAGCTGAAGATTATCTAAGCTGATATTAAATATCCAGATCTAGGGAAGAAATTGTGCAAAAGTCTCAGGGGGGGATCAGAGAAAACAGGGATACAAAGGATTTATGAGCTGGTAATAGAGCGTGTGAGACCGGACAGACTCTGCAATTGACAGACTTTGGGTGAGCTTGGTGTGAGGGGTATGATTATATAATTCCAACTTCTGGAGGCAAAACAATGACTGATAAAAGCCAAGTCAGAGAGGAGAGTAAGGACGATGGGGATGTAGCACACACAAACCAAACTAGAATTTGACAAGCGAAGCCCCGGCATTCAGACGGATCAACCAGCACAAAAATAATTAAACATTTGGCATCAGCATATTTTGCAGCTTTATCAATATGCAGCAGAGGTAGAACACGAGATCTGATTTGAAATCTTCATAAGGTGGGGCTAAGATTAACAGCCAAACTCCAGCCAAGATGTCAGCCAAGCTGAAATTACATTTCTGCAACCTCTAATCAAATGGTTTGAGGGAAAATGCTGAACACACATCATACATTTGAATTGCAAATATCCTATAGATCCTTATGCTATTTTCATTCTGCACAAACAGCACAATCAGCATGCAGATCAGGCAGATGCAGTGTGATGAACCTACCAGGCTGCTGATGGCTGGGCAGTATCCAAAGCTTCAGCGCTCAGGTCAGATTAAGCACGACACTCCCCGCAGACACGCTCTGTTAAGATGTACATACTGTTTACCCTGAAGCATGTGTTCTCCCAGTGTACATTGGTATCTGGCTGTGTTGCTGGTATCTTACTCTTTGTCCTCCTCAGCCCCCACCCCTCTCCTACTAGTGAGAACTCCTCCTCCACATTCACTTTAATGTTCACACTTCACTGCAGAAGAGGATTGCAGAGCGAAGGTATGGATGGCAGCTGCAGCGCACGGTAATCTATTCACAATAAGCAGGATGTTGGGACTTACTACAAATAATAGCAACATTACCAGATCCCTGTAAAGTGTCTGTAACGCAAGCACCCAAATCCTCCTGTCTTCTAATGTGGCAGTAGCCTTTGTATGTGCATTGGACATGTTTTATTATGTCTAAAAGAGGCAGCATGATTGAATTTAGCCACGTATCAGCAGGATTCTAATACTAAACAAAACAACATTATCTGTGTTTCTATTGTTAGAGGTTTAATTGGTGGGTGATGTTAGTTGAGTGTCAGGTTTTCAAAACATATTGGGGCGGGCTATATGTACAACGAAAAACATGGGTTAGTATTAATAAATAAAAACACAAGTTCCAGATATGCTGTAAAACTGCTGTTTGAATGTCCCCAAACCCTAAGTACTGTATTCTATTCAGAATTTATCTTTTTCTCAAAAGATTACACAATAATTGTCTGTTTGTCTTTCAGTGTTTGTGTGTATGATGCATTTATTATTCTTTTTGGAGTTCATCTGCATCTGTCCTCTTGTTTTGTTATATATAATATATAATCTATGTGAACTATACTATACAAGTTGGTAAGTTGTTTTAAATTGTATTGTCACTGTGGATATTTCTAGATGCCTCCTGCAGAAATAATGGCTGGTGTGATACAGAAGCAGTTCCAACAAATGGAATTAGTGTCATATCATATTATAGAAAAAAACTAAAGCTTAGAGAAATAATTAGAATTAATTAGTTGGAAAGTTTTATAAAATTAGTTTTTGTTGATCAAACACTGTCGGTCATCACTTCACAACAACACATTTGCTAAAACAACTTGTGTAGGTCTACACCAATATATGAAAAATCTAAAATAGTTTTGTCTCTTTTGTCTTACTCAATGTATTTACATGTACTGAACATGTAAATGTTCAGTTTTAGGACTGGTACTGAGACTGAAGTTCCTATATACTGTATGAATGGATGCCGCTGCCTCTTTAACCGCGTCATTATTTGCACCCACTCACTTAGACTGTGCAAGTATCACCTGCAGGTTCCTTTCACCCCTAATAAAGTGTGCCCGGTTCTTGTTATGATAAGACCCTAACAAGTAGGGGCAGTAAGTGAAGGATACAGCTGAGTTAAGGACATTTCTCATTTATTCATTCACAGGTTCAAGTGTAATCTCAGATGAGTCATTTGAGTTCCTGGGCATCACCGTCTTTTCCAGTATGCTCTAGTGTGAGTAGAAGATATCTTGCTAAATCACCTGATCTCAAATTATGAATCAAGTAACACCCAGATGCAATTTCTCAATCTTTGATTTGACACCTTTCCATCTCCTTTTTTGCCAAACAACAGTCTGACAGGTTGTCTACGCTGCAGCATGACAAATTGACAGGTGGAGTACATGCATGGACAATTTACAGCCACCAATTAACTCAACATAAATGTCTTTGGACAGTGGGAGGAAGCCAGAGTACCTGGAGACAACCGACACAGACACAGGGAGCACATGACAAAGAAGGGCACCCAGTCGTCCCATGGATTAGAACCCCGGGTGGTGCTACCCTTCTTTTACAGCTGTATTATATACTTTTATATCTTCACCCCAAGCCACGTGCCACGTGATCAATTAAAGTTGCCAGGCTGATTCCTGTGGAGATAATATCTTGTTATGTAACATGACCACCCTCATTCAAAACATCTGGATGAGAAAACAGAGGCTCATACAAACAGAGCAGTTTGGACAATGATTGATTTTGGCCTCTGTGTCAAGCAAATTACCATTCAGAAATACCTCTGGGTGTTGTTTCATGTGAACGTTTCCATGACAACCACAGAAGGATCACTTGGAAAGGATGGTGAAAACACAGGATTGATTTCCAGCTAGAACACAAAGAGTAGCATGACATTTCACAGAGTGGTCTACATATAAATGCAGCGAATGAGGGAATTATTAAACAGCAGTTTGGTGCGTGTGATGCTGCCTCTGTGACAGTTTTTGCTCATCACATATTTGCAGATAGAATAACTGATAGGAAAGATGTGTTTATGCATATAGAATATTTTATCTTTCATATTCTCCAGATACGGCCATCCACCTGCTTTAAGATCTTTTTGTAATAGAAAATGCAGGGTATTCTGCAGAGAGACGTGCTGATAAAAGGACAGTGATGTGAAACCAGCGCACACGTGGTTTGTGTCATAGCTTCAGTACAGTCAACAAATAATCAAGAAATCGGTTACGACTGCTGCAACATATGGATAATACTGATTAATCCCATTCATTCACGATGCAAAAAAAAAAACATGTTCGCAAAACAGTCAAGAGCAGATTAATTAATTAGTCTTCTTCTAAGGATGACGAAACAAGAGTTCTGTCCTGCATGTTTGACAGTAGAAATCAATGGTATTTTGAGTAAATGCTGCCTGCGTTATTGATCCTCCTTTATTGGTTCTCTCTTTGTGCAGAAGATTATTTATGACACGAGCCTGAAATGAGTAGTGTAACGTAGGTTAAGTGTTAAACTCACATTTCCACTTAGGTTGTGTTTACTGGAGCATATAGATTAGGAGGAAACTGCTTTGTGCAGACTCCAGTGAAAAAAAAAACAGACTTCCCTACATTGTGCAGACGGATCAGTTGAATAAGGCTGCACGTGGAGGAGGCGAACAGATGCTATACTTAAAGACCACACTGTAAAAACAGTTCATTACAACTAGCTGTAAAAAGTATTTCAAGGTAAGGTTCTGCAGATAAACGTGTGCATTGAGGGATCAATGAGGAATTGTGCTGTTGTAGCCAGTTGTAGTTTCCCACAGGTTTAGCGCTTCACCTCTAGGTTACTGTCAGAACCACTATAGATGATAAACAGCAACAGATACGGATGTTGTGCAGCTGATGAACTAACTACTTTCACACACATTTATTCAAACTGTGTGGGAAGCATTCAAAGCTGCTGGCGGTGGTTGAAGCATGACTCAACCGATTGTACAATATGATGAATGGCAGCTGTATTATCAGATGTACTCAGTCAATAGCTGACGTTAAATGTTAACGTACGTTAAAGTACTTATCTGTGAATAGAGATGACTTTGGGAGAAATATGACAATAGGAAGAAAGAAGGTAGAGGATGAGGCAATAAAAAGGATCCAGTGACTGTCAATCTGTGGATTGACTACTGAACCCTACTTGTGTATAAACTTCCCTGATGGTAAGGTTAATAGATACTTTTATGATAGACAGTAAGTGCCCGTGATTACAGACCATTCAATTAAAATCCTGGTAGACATGGAAGCTCTGTCATTTTTTCTATTCGTGTTTCTAGTTCAACGAGACAAACTTAACAAACCACTACAGTTTGAAGTGTCTTAAAAAGAGTGGTAAAAACCAGAGGATGATAATGATAGACCGTCTATACACATCTGAGTTGAACAAACAGTGAAATTCATTTGAGTAGCAGTGATCTCTGGGACAGTGAGTTGGAGGCGTGTTAGGGGAGATAGGAAATCTGAAGGAAAGCGGTGATTAGGCTTCATCAGAAGGCATTACAGTAGGAAAATACTTTCTGATTGCAGACTGGACGTACTACAAATTACCATCACTTGTCTGTCCAGCTTCAACTATTTACTACATACTATTATGCCACGGTTGTCATAGAAACCAACACAGACGATGCTGTATCTCGCCTTATATTTGTGTATGACGTTTGAGTTATTCTTTATTCTTTTTTCTAAGCCATAATTCAGAAGCATTCAAGGCTGAGCACAGACTGTGGAAGCAGGTATCTCCTTCATGGCACCTTTTACCTCCTGTGCAGCTTCTGAAGGTGCCTGAATACGACAATCTTTCCACTTTTCAGCACTGTAACCGTGCCACTTCCTGAAAATTGACAGTTCAGGGGTGCCAGAGAATATTAACCCACTTTCTGCTGATACTGAGCAGAGTAAGCCAAAGAAATTTCACCATCGACCTGATCTCGGGGCTGAGATCACTACTAGGGCTAAACAGCAGGTTTTTTGATCAGTGCATAAACTATATCACACAGTACTTTTGTCCCCTCACTGCAGGCAAATCATCCCACTATTCCACCTGTAAGCATATGTAGCGTAGCGTCCGTCTTGACATTCAGGGCCACTTATGTGTGATCCAAAGTGTAATGAAACTTAAGTCTTGATTATATGAATGAAGGCAATAACAGCCCTTTATTAGAAAACAGACAGCAGTGGGTGGCCATGCCTGCTGCCAGAGGAAATGTATGAATGAGTTTATTGAGACCCCAATCTATAACGTCACGCTAACGTTAAATGAAGAATGACCCACGGAGAATCCTTCAGAAAACTCCCATCGGCTCACTGATATAATTGATCAGCAGCTAGAAAGAGGAAGTCTTTTCCCTCAGGAACACCACTCCAAACAAAACAGAATTAAAACAACAGATGGACACTCTTCACCGTGCCACAAACAAATGATTGTTTCTGTCTAATTTATGCACTGGAAGAAACTAGCTGAGGAAAGTGTGAGGGGATAAAATTATGTGCACAACCCATGTCCATAAAAATGGATCTTTTCTGCTGGTATATGCTGTATCCTGATGATTTTGGTGGTCCCCTGACTTTTCCTCTGGCCCTGTAATTGATGTTGTGCATTCATGGAGTCAGATTGATGAACCTTTCACTTCTCAGCTAGAACCATCATCCTGTCAACATCTGAATCAGTTCATTACTTATAAACACACACAAAACTAATGACGTTCAGTCAGCTGCAGCTGGGCTTTGTTTTTACAGCCAATTAGATGAAACGATTGCTGTAGATGGACAGAGGTCGTCATGCTCAGAAAACTTTGACACGCTTTGCCTTTTGGTGCCACATCGTTGCTTTAGAAATCCTTGGTGAGAAAATAAACGTGGGCCTGGACGATGAAAATGAAAAGATCTGTCATCATATGTAAAAGCTGTTTCTTTCCAAAAGCAGTGTCCTATTATTCTTTTGACACTTGATGTGATGGACGTGCATGATTTGCTGAAAATAATATACCCTGTCATACAAATTTGATTGTGCCCAGACGATGAGGCGTCTCACCCATGACGGAGTCTCACACTGAGCAGGACTGACCTGAACTGGCTTCTTATTGATCACTGGGATGCGGTGAAGCAGATGCTCCCATTTGCTGAGATTGATGGAGTATGAATGCTTACAACTTTATTCCTGCAGCAACATTATTTTGAGGGAAAGTAAATAGATCAAAACAGATTTTGTGGTGTGAGTAACTAAATCTTCGCTGAGTTGAAACTGACAGGTGAAGATGGTGTAAACCTCTGCTCCCTTCACCGACTTTGCTAAAAGACTATATTCAATCAATCAGTTCAGTCATTATTGAACTCGTGGCTCATTTTTGTATACTCAAGTTGAAATTTCACACAAGCTGCTTTTACTGTGTTACATACTCTGACCTGTGATAAAATACATCACTCAGCCAGAGTTATTCCTGTCCAGTGTGTCCCACTTTAATGCCCCAATTAGTATCAAGTATACTTAACACCTAAAATGAAACTGTTCCCCTCTGAGCGTCAGAGCTGAATCATAAGCTTGCAGTGCTTAAAACATTGTAATTAATGCGTTTTTGCACTAGTTTGTATAATAATCTATATATATATGTCCAATAATCTAAGTGAGTATTTGAAATCCACCATATACGGCACAGTGTGTACAAAGCTAAATGCACAATATAGTTATCACATTTGTCACCAATGATAAACCAACACAATTTTTATTCAAACTTTTTGGAAAATTATTACCATGTTGGTGAGAAAATAATCATTCGGCAGCAGCGACAGCAAGTCATTTTGAATTATGTATGGTGGTGTCAATAGCACCAGTCCTGGTTCTGGTGCTGCTGGTGAACCAGTTGGGCATCTCAAGTAAAGATGATTCAAGTTTGCAAACTGATGAGTTGTTCCACATTTTCTCACCATCTGGTTTGCCAAAGTGCAATCCTCAGATGACCACTCTGCATTGGTGGATGTTTCACACAGACAATGTGTTACCATAGTGATCAATGATGTACAAATCCCTGAAAAAACTGCTTTGTGAAAACGTGCGTGTCGGCTTTGCACGTGGAATTCTGGTCTAAACAAGCATGTGAAGCAGACGGTTCCTGCCCATCTCCACAACTATTCCATTAGCACCTACACAACAAGGACTCGCTCACGTTCGCCTGCTGTGGTGCAAAATGATACTTATGATAACAGGAAATTGGAGCTGTGTCAGAGCATCATGGTGTCTGTCTTGGCCTCAAGGTCATAAATCTCCAGCTGTGAAACATGTGTCCACACGTAACACTGACACCTGTTGTATGTAGACCATTATTTGGTTTTACGTTTCTACAGAACTGTAAACAATAATTTATGTATGTGAACACAACATTGTCTCAAGTTGATATTATGTTATGTCCTTATAAAAGTCTTTTTCGGGTTTCTTTTTTTTACACTATAAAGCAGTGCATGTGATGAAAAAACATTACCTGGTACAGTGATTTTCTTCTACTTAAAAAACTAATTACTAATCTTGATATTTGTGCAGCAGTATTTATGAGCATCAAATGCTGCTGTTTGTTGACAGATGTGAAGAAGAATTTCATACCTAGCAAAGCGCCGTCAGTACAGGGTCAAATGTTGATCAGATAACTGTGAAGACATTTAGCGGATTCTTAGTTCAATGCCAGCAGGAGTGAATCATTTTCTCCTCACACAGAGGATCATTCTAGTTTATTAAGTAATTCTCCTCCATTGATCATGTAGTAGTCTTCAAAAATCCTTAAAGGAGACTCAAACTAATTTAATAAGGATCACATCCCCCTGCAACACTCAGGTTGTTGTTGATCTATAGTCCAGTTGCTCGAGTGTCTGTTGTTGTGTCAGAGACCAGGTGCATGAACCTTATGCCTCAACAAGCCTCATCACAACCTGGACGAAAATCCATAGAGACGGGTAGCAACAGAGGTGAAAAGCTTCTGTCTTAAAAATGCCAGAGGCTGAATGTTTTTTACACCCGGAGAAATGACCTTTTCACCAACTGCAGTGAGAATTCCTCTTTTTAAATGTGGTTTTCTATTTCGATCCTCTGTCGTTAAAAAAAACCTTTTCACACTGAGTTATACTCGGTGTACCGTGAATGTGCGGAGAGCGCGATTGTTCTGCTTTACAGCCAACAAATGCCTAAAAATGTGCAGCTGTGCTAATGTGAGAGCATATCATAATATAAAACCCAATTCAATTACTGGTATTGAAATGTCACAGTCCTCCGTTTTTGCATTTCTAACACTATTTGTAATAACGTGGGTGGCAGATTTCTTCTTTTTGATATCTGTTGTGAACAGGTATCTCATTAGATGTTTGACAGTCTCCTCATTACTCACTGCAGACACTAAAAACACTGTCTAAAAATAATAAATGGGGGGGTATTCACAGTATCAACATTACTGTGGAGAATAATTAAAAAATGTAACATATGATAATGGATGAATGAAACGGTTTCCATAATGGATATAAAATTCTGCAGAGAGATTCTACATATGGTCAGATAAAATAATACATATGTTTAATGGTGAGGTGTGCTGTGCTCTAAAGGAGCAGTGCACAGTACACGAAACCCTGCATGAGATTCGTCACTGCACAATGCCAGTGATGAATACTCGATGTATTCTGACAAAGTGTGAAATGATTAACTATACATCACAAGCATCTGATGAAAGTAATTAGGTATTCTGTGACACACACTAATTGCAGCGGGTTGACAATGCTCAGTAGCAGCATGCCCTTCAGCTTTGCTTATTAAATATTACTACGGAAATGGGTTTGGTCAGCTAATGTCAAAGCAATCTCATTTCCAAAGCAGGATTTGTTTTAACTGCTGGCAAAGTAAAGAGAAGAAACAGCTCAGTACACGTTCATACTGTCTGTTCATCATGCAAACATAATAACCTCATTTTAACGGAATCAAACTGCATGAAAACCAGAGAGCAAAATACTTCAGATCTTTTCCAACAAATGAATGAGAAGTAAACAGTCTGTCTGCTCTGAAATTACATCGGTGGTGTTCTTATGCCCTCTGCTGTACAAACGCTGAATGACTCAATGACGTCAGGTTATACTACAATTAGGGGTCAGTTTAAAACAAGTCATTTCCTTTTCCGTTAATCTGTATTTTTATTGTTTTGTTCAACACCTGTCAGGAAAGAGTCACAGATCACTAAAATCTAACTACATCCGTCCAGGCCAGCCAACAGCAACTGTCTGTAAACAACCTCCTGACAGGCAGAATAACGTATTTCACTTGCTGCTTTGTGTAAATAACAGGCTTCATCAGTCTTGTTGCATTGTTGTGTTATTACAACCGAATCAAATGAAAAATTTCAAGTTGATGGTGCATTTTTGAAATATTTTATTCAATTTTCATATATGGTAATATAATACATTCATCCTGATCAGCATATAAAATATTTACAGAGAAAATCATTGTTAAAAATGACAGATCCTGCTAGGAAAGTATGTGCTTATGTTAAAAAAAGGTGGAAACATCTCAAGAGTTGTGTCTTCATGTAACAATCACTGATCCTGGATGCCTGTGTGCCGTTTCTAGTCAGTAATAATTAGAACAGCTTCAAGGTTAATGGTGGTCCGAGATTAAGAAAGACTGCAGTAGGATTGTTTGGACTCTCTCCCCTGAAGAAAAGAGAAAACACAGTGAGGAAGAAAAGTTGGAGCGTCTCTCCTATAGTACCAATGTATGAAAGCCAAACTAGTCTTTCTCCAAAAAGGTTTTATCCAAAGCAACTTGTTTGGTTTCTTGACGACGTTTCACCCTTCCTTTCCAGAAGGCTTTCTCCAGTCAGACTCAGACCGAGAAACCAAACAAGTCCAGTTGCTTTGGATAAAATCTTTTTGGAGGCTGAGAACCTTTACACAAATGAGTCTTTCATTTTCTGCCGCTAGAGATGTTCAGAAAAGATGAGTTGCCACGACAACAGTGTACCTACACTTGTTCCTGTTAGCAAGTTAGTGATGGCTAAGCTTTCCGGGTACCTGTTGTCTCTGCTGCTGGCGTCTGTACTCTTCTTCACTGGCAGCGAGGGCCTGAGCGAGAGCTAGATCCTCCAGCTCCTGAGGGCTGACGCACAGAGACACCCCGTTAGACTCACATTCAACAAAAAGGACAGGTTAATCACTAAATACTAATTATTCATACAGTACTTTCAACTGCAGACATTGTTGGTACATCTTAATAGAAATGATGACAAACTTCCCATTACACTAAAAATCCAATCTGCTGTTTAATTTGCACAAACTACATATTTGAAATCAAGAGCATTAGAGATGATTGCGATTTGGTGTGTGTGATCATCTACTTTCCTTTGTGTAAAAGTTTTTGTTTTTAAATGTTTGTATGGTGGTTTTTTCTCAGATAAGCACTATCATGAATCACAATGGCCAGCAACAACAAAATTGAAATTTTACCCATTATTACTGAATAAGGCAGACAAAATGTACACGCGACCGCAATAAGTGTGTGAATGTGAGTAACTGACTTTCATTTTCATAGCGCTGCTGTGAACACATGCTTTGTGTTACATAACAACCCGAATATCACAGAAAAGAGCCGAATATCCGCTGTCAGAAACGGACAGATTTCCTCCGATCGTGCAAACGGTTAAAGAGTTGCGGTGATTTGAAAACGGTGAAGTGAACTTTCGGCGATGACACGATTGTTTTCAAAAGGGTTAAAGATGAATTTAATGAGGAAAATCTTTCACTCTCAGCATTTCTGGCTTTTCGGCTACTCACCTAAGGTATGGCTGAACTGTCTGCCTCGAATCAGCCGAAGACATCTCCAGAGCCCTTTGTAAATCCTGCTCCTCTGTCTGCAATGATTCCAGCAGAGCAGCACACTATTAGCATTAGTGCTTCCACTATTTACTCGGATGATGTGATATAAATAAAGTGCATACCATGTCGGCCTGAAATGATGCTGAGGGTGGAACTACATTCGGTGCTGAAACGGAAACAGAGGGCCGCTGGGCAGAGCTGTGAAAATGAGAAGACAAAAAAAAGAGTGAAATTCAATTTTAGGTAAAGTTAAAAGCAAAGCAAATTATCTTTCAGAATCAATACTCGGTAGAAGTGCTTACACACTGCTGTGGCCTCTGTTACTTGCACCCACACCATTTGAAACGGGTCTAGATTTGCCTGAAGTAGATGAACTTGAAGCAGAGGCTGATGTAGAAGAAGCACCTTGTGACCTCATTACAGCAGCATGTCTAAACACAAGTTAAATTGTTATTGTCACCCTGTCAATAAAAGACATTTTTTCTAATATTAGAGCTGGACGATAGGTACAAAAATCACTCGCAGAAATTTCTGTTAAGTCCACAGGTTCCTTTTCATCCTATAAATACTGCGTGAGAAGAGAAATTAAAAGGTTATTTCAGCCGTTAAAATCCAACGTGTTTGACTGTTGTTACTCGCATTGAATGTGCAGTAGAGTAAACTATCAAATTGTATCGCCCAGCTGTACCTGGAAGCGTAGTGTGACTGTACTCACCCATATTTGGACAGAGGTTTCTTGTTGGTCTTACAATCATGGTCAAGTGGGTGCCGATGTTTAAGACAGTAATTAAAATGGCACTGGTCACAGGTCACTTGCATCATTTCCTTCTGCTTACAGCCTCCTTTAGAACATTTATTTGTGAAAATCTGTAAACAGGAGGAAAACAGCTTCATCTTTTTTTGTTATAATTCAAAATGTAACTCCAACCCATTAAATCTATGATTATGTATATACACACCTTTCTATTTCTCTGTGCAGGGTCTGATTTGCAGTCCCGATCAATGTGTTCACCGACTTTAATGTCCGGCATTTCTCCTCTTTTGATAGGAATAGGGATGTTGCACAAAGGACACACTGGGACCTGGATATCCTATAAAATCAGAGTTGAATATAACCTTACAAGTGAAGACCATCATGATTGCGTAATTTTATTTTTTTAAACTTTGAGAGGGAATAACACACACGTAAAGGCATTAATAAAATTAAATCAAAGCGTAAACCCAGGCAAATTAAAAAACATATAAACGACTTATGTTGGCTAATAGTGAGGGTCTAAATATTTATTTAGTAATTATTTATTATAATATCACCACTAAGGCACATATCCCTTGTTTGACAACACACAGTTTTTCCTTTTTTCCCCTTATAAAAACAAAATTCACGGGGTGCAGGTTGCACTAAATAATACATTACCTTTTTGTAAGACGATGTGCATTTGTGATTTGCATAGGTGATGTGGTCCTTGCAGAGAATCTCTTGGCAAGCATCACATTTCATTGGAAGAAAATCTGTAAAGTCAAGTAGTTTTTTTAATGTCGGTATCAAAGCAGACTCAGTTTAGGATTAACAAGCACAACACTTTGACTTTATCGGTCAATATTCACCTAAACGTTTGCAGGTCTTCTCAGAGCACTGCTTGCCTAAATCGGGAAACTCCATGGCAGAAAAACCTTAACAAGCGACAGTGGTGAAATTTCAGAAACCTGAAGAAGGATGTAAAAACAATGTTGAATGTTTACATACAGATTTAGTGCTGACTAATGAGGAGGAAGTGCTCACTGTATGCTAGCTAACGTTAGCTACGAGATATAGCCATGTCATTCACAAGTTTGTTATTGCTACTATCGTGTAAAGACCAATCTTACGTTAGCTTAGAAATGAGGCTAACAGTGGTTTCCAGTATTTGCCATAGCCCTATAACAAAATTCTTATAAATCTTTACAAAGTGGTGGCTTATAACTGCTACCGTAAACTGTGTCAGGTTAAAATACGTTTAGGGGAATTACATAACAACAGCTCACATTGCTTAAGACCCTATTTCAGAGACATAATCTGACATTGAATAATTATAACTGTACACTGTGTAACCACATTTTGGTAATAACATGCCTTTAAATGCCCCAAAGTAACGTTACCACCGTTACTTGCCTAATATATACATATAACAAACGGCTAAGGCTAGCTTCGGTGCTGCTAGGCAATATGGCAACATTAAATTATTGTCGAAAAGATAATATTTCACTGGTTAATAATTAGCATACATACTTCACTTTCACCTTCACTAAACCAAAACTCTTGAATAAACACAGCAAACACGAGTATGTTCTCCAGTGTTAAAACATTTGACTAATTAGCAGGCTAGTTGAAAATGACAGCTAACCTTAGCTTTTGTCTGCTTTTACTTACCAGATCCCGTTTTCCTAACGAATTCTTGGTTTAAACTAGGATCCTAAAGACGTTATCATAAATCCTCCAAATCAAGTCGGACTTTGTCGTGTGTTCTCTGTCTTCTAACTACAGATTGCTGAGAACCACTGTCTGATCCGCTCTGAGCTGTTGTCATCAAGTTTTGATGTGTCACGCGCGCCCATCGCACGTCAACTACGTGGCATGGCGTCTGGCGTCACACGTCACTGCAGTTCCAGAACCTCCACGTAAAATCTGGAAACATCGAGAAGGCCAGGCTGCGGAAAAAAGAAGGGGGCGTCAGACCCTTACCGTACTTAAAACCGGAACTAAAGGGGGCGCTATTCGCTATACTTGCTGCGCTATCTCACGTTTGTCTTTTAAATTCACTATTGGTTCTGAACATTTAAACCAAACATTGTAAATAAATATACAATATATTTACAACTAAACAAGTGCAATTTTACTCTTTCATTCTTCAATGTTTTAAAATCCAAGATTAACTGAGAAGCAATTAATCTACACCGAAAGGATTTAAACATTTGATAATATTTAAATTGCTGACACTTGATGACTGGCAAGCGCTTTTAACATTTATTAAGTATACAGGTTATACGATCAAGATGTCTGCAATGCCCTTCCTAAAGTTCAAAAGCGTTATTTCAGATATCTGCAACGTCATTCTGACTAGTCAAAAGTCGAATTATAGATATCTACTACGTCATTTTGACTAGTCAGAATGTCTTATTGACTTAAATATTGATATTTACAACGTCCTTTTGACTATCCGAAATGTGAATTCTAGATGTGATAAACTACATTTTGACTAGTCAAAACTCTCATTTCAGATATCTACAATTAAATTATTATTATTTATCTTTTTGGGTGTCTCAAAGTACGATATGACTAGTCAAAATTCAGTTGTAGATATCCTAAAATAGTTTTCAATTCAAGTCAATGGGACATACTGACTAATCAAATTCACGTTGTAGATATCTCATACTCGACCATAGTCAAAATTCAATTGCAGATATCTTTAAGTCAACTTTTGATTAGTCACATAGTAATTTTGTAAATTTGAGTAAATTTCAAAATGCATTCCTAGATATCTGAAATACAATTACGGATATTCCAGTAAAGACTGTTAAATGTTAAAAGTGCTTGCCATAGACACTTCACTATATGCTGAGAAGTGTGGAACCACCACTGCTATTTGTGACACGGTGTTGGTCTGTGATAAATATTGTATTACAAACTAGGTAAAAGGAGGTACAAAATACTATTTGTCCAGTGAATGCGAACATTTAATATTGGCACAGAACCATTCAGCACTTATTTTTTGTATGTATTCCAGGATGTTTTGGACTGAGTTGTACAATTTCTTGACCTGCACACTGCACTGTTACAAATTTAAATAGTTTTCATCTCTTGTATTATTTTGAGCAAGATGTAATAGATAAGAAAATATTATTTCTTATTCCACTGAAATAAGTGTTACTTGGAAAACCACTCTAAAATATTATAGCATTGCTGTATGTACTGTTATTACTGTTTGGGGCAAATAAAATGTATAGCATTTTATATAACTTTCATAAGTTATAAGACCACGCCACTGTAAATAGTTGCAATAATTGTATTATTTATTATTTTGTATGTTTGAGAATATGTGGTGGAAAAAATCTAAACTCTACTGAAGTATTTCACAAAAAAATATAAATGCACTAAATCACCCTCATATGTAACTTTACCTTTTATTTATAAATAAATCATAAATGTTTATCACCAGTCAGGATTTAGAATAAATCACAGTAAAGAAAACCTTCGTGAAGATTCCTGAAACGTTCAATTTCACACTGTACTAGATTTTATTAGTGTTAAATGTAGTGTGTACTGGGCTTTTGTGGTTCAGACTTGTGTTAGCATTTAGTTAAGGCCCTTTACTACGTCACAAAGCACCCAGATCCCTTTGTGATGCCAATGATCAGTGCTTGGTGAAGATTTGAGTTGTTTATAGTTGTTTCCTGAGAGGATCAGTTTCTTATTGAGAGGACAGGAGGAGCCTGCTTTAGTTTAGTCCAGCTGCTGAGTTGGCTGCTTAATAAAATCCCATTTGGCCTCTGCAGCTACTTGTGAGCTCCTGCTGGTTTGTTGAAAGTGTGTTTAAGAAAGTGAATTTGCTCAGGGAATCCTGCGATTATTCCTTTTTTGTGTTATCGTTTGCTGGAAAGGTGTTGCACCATAGGAGAAGCTTGAGTTTTCACCTTTTATTATTAATAGATAGGACAAGATTACAGCTTGACTTCACTGTATTTTATTGCTGCTGTTTATCTATTTAAACTTCTTCTTCTATCCACTATTGGTGACTGAGAAAACATTTTGACGGAGAGTTTCGTCCATTCCCCAAAATGTCTTCACTAAGCCAGAATACTCTGGTCCAAGTTATTTTACTTTTGGGTTTAATTGAGTCGTGGTTGATTTAAACTTATAAAGAATCATAATAAATTCAATTTACTAAGCATGGAAATATAAGATTCTAGTGGTTTGACAGCAGCTCTGATAAAGTGAGCACTGACTATTTGACATGCCACTTATTAAAAATTGTTAGGCTTTCTTTTCCTTTTAAATATTTCTCCCTAAATTAGTCTTTCATAGTAATATGCAGCATTCCTGAAAATGTGTGTAACTCAATTATATTAAAAAGTGAGATAGAGCCACATAATTTCAATATCTCAACTTGACATGAATAATTTAACCTCTAGTCCAATCATCCAATCTTTTGACAATTTACCAAGAACAGATGTAAGATTATGTTCTTGAATTTAAGGTTGGACTCACAGATGAGTGAGTGTAATGGAGTGAAATTGACCCCACATTGTTTTAGATGGCAATCAGACTAAATCTCTTGCAAACTAATGGCTTAAAATGTGCATTTATGAGAGCAGAGAACTTAGTCGAATGTTTCCACGCTGAGTCATGTCTTTACAGGTTTTACCAGTTGATGGCAGCAGGGTTCCTCTGCAAACTGCTCACTGATCTGCATAGGG
>JAUMHF010000025.1:8411884-8569384 GCA_032359275.1 Microctenopoma steveboyesi | reverse complement strand
AAAGTCGAATTAATTATTTGAGAACCTAATGAGCAGATAGGATTTAGGCTGGTCACATATTGAGTGCAGGGGTTGCACAAGTGGAGGAGCTTTTCAATTTGATTCCCTGACAGGAAGTCATATGTACATATGATATTTTTATATTTTATTCTGTATTATGTTGCTCGTTTAGTAGCAGTCTCCGAAATGCTCCTTTATTTGCTCATATATTTAGTTCACAACAGCACATTGGTCGTAACTGAAGCTTTTGTTTCACAGTAACAGTAAAAAATGATGTTTCACTCTTGCTTTGTGCCTTTAGCAATCCACCCCCACCCCCTCCGTAAATACACCCATATTTCAACAGTCTATTTGTTTTACGCGCTGTACGTGAACCTGTCCGACTATGAATGTCTTCATATGACGATCCAAAAACGATTTGAGGGTTTATCAGTGTTTCCCAAAATGGGACGTGCAAAGGTTTCACAATGCACAAAAAATAAATAAAAACTCAATAACATGTTGATATTTGTCAGCTTTCACATTTCTCTGCCACCTCCTGAAGACATGTGATAATAAGAAAAAAACACAGAAACATGTAATATTACTAACATTATTATGACATATATGGCGTTAACTCTGATAAAATGTCATTAATTTTGTTGTCGCGTGATCTAATATTCATCTATTTGCACATCATCCAGTTCACAAAAAGTCCGGGAGCTTCCACCTATTCGCCTGTAGCCTTTCTTTCCGGGATTCAGTGAGCCCTCTCTCCCGGCGGGTCCCCCGTGTAGTTGCGATGTAGTTCTTATCAAAGCCCTCCTGTCTTGTTGTGACAGCTCTGATATTGTTTATTGAGGTGGATGTCAGCTTTAATTAGCAATCGATACGGGGAGCGTTCGCAGAGAGCGTCTCTGACGTCAGAGTCCATTACCGCTTCTCATTGGGTCTCATATTCCCAGAGCCTGGGCTAATTATTGGGAGGTTCATGTGGATAAAGTACAGCTCATCCCTCCCTTCACATCATGTCCCCTACTCGTTGGCCACACTCACTGCATGCTTTTTAAATTCCCATCACCGGCCTCCAGACGCGGTTTCCTTTTGCCTGCGGGATGATGGACAGCAGGTTACTGGATCCACCTCACGCCCAGTTCGGAGGCTCTCTCGGCGGGATGGTGGGCTTCCCGTACCATCTGAGCCACCATCACGTTTACGAATTAGCCGGGCATCAACTTCAATCTGCGTCCGCGGTTCCCTTCTCAATAGACGGATTACTCAATGGTTCCTGCGCGGCTTCAGTGGGTAATTCCAACCCCCTCTTGTCTTCGGGCTGCGGGATGAATGGAGATAATCAGCAGTACAAACTGACAGGTAAGGCACATTACGTGCTGCACAATAGACAGACCTCACCTCAAGGTTGGCTGGTTGCACAGAGACAAACACAAAAAGAAACAAAGACGGGATATTGCGATACAAGTTATCGCCTTGGTGGTGTGTTTAAAGGGCAAGACAAACCACACACACACACACACAGGCTCAGGCAGAGAGAGTATTATTCGCCTCCCACTTCATTTCCATCTCAGAAAGCTGAAGATGCACCCAAGCAAAAACAATGTTCCTGTCACTCAGTAAACACTGGAGCAAGGCAGTGATGGTGTTAACATGTGCGGCTTTGCTCTTTGCACGAAAGGCGACACAACGCGACAGACGCTGCAAAGCTGCGTGTGTGTAACGAGTTTCCTTGTTTCAGCTTTAAAGTTGAATAGGAGAATTGAAACGCTCACGTGTGAAACCAGTCTCATCAACACCAGGCTGAAATGTGGCACTTGAAACAACAATAAAAAAAGCGACAGTATCCTCTGTTCATATTTATTCTCATTCTGCTGCCAGACTCGGGGGACCCAGACAAAGATAGCCCTGGCTGCAAGAGACGAAGAACTCGCACAAATTTCACTGGCTGGCAGCTGGAGGAATTAGAAAAGGCTTTTAACGAGAGTCACTATCCCGACGTGTTCATGAGGGAGGCTCTGGCTCTTCGATTGGATTTGATAGAATCAAGAGTTCAGGTAATTATTGGTTTTGTTCCTTTACATAAAGAAATATTTCTGTGCGTTTGTTTAGTTTCTTTGTTATTGTATAATATTTATTGAGGCTCGGGGTTGAATTAGTGTGGCTTAAACTGCTTGAAACTTCAAAATAAATCTGCCAAGTTTCAATTGTGTGTCATAGTATATTCTTCCTAATATTTTTTTAAATGCCTGTTAAAAGTATACTGACTGTATCTGTACTGCCTGACATTAAATGATTTATAGTAATAGAATAAATCACTTTGAAACACACCTTTAATTTGAAATATAGCTGATTTAGCATTTACATTTTTTATTATACTAAATAATTTTGCCCCCCAAAAGCTTTTGGTTGTTGTGTGTAATATTTTAAAAAAAATTCTGACAACCCTGGACCAACAAATATCAGAAATATTCAGTGCATGCCATCCATAATATGGTGAAGTCAAATGAATAAATCCACCTATTTTATTACATTTATTAAAACATTATTTTATGGTGAAAATTGCGCATAGCAACTTTTTAGTGTAATTATAGTTTATGCGTCAGAACAAAAACGTACTTAAGAGCTTTAGAAACTGCCCTAAATGTCAAACCAACTTTTTGTTGTTTTGATGCCCATATGGGATTTTAATGAAAGGCCTAATTAAAGACCAGCATGGAAAACAACAAGAGCAAGATGTATTAGCGCTATTTCTTTAATTAACATTTTGTTAAGACACAGACACAGTTTTGATCTAATTAATTGCCCCCTTGCAGTGACAGAAGTGAAGCTGCACGTTTGTTCACGTTTCCTTTTTTCCTCCCGTGCAGGTATGGTTTCAGAACCGTAGAGCCAAATGGAGGAAAAAGGAAAACACAAAGAAAGGTCCAGGTCGACCCGCTCACAACGCCCACCCCACCACCTGCAGCGGGGAGCCCATGGACCCCGAGGAGATCGCCAGGAGAGAGCTGGACAGGCTGGAGAAGAAGAAACGGAAGCAGGCGCGCCGGCTGCTCAAGTCCCAGAACAAGGCACTTTCTGGGGATTTATTTCACACCCCGGGATCAGACAGCGACAGCGGGGTGTCGCACGTGACCGACAGCGAGCTCAACACAGGTCCGCCTTATGACTCTGTGGGGGGAAACCAAACGACTTCGAGCTGCGACCAAACACCTCACCTTCTGCAGACCCAACACCAGAACCAAAGACACTTGGACCGGGAGGCTGGCGGATCCGAGCTGGACTCGCCCGACGCCAGCCACCGGTCAAGCATTTGCTCCACCACCAACAGACCCTCGAACCTACAGAAACTCAACCCTTTTAGCGTGGAAAGCCTTCTATCGGACTCCAGACCGAGACGCAACCCTGCGGCCTTACCCTCCTCACGGCCTTTGATAGGGAAAGGACACTTCCTGCTCTATCCCATCACACAGCCGCTTGGATTCATTGTTCCTCAAACCGCTCTGAAGACGGCAGCAGCAGCTGCAGCTGCAGCAGCAGTAGCAGCATCTTCATCAGCAGCGCCCGTGAACTCTGACAGTGACACCCAGGTGGACAGAATCCAGCCCGGCGTGCGCTGCGGCGGCTCTGCGGGATGTAGGAGCAGCTCGCCGGACTTTGCAGACGCCCGTCTAAAGGGACAGGTGGGGCCAGAGGAAAAGGCGAGTTCGCCTCACACCAGCCCGTCCAGGGCCGCCTTCTCCACTGGCAAAAGCAGTCAGACCTCTGTGATTTGCAGCGAATCGACTTTGGCGCACGAACACTGTCCACAACTCATGAAACCTGTCGATGCAGACAGAGAAGAGCATTTAGAGAACAAGGGCCACCCCGAACACTGCGAGTCTGTCCTCAGTGACAGTCCAGCGGAAACAAAGACAGACTCTAAAGAAGATGTCGACATGGAATAAAACACTGGGGGTAAAAAAAATCAAACAGAAAAACAGCAGAAACACACTGATATAGCCTCGATACGACACCGTTCATTAGGCCAAAGCTTAACAGAAACTACACCTGTGCATCTAATCTCTAGGTTTTCTCCACTCTGCTGATGTTTTGACAATGATGTGCTCTCCCTCTCTCTCTCTCTCTCTCTCTCTCTCTCTCTTTGCGAGTGTGTATGGGCGTGTGAGTCAGGAGTCTCTAGATATCCTTTAATGTGTGATAACTTGTCAAGAAAAAACAAGACCACGAGACCAACAAAAATCCTCAAGAGCTGTAAAAAGGTATTATACTATTTATATATGTAAGGTTTTTCCTAAATAAATCTATTGTATACAAGCACCTCCAACCGTGTGAGACCTTAAATAGCAGCACATACAGTGCAGGACTACAGTACAGTAGGAAGGGCTTTCTTAAGAAATCTCATGTTGTACTTTGTATATTGCCTTAACAAATTTATTCATCTATAAGCCCCCACTGAAATGAGGTTACGAGCCTGAGGCGAAAAGGACCCGCTCGACTCCTGCAGAGTTTTGATATGAAAGTAATTATTTTCCCGGTGGCTACTGCAGGGGGATTCAGTTTATTTTAGCTCAAAGGGGGTTATAATACATTACCGATTTTCTAGTGATATGAAATCACATAAACTTCCAAGAATAATAGAATTAGCATGAAAAGGCCTGGGTGTCAAATTGAAATAGGAAAATAATAGCCCCGGCAGCTGGGAGTGTGTGTGTTTGTGCATATTGGATAGGAGATGGGGATTCGTGGGGAGGCATTTTCATGAGCTTTTTTCTCCCTCCTTCTTCTACCTCTCTCTCCACTTTGCCGGGGCCCCTTGTAGCGGGGCTATATTAAGATAGATGTTCGATGATATCCCTCATTGTTCTGTCGCTTTACATTGATGTTTCTGTGTTATCAGCCTATTGATCATGCGTCGGCTGTAATAGGACGGGCTGAGGCAAACGTGCCTATTTACAATAGCAGAACACATTTGTTCTAATAGGGTTGGTGGTCCCCGGGGAGGCCGTGCGGGATCTGGGACATCTGCTCCCTTTTGCAATATTAGCAGGGTTGACCACAATATCAAGTCGACCCAAGGAAGACGTGTCAGGGCTGCTGTGCTGCGTGTAATAACATAGGAAAATCAAAGAGAAAACACCCAGTCCTGCTATATGTAAAGCGTGTTAAAATCCACAAACCCTTTAGTGTTCTCTTTGGGTCTTGATTTGCAAATAAATTGAAAATAATCAGAGGGGTGAGCTTTATGTCTGAGCCAGCGCAAATGAATTTTCTGAGCCAGTGTCCCTTTCAAAATATTTACATAAATTTCCACCCATGCAGCTGTTTGCTCTAGGAAGCAACGTGTTATTAGGTTGGCAGGGGGGGGGGGCAGGGAGAGGCGCAGGCGGCGTGGCGCACACAGCGAACATGCACAAGATTAGGCCTGCGTGAACTGTGGGTTAAAGGGGCATCTTCTGAGTCTGCGTGGTGCTCATAGCGCAGAGATCATTGTTCTGAGCAGCCGAATAATCACCAGCCAGTTTTAGTAAGTTTTAAAAGCTGTTTTTCCACAACTACAACTATTTCTCTCACTCGGAAAACTTCACACTAGTCAAGATGGTAATTGTTAAAGTCATTGGTTGTCAATTCTTTAGCAATTCACACATACTATAGGATATTTCCTGAACTGTGGGATAACCAGTGTCAATGTGAAATATCCCCTCAGATTCTTCGCTGTGTATTTTGTCATGTTACTCTCGGGCTATTTGGGACGTATGCCCAGTTCATCCATAATTCATTAGCACACTGAATAGGAGTATCGCTGGCTGCACATTGGTGGCCTTAAGGTGAAATTAGCGATTTGCTTAAGTAGTTAAGCTTTTCTTGCCTGAGAGCTGCACGCTGCATGATTCAAGACAAACTATCAATCGATATGCCCAGGCAGCCTCCAGGAGATGTGTCGTCCATGAATCATACTTTATGAATTCAATTTATACCCGGAGAAATTTTCAATTTGAACGCCGGATCATTATGGGAGAGTGTAAATTGTTTTTGCTCTATTATGCATCGGACGCCATCATTTTTCTTTCTAATTACGGAGATGTCAGGTCGGGCTGTCATGCAGACGCTGATTTTCAATTTAACTGATCATCATGCATTCATTTTCCCATTTGATAAATCTGCTATCTCGAAGCTTGTCCATGCCCGGAATGCTAAAAGAGAGGCACAGATTGGCAAAGTAATAGGGGCCTGTATGTGGCAATAAGTGCAGATCAGGCAGCTAATTTAGCACCTCCTGGTATTTTCATTTCCATTTCTCATTTCCAACTCTCAAAGGAGGAAAAGCAGCCCAAAGGCAGAAAGCTGGTAGGCTTTTCACTATCAGAGAAAGACAGAAAAAAAATCTACCAAAACGGCTTGTTTTCAACCACACATTTCCTAAATTAGGATATCAAGCTTAATTGAGGCTAATAGAGTTTTCTCAGTATGTGTTAGTTTTATTTAATAGAAACAAATTTGCGCAATTAATTATGGCCATGCTATTAAGAGACTCATTTGCAGATTGCGAGCTGCAGCCCGAACCAGGGTTTTTAGAATTAAGCCTCCATTTCCGAGCCAAATGACAAACCAAATGTTTTTATACCAGCCTTCATTGGAGACACCATATCGTTGTTAGTTTCCCATATGATGTGCAGGAAAACGAAGTGACTTGGACGTCTTGATGTCATTTAATTGGCCGGATGGCTGAATTAAATGCAGATTTCTGCTGTTTACTGTTTCACCAGGAAGCTGTTTTCTTTTGCGCTGTGTATTTATTTAGTTTTCGTTAAAAACTAAAGAAAAGAAAGAACATTTTCATCACAGAACACCGCCACACAACACACGTTTCGTCCTGCTGCTCAATTGAATTTTCAAATATGTGTTTCTGGGGAGGATCATGCTCAAATCAAGTCAGATGGACAAACCCGTGTTCTCCGCCTCTCTGCACAGGCTACTTTGTGTTGCTGTAAGAGATCTTGGGGGCTCTGAAAGCTCAGTTTGGATAAGGAAGGACCCGGGAAAGGGGATCCTCCATAAAATAAAATGCCACTTGACATTTGGCTTCTCCTGCAGCATCTCTGTCATGCCTTTTAGGATTATTTCACATCTCATACTCATTAATGCGCCGGTGGATTTAATCATTCTTATCTTTCCTGTGCATACCTGGGATAAGTCTGAAATTACCATCTGCATTGATTTCTGGACGATCCTTGAAATAATTTTAATTATCTCGGAGTATTTCGTGAAAAAAATCTGTCTAATCAAAATTGAGTTAATCCTTCAACATCCACTAATAAGTATAATGAAATGAAATAAAAGAAGAATTATTGAAACTGTACATGGCCTTTGTTAAACTGACCTGAATTCCCTTAACCATATGGCCTAAATTTATTTGTTGATGAAATAAAAACCTTTCTTATGTAAATTGCTGCTTTCTAAACAGATAAAGTTACAAAAAACTCTAAAGAAAAAATGTTTGGAGAGATTCTAGAAGTTAAGTCACCCATTCTGGCTGGCAGTGTATAAAAAGGTGATCAAACTAGCAAAACTTCACAGCAAACATCCGTCTCTGTGCGAAAACAGTCTATGTTCTGTGGTATCATATTCTCTTTAGGTCTGCATGATGTTTGTGCACAACTATGACAAATCTCTACGACTACTACGGGATTTTCTGACAAATAAATGGCACACAATGAGGAACAAAAAGATAGAAAGGCATGCCTCCAGTTACATATTATGGGATGTCGGTCTGTCTTGTTAGATTAGGGATAAAGTTTGAGCTACCAGGATCTAAGAATTGACAATGTTAAAAAAGTTACACAGATTATATGCACAACATGACATTCACATGCTGTTGGATGGAAAATGTGAGCTAAATATATGTATATATATATTTAACATTGAAGGAATTGATTAACACATCTTCTGATGTCTAAGGTTAAATATTTGTCAAAATCTATATTTCAAACTGACTAGATGCTAAAGTTATGTAAAGTCACATACTTTTCTTTCAGCCTTTCAGTGCTTTCAGTGCGGCTGATGTGTACTGGACAAGACATAAGCTTTAATGTAAAAGTATGACAGCTTCTGAACATATATATTAGTAGTTAGAAAATATGGTAAAATGAGAAGGTGCAGTCAGTCTTCTTAAGCTCAATAATAATGGTGCAATAACATATCATTTCCATCTACCTTTTTATAATGTCTTTCTCATTAAATATTGCACATTTCTAGCTCTATATTGTCTTGGAATGGCTGTAGGGAAAGATTAGATATTAGACTGCCCTTCACAATAAGAGCACTTTTATTCTTGCATGAGTATGTGACTGGAGTCTTTTTTAAAAGGATCACACCTGTTGCTATCTGTCTGGCCTCATTATCTACAGTGACCTGCATTGTGTGTTTGGATTACACAACCTAACAATCCACACGACAAAGTAAAATACCATAAATAACAAGATAAGCAAATGTTTAAAAAGAAAAAAGCATAAAGATAACACATATGTTGGTATATTATGTGTTACCACAGTCTCAAACAGGACTCTTCGTTGTTTTTATTTAATTTAAGGGCACCTGTGAAAAACAGACAGCTATTGGATTTGGTGCAATCTCTGTTAAAGAGGCAGGTATATTGACTCAACTCTAAAAGGGGTTAATGAGTTTAAAACCACTAAGCAATACCGTGATATATAAAAACAAACAGACCAAACTTAATGCTTGGTTCATGAAGCCTTAATATGGTACATGCTGTTAAGATAGGAGCTTTGTATTGAAGGTGTAGTTCAGTTTCTTTTTTAAACCCACACAAACTAACTGTGCTGTTAAGCCTTGTCCAGTAAACTAAACTATTATAGGTCTACAGTAGAAAACACAGTGAGACGATATTTTAACAAGCTCTAAGGCACTTGTCAGGTGTCATGGTGCGACACCTGAAACCTCACCCTGCTGTTGCAGATAATTATTATAGGATATGAATGAATACCTTTTGTCATTTATGATTGATAGAACAAGAGGACATTGCTGTAAAGGTTTGCATTATTTCAAACCCATAGTGCCACCCATGCTGTCGATACACTAGTTCTGTGGCTAATATTGTTTTACACTGATGTATTAAAATGTTGATTCTTTTCCAAAACACAAAATGTTTTAGAACAATGTGGCAATATATATCTATCTGTGTATATAGTACAGTATACATACTAATTATCACCTTCTGTGCTTGTCTTGTTTACAAAAAAATAGTCAAAACAATTGAAATCCTTAGTGTTGATTTCTGTTTGGCTCCAATTTCACATATGTGTAGGCTAATTGGCAGACTATAGTTTATGTGTAGATTATTTATTTGGATCCTTCAAATATCCCTTACCCAGCCTATTCAGTTACATTATACACCATTAATATCTTCCTGTGTATAGATTGTGCACATTTTATTTACATTTTTAACAGTATGTTAACCTACAATATTAACTATTTAAGCAACTCCAGGATGACTCAATCAAATAATTGTCTTAATGCCAAAAATACATGATCAACTTATTGGGAAACATGTTAAAGTTAAACAAATGCACCATCAAAATAGTCACCTTCAGTTTTTTGCTAAAATGGCTGCTCATAGTAGCTAAAGTAGTTCAAATTGATATTTTTACAATAGTGTTTTATCAAGTGATCATGTGAAAACATACAGCCTACCATTTGAATCTCCAACTCCCTACTGTGTGTTCACTCTCACTGCTCTCATAGTGTTGTTGTCAGCCACAGCAGGCAACTGTTTTCAGTGAGAAATCTCCATAACCTACTGTACACTACCTCAAAAGGAGACAGACAGAGTTAGTCAGAACTTAAAGTGAGTGAACTTTTGACTTTCGTGTGAAAGTCAAACAAATAAAACTCCAGAAAATAGATTGTTGCAAACAACAACTAAAAAGGTACGAATATTAGCTTATACATGTTTCTTTGCTGACTCTAAGTGGCTAAAAAGGTCTACATTTCAGCAACTAAACCACTATAGTTAGCAAAAGGTTGTGGTCTGAGACACAGCAATTGGCTTTATGGGAGCATTTTGTATGTTCACCTACCTTTACAATCTCTTTATATTCCCTATATTAGTTTTCATAACATCTTCACAGGAAACGGAGCTGCAAGACTACAGACAATAACCCACGTAACTGGGAAAAAGCTGCCACAGGGGGAAGCTAAAATGTTTGGTGAAACAGGTAGTGCATGAATTGGAAAAAAACAAGCAACGATGAGATCAGGATCCTGCCAGATCATGGGGCTGCACTTAATCACCAGATCCGCCATGTGCTGCTGGCTAAGCCAAAGCAGAGTACATGGTGTGGGCAGCGTTAGGCTGTCACTTAGGAGTGACTCTAGTTTAAGGAAAATGTGAAAGCTGTGCTTAATCCAAGGGAGGATGTGACAGTGACCAAAAAGTCTAGGCAATAACAGCAATTAGCCTTGCTTTTAAAAGGTTTGGTATAATGTGTGATGACCAACAGCTATAGCCAAATAAGGCAGGAGTCTAAAGGTCCTTGAAAATTCAGTAGTATAGTGGACACAAACAAAGTTAAATGGTGATCTTCTGACAAATGTATTCAATAACTGAACCATAAACGTGTAGCCACACACTGAACCCTACCCAAAACAAGACTGACTTCATGTAATGAGAAGAAACAAAAAACTAGTTGCTTCTCATAGCACATGGGCAAATTAGTGCAGCCAGGTAACCTTCTTGAGGCCTTTTGAGGATTTTATAGTTCAAAGGGCCCATAATTTCTCTCAAACTTTCTCACCGGATCAATGTGAATCACCACCAGGCTGCATGTAGCTTAGAAGGGCGAACACTGTAGTAGGAGCATCCTCAGCTGTTGGGTGAGTGAAACTCCTTCGCTCCATAACCACATCCCAAAGGCCTGCAACATAGGAGAAGACCTTGTGGTGAGCGAAGTCTGAAGGTATGAGGACACACCAGAATAAAATTCCATGCGGGCTTATCAGAACAGCACAGGACATGCGGTAAATGGTTTAATTAAGATGTGACGACTTTCATATTGACTACGGTTGGGCAGAAATTTAACACACCTGCTCACGTAAAAATGTGCGCGTCAGCGCGTGAAGAAAAAGTCAGCCTGGAGTGCACATATTATATATATATAGCCATATCGTGGAGTTCTTCAAACACGTCTTGATGTTTGCGTTTGGTTGATGCCACCAAAGAAACTAAATAATACCAAGGACATTGATTTTGAATGTACTATCAGAGCTGTAGCTAAGCCGGCTTTTGGTAGAAAGGACTAGGATTGTATGGTAAGAACAGAACAATTAGAAAGAATCTGAGCAGGAAAATGAATTCCTTATATGAATCCCCTTTACTAGTTTTACAACACTGCATACACTGATGCATTTGATTGAGAGAATTCCCTAAACCGAAACAACACGAGTTAACAAAATTCACACATTCATTCAGACATTATACATGACTGGATATACCGGTGTGTGAGTGTTAATACCACTCACTCACTCCAACACACACATACCACTACCCTTTCTGTCATAGTTGTGGGTATATCTGAATAAAGCTATGAGGAAATTATCTAAGCCTTAAAGCCATAAGACTGTCTATTTAACAGATTAACCCAGCAATGATATGTATTCCATGTATGAAAAGGAAACTTGGTGGCTTAGTCAAATCGCACTAATCAAATATTTGTATTTGACATCATAAAACGGCTGGTGCCAGCGTTTGTGAAGGCAAAAGATTGTGTGTCTTTTACAGCAAAGTTCTCTTCATGTATTATCTCAACATCTCCAGCTTCAACCTAAGCTCTTGCCACAGTAAACTTGTTCCTAGGCATTTTAATTAAACATATTATATTTGACCAAAAGAAAATTGTGGCAAAACTGTCATAAATTAATTAACAAGACAGGCTTATATACTAGATATTTAACCTTTCACAGCTGCATCTCTGATATATCCAATAGAACATCATCATTATGATATGAATCACGTTTTCACTCACAAGAAGTTGTTATAAGCAATAAAAACAAAGCTATAGCCTGTAAACAATAAAACCACCTAATCTCATTCTTGTACTAATTGTAATCTGAAAGCTGTGTGTACATTTAAAAATATCACAAAGTTCTATATTATGACCATATACACAGACATTTCAGTAAACAAGATGAAAAACAAATGTAACTAGGATCCCTGTGAGGGACTACTCGGCGTGGGTATGCTTGTTTTGATAGGCGCCGTGCGTATGTGAATTTTATCTGAAATAGTAAAACAAGTAAACTTTGCATTATCCCAATTACTGTTGTTTTTCACGATTAGTGCAAGCTTGCTTTTCACAGTGGTGTTAGGAATATTATATTCTTGCATGCGTGCATGGATATTTGCAAAGGAGACGGGAATGTGCATATAAACAACATCTACTGAATCACACCTTGACCGGAATATCAGCTATTATCTGAAATACCGGGTGCATGTAAATGTGCTCATTGGGGGCTCACCGTTTGGTGGTGGTTTATAAGTACTGGTAAAAGACAACAATTTTCCTTCCGTGACTTCCTAGGGAATCCGTGCCCTAGAGGTTAATGAAGTGTGAAGTGTGAAAACTTCCTGAGATGGGATGAGTTAAGTAGTGTTCTCAGATGTTAAAGCAACACTGTCCACATTTATTTGTGTGTGTCAGTTCTTTGTGAATCTTAAATCTGGCAAACATGCCCCATGGGCCATCTGCTACCACTGTTGAGGCTAATGCCATATTGTGTGTTCCAGTCAGTCCACATAAATGGGTGTAATAACAAGATCTAAGTGAGAATTTGAATTGAATTCATGGAATTTACTGACATTTGTTTTACAGTTTAGTGCTTATAATATTTAATATATTGAGAAATTTTGTATGCAAAGGTGAAACTAATACCATCTGTCTTTATTTAGTGGATTTAGGCAGCTTTGCAAAGACAGAGTTTGAGTTTGATCAAGAATAAACGCTGAATGTCACTCTTTAAAAATCACATTTAATAGATAGGCTGTACAAGTAACTAGGTAGGAAACAGTTCAAAGACAACGCTTTGTCTTTGGCAGTGGGTTAAAAGTCAACCTGGG
The DNA here is from genome assembly GCA_032359275.1 of Microctenopoma steveboyesi. NCBI lineage: Eukaryota > Metazoa > Chordata > Actinopteri > Anabantiformes > Anabantidae > Microctenopoma > Microctenopoma steveboyesi. Next base: position 8,556,261 of record JAUMHF010000025.1, on the reverse strand, counting down.
AAATAATTTGAGCAATTTCTTTAATTTAAAAACCTATGGATAATATATAATTTTTTTCTAGTGATCTAGTTCAACTTAACAGTTGACTGCTATAATGAATACAGTATCTGCCTAAAGGAGACTTCACTAATAGACATTTTTTGTTGCAATTAAAAATGGTTTCCATGAAAGGTCTGACATGTCCTCTAAGGCAAGAGTCTCGGACCCGGCTTTTTTCTTTAGTCATTAAAGTGATATTGCAAATGTTCTTAGCACATCAAGGCCAAGACCTCAGATCTCACTATTACATGCACATTATTTAATCCTGGGGCTCTCTGGTAGTACTGACATGTACAATTTCTGTCATTAACGTGCCTGTAGGCTCAGGGATGGACCAGACTCAGAGATCCACTTGAGGTCCAGTTTTTCATTTAATGGCCCAGGGGAAGGAGGGCTCAACTGGGCCTGAAATGTTACTATAAAAGTGCTCTGTAGAGGAGAATGTAATGGCTCTGTAGCTGTCCCAATCGATCACATTAGGGCTAAGGAAGTGGCAAGATGTGACAGCCCAGAAACATTTCAATACTGGCACAGTGTGCCTGAAGCTCTCAGGCACACTACTGAAAATAAAAATACCTCGTATCAGTCCTGTTAATGGGTGTGATTAGTCATAAAGGAGCTTATTGTGCAGCGACTGGAAGCAAATTGGAGGTGGTAGTGGGACAGAATCAATGCTGTTTACCTCTTGGAGGTGTAAGCATATCCATCAGCAGTGCTGAGGATGGCCGGGGATCCCTCCTTCTCAACTGGTTATTGACAGTTTGAGAAAGACCTGAGGAAAGAACATTTTAAGACATAACATTCATTTCACTCCTATCGATGAGCAGACATGGTCTTCAAATCAGGTGATTAAGAAGAAGAAGCAATAGATAAAGCACTATTTACAGCTTCTTAGGCTGGACATGTATACAGTGACTTCATCCTCTCCATTTCTTTAAAGGCATATAGTATGTATATGGTCAAATCTCAAAGAAATTACTAACAAACAAATAGATTTGTTTTTTTATAGGTTTATAGGTTTCATTCTATTTTAAACCTATTTATTTCCAACACATGGCACACGATGAGTTCAATTGTTTTCGTGATTCAAAGCTAAACTCAGCGGTGGAGTAATAGTATAGTGACAGTGATCACTGCTAATGACCAGAAGTGTAATGATAAAATTTTATGTTTGACCAGTTTATGGAATTAATAAGTCATGGTAATAAAACATCCTTCATCACCATCAGCTCCAATGTTATATTAATACAAGGAGATGAGCCATAAGATATACAGTGTATTGAAATGAATTAGTGGGTAAATGTTCTTCACATTGCCAGCAGTCTGAATAATATCTACAGTAATTTACAATGTTCATTATTTTGTACTGATGGAGTAAAATGTATGAAGAACACATCGCCGTGGACTTCCTTGTTGTCTATCCACGTCTTTTGCTGGCTTCAAACATTCATCCTTTCACTAAAATACAGATGAAGACAGTTTTGCAAAGCTTCAAAAACCAAACATACAACAAATATAAAAATGTTGTAAATGTCTGTGTTTCTCATCATTTAGTCTAATTTGATTCAGCTATCCTTAAAAGGTTGTGTAAAAACAATCTGTCAGTATAATCTGTCTGTCGGTGCCACAGCACCTGTGGCTGCTAAATCACTGCTCTGCTGCCACAAATGTTTGTTGGTGGTTTCATTGCCAGCAGTGGCTGGAGAATATACCAAACAAGTCAATCACATGGAAAGTCACACACTGGGAGAGAGACAACATTAGGGAAATAATAGTATAAGTTCCAGCAAAGAGGTGAGATGACCTAGTTCAGTAGACTCACAAGCCACAGTGTGTCTCACAGGACTCGATTCTCCTCCAGAGGAAGGTGACTTTGTCCTTGATAGAAGGCAGTCAGTGGCCTCTCCAGCACAACACAAGTTTCTCGCTCAAACAGATGTGAAAACATGCCAAGACCCGGGGAATACGGTTGAAATATACTAAAATCATTGTTTGTAATGTGCAAATTGAAGTGATTTTGTTTTTTGCATCATAACTGGAACTTACTTTACTTTACTTGGCACACGCTTATATCCTAAGTGACTTAAAAGGAGAAGACACAAGTAATTATCATTCAGGTTGAAGTTACTACAAACTAAGTGCTCTAATAAGACCCAAACATAAAACACACGCTAGCAATTCTTAAGTGCTAGACAATTATTATGTGTGTCCAAAAGACTCATTCGAAATATTTTTTGATCAAGTGGGTTTTCAAATGTGTTTTAAAGGTGGCGTTAGGCTCGGCAAGGGAAAAACACTATTCATGGACCATTTGTTAGCAACAGTCTAACGCTTAGGTGGGTGTTTCTGGCAATTTGACTTCTTTTTTGTTTCCTGTTAGGCACTGATGAAGTCCAGTTTCTGTGATTCAGGTACCTGCACTAGTAGGTTATGAAGTGAAAGTACATTGAACCACTATCACCTCCACCTTGTAGTCCTGTTACTTATCCAGAACATAAAGCCTGTTAGCTGCTTTTTTCTGCTGTATGACTTGGAAAACTTTACACTTCAACAATCCCAGCTGCTATTATTCACTGTGTCACCACATTTGCCAAACACAGTCACATTCACAACCTTTGACAATACAGTGGTAACAATAGTAGGTAATTAGTTCAGACATGAGTTATTAACCAGTGAGAGTGCTGGTTTTTGCTATGGCCTCAGTGTTTTAGCACAATATTCCCATGTAACCATCAAGTCTATTACATTAGATTCCTTTTAACCACTTTAAGGTCCATTTTTACAGAGTTCTAATTTAAAATGAAACAGCTCCAATCATTAAAAAGGTTGCTGAAGATTATGCTTTTGATTTAATTAGCTAGGTACAGATGATCAAGTGTTTTGGGATAGTTTCAGCCAATAAAATCAATGGTCGTTGGGTTTTGTGCACAAACATTTTAAATCAAGGATCCATTGTTATGAAAACTGTTCTGAGTGATATATCATCCTTCAGTATGACTGTTAACTGCATGTGTCAGATGAGAATGGACAGTTTGACTTAGCAAGAGTCATTAAGCGTTAAGAAGGCAGTTTGGTTTTTCATGCACTTGCTGGGAAATAACTTTTTTTATTATTATTATTTTGTTGAAGTGTTTCTCAGAGAACTGATTTAACAGCAGTGTTCTCTGAGTTCTGTGTGGTGTTTCAACTGATTGTCAGACTTTTGATAATGGTCTTGAGAGCAATCTTGCTGAGTTTATTCCAAACAAGTTGAATCACTTGGTAAATGTAATTTACAGATATGGTTAAAAGCAGCGCCTTTCACAGTAACTGACCCGACAACACACAGTGTCTGACAAAAACCTATTCTGTCATAAATATTATAGCATGTCTGCAAATTCAAGATATCCTCCACTACAAAAGTGCTTTCCCATTAATGAATAGAACAGCAGCTGAGGAAATTATTCCTTGAATTCTCTGGGCAGATAATGATTCTTATCTTTATCAGTGGTTTATCTTCTAAGGTCAAGATTAGAGTGAAAAGTGATGTGAACCCCCAGTGTCTCCAATTAAGAAGAGAGAGAGAGAGCAAGAAATAGAGAGGGAATGAGAGAGAGCCGAGATGGATTCTGGTGCATTACTGCGCTTCTCGGTTCCTCGACTATCCCAGAGAAATAGAAAACACAATTAAATTATGACACCTGACACCTAGACCTCACATCAGTGTGAATCATAATGGACTAACCACTGAAAGTGAGATCTTGTCAGACGATTAATGTGATCACACACATTAGCACCTTTATAACTTGACATTTCTTTGATGTTTTTTTTCCTTCAGTTCTCCTTAAAGAACTTAGATCTCTATAGAAACTGTGGATAGGTGAAGCTTAAAATGACTAGAACTACATTGTGTTGATATGTCTCCATCTATTAAATTATTGTTTCAGCACAATAATATTCCCTCAGCAGGTAGCCAATTGCTGACAGGCAGAAACAGCCTTGTCTTTCTGTTTCTGCTGTGCACCCACTGTGTTTACAGACCAACTAACAGAAACTCTTACAGAAAGATTTTGAGTAGCTGGAATAATTCAAATTTAGATATTCACACTGTGCAGTTTCTAATGTTTTTTTTTCTTAGTTTCAAACCTTCTGTTTTACAAAATACATTTTCTTAGGAGAAATAGTCCAGCCAATAGGAATTGAAGCGTTAAATGTTTTGGTATAAGGAGCTTCATAGTTGGCAGAGGATGTTTTTGACATTATGGACATAAAAAAGAGGCCTCAGCTTTACTGAATATGTTACAAATGTCAGGGACTTTTTTAAATCCAAGAACTTTTTGTGGGCAAACAAATTACAGGACATTTGTCTGATGGGTTAAACAAGAGAAAAGGTTTTTCTTTCTGTCTGCAACCAGTGAGGCATTGCATGGCAGCCACAGAAAATAACCCCAGACAGCTGAAGTGTGTTTTTCCAGACATGCTTTGGCTGATAATTATTTTTTACTTATAGGTGCAGTCAAAGAAGCAGAGGTGCTAGAAATCCTGACTCCTCTGACAAGATGTCACACTGGACACTCCCACCCTGTTGTAGAACAGTATCACCTTGATGGCAACCCCCACCCTGGTGTTCTATGAAGCACATTTTCATGAGACCTGCTACCATTCCCTCAAATTAAGAGACTTTCAACACCAGTGAAAATAGCAGCACAAAGCAGCGGCTCCCCACTGAGAGGTTGAAGGAGCTGTCAGTCAAGTGGCGGAGGGGAGATGTGATGTATATTATATATGTGTAACAAATCCAATATATAATTAGTCTAATATAAGTAACTAATGACAGTTAGCTACACCTGCTAAGGTGTTGGAGTTCAGCTGAATATATCTAGACTTTTTTCCACATTTGTTTCCATCTTGCCAAGATGCCTGTAATTTAGTCATAAAATTAAATTAGGTCCACAATATTAGGCAGAATAAACTACAGACCACTACAGGTGTTTGATAAGTTGTGAGTGATAAAGGTGTTAGCTGACCTCCTCTAGGACAATTGTAAAACAGTTAAGTGAAGAAAATGTCAATCGAGCACAGTTTTTGCCGACACAGCCTTAGAGCTGCAGTCAAACCAATATCCATCTAGCAAAAATTCTTAATTTCTTTTTATTTCCACAACAGGTTTCAAGTTTGTGGTCAAAAAGTCCCTGGTGTCTCATGTTTTTCATCAATTTCACATACACCCTTAATGTCTACTACAATTTGTCTTTTCATCTTACTCCTATACGTCTATCTGCTGCAAATACAATTTTGAAAGAGGTCAGATTGCCGGCTTGCTTATATTGTACATTTAAGTGGTTAAAAAGAAATCAATTGAAAATGCTTATATGTTCGGAGTGAAATAGTTAATAGTGAATAGTAAAGATGGTTTATTAAAAATAACATTTACATTTATTCATTTAGTAGATGATTTTTACCAAAGTTAGGCACCAAGCAAGCAACAAATGTGATCCAGGTATGAGTCGAAGCATTACTGTGTAATTCTTTAACTGATGCCTGAAAGCAACCGAGAACAGATCAGTGTTTATGTTGTGAATTAGAGGATCTTTGACAGGCAAGTGTTGGATTCACTCCCCAGCATGACCTGAGATCATGAGACAGGTTAGTTTTGCCTTACTGATGATGTGTTGTTCCAATAGAAATCCAAACGGTGAACTTTGAGCTGTAGCAGTAATCCAGTAGTGAAGAAGTTTCTAAATGAGCAGAAATCACATTTCAAGCGCTAACAACATAAAAAAAGCACACACGCTCACATAACACATAACACCTACACATTATGCCCACATTACAACAGTGGGTGCTTTATTATGAACATGAGGCATGATTTAAGCAGTAAATCCAACTAATTCAGTGGCAGCACAAAACAAGTGCAACACATTTAATTGCGGTATGGTATGGTGTCACTATAAGATACCAGAACAATTTCTGTCATCTAAATAAAGCCCCTTCAAAAATGAAAATATAACGGCTGCTACAGAGAACGAAAAGGACATGAAGTTCTCAGATAATAGTAGTTTATAGAGTTTAACTTTGACACTTGAAATAAACACAAAACAGGCAATTCTTCACTTGGCAATATGTGAAAAGGCACTTTTGAAAACAGATTATTAGCCTCATTCTCCCTGATAGTAACAGGAAATCTGGCAGACGACTATGTATTTAGTCTCTGCCCAACTGGTGTAACTTTTAAAATTGTAAAAACATTCATTCAATCCCGTGTGTACACCTCACCTCCGCAGCACAATGGAAATCATATAACAATAAATGTTGTGTAATAATAAAACATATTTAACTTATTTGTGTTGATTTGATCATATAATTAACAATATTATTAGCAGATTCACGATTCATTATACAAATAAGTACATTCACCAATACCTTCAATTATAATGCATGTTACACATTCAAGATTCGAGTTTCAAAACACTTTATTAATCCCAGAGGGAAATTGTTTTGCCTTTATACAGCCGATACACATAATACACATCACAATTTGTATTATTTTGTTTTTTTCTAAATGGTAACTCTAAAAAAATAACTTTCATGTTGCATTTTTCTGGAACAACTGAGGCCTTTATTCAAACATTTGATGTTTAAATATGTACTGAATGCTAAAACATACAATGTTTTAAACTGTACACAACATCCACGGGTGGTATTTCATTATCAATTAGTCAATCAGTTTAATGTATTGAAGAGTCTCCCTTTACTTTTAGCAAACAATAGAGGAGACAAGGTTACGCAGGAAAAGGAAAGCAATCCTTTTGCTCCAGTGATTCGTGGCAGATAGATGATTCCTCCAGGTAGATTTTTTAGTTCAGCTGAGCTGCATTGATTTGGCGGCATCGGGTGGATGTCACACATGTACTGAACAATGCTCAATGACTTTGCTATCCTATTCCCATTTAAATTGCTTCTACGTTTCCTTTCTGACACCTGTTTAAATCAATGCCTTCCTCTGCAGGTCATGGGCTGAATGTACTAAGGCGCACACCATCCGCCTCTCAAATCCACTAAAATCAACACAATAATTGAAATATTTTCAAGCTGATTACACCGAAGCCTGGGGCTTGGCTGGTTGCTAAGAGTACGCTCCCTAGTTGCTAGGGGGAGTAAATCATCTTGCATTATTTGATTTTTGTTACTGATATGAAACTGCTAGTCCCTCGATTAAATGTCTCACAGTCAAACACCTAGGGGATGGACAGGGGAGAAAAATAAAATAGTCACTGCGAACCTGTAAAATAGCATCTCTAACTTCTCTTTTCCATGGGGCTTCAACACAAATCTATCTGCTTGTTTATGTTTGTTCCTGCTGAAATAAACAATGCTTCGTTCCTTTTTCATTGAGGAAAAACAGAAAAGACAGCAAAATATCCTGAAATCCCACATCACACTCGGGTTTGGTACAATCATGAGTTATCCGTCTGTCCTCCTTATCAAAATAGATTGCATGGCGAAACAATCCCTTTTCTAGAAGCAATCTCGATACGTTTTGGGCAGCAAGAGTCTTATAAATAACAGTCAACTACAACAAGGGGAAGGTTGAATAAACACCACACAATCAATAAAGATATGTGGTGTAATATTTAGCTGGACGTTTTTCCCTAAGTATCAGTCAGTAACGTGCAACTCCTCCTCTGGAACACCTCACCTAACACGCTCTCCAATGCATTCATTCCCTCCTTCAGCGTTGAAACGAAGCGGCAACGGTCTACACTACACTAAACTACACTACACTTTTAGATCAGATGCTTGCTGATTACAACGGGACCTCCATTCTCATTCCATTTAATATTAAAACGGCATTGAGGAGGATTTTCTCCAAAGACTTGTCAGACACAGAGGGCTGCTTCAGCCAGCCTTGTCAAATGAGATCAGTGCTCACCATAATGGTGAGGTCAAGTGGAGGGGCAGCCTCTCAACTCCATAACAGCCTGACAGCAAGCATTATATTATGCTGTGTAAGTACAGCGCGCATAGGCATACGCAGTCCTACACGTTTCAAACTACAGATACACTTGATGCACATCCAAGGTGTGCCATATCATTAAAAAATGTCAACGTAATCCTCCAAATGGGCATTAGTTGAATTAGTTAATCTACTTATGCAACATTAGATTCTATCTATCAAAGGGCTAAACTCCCGTGAAGAGAATACAAGCCATTTAACAGCATTTCTTGACCTCAGCTATGAGCTGGCTGATTTTGTCACTTTGCAGCCAGTGCGAAAGAGCTGGCTGACAGCTCCGCTGAAGGGAGGGTGAGCAGTGATCAGGGCCTGGCTGCTAAATAAACACCTAACCAGAGTCCCTTCATTAGCTGTCTGTCAGGTCTGGCTTGTGGTAGTTGGATCGATAAAGCAGTCCCTCTTTTTTATTTAACAACTAGCACATTTCTTGTAGCTGAGTTGTCTTTAAACTGTGCCGCTGTTTAACTGCTTTATTCAGGCGCTGTATGAGACCATCTGGTCCCCTGTCCTGTAAGTCTCTTCTAAAGGCCAGGCCTGACAAGCAAGAGATATGTCAATGCAGTGCTCAGCACAAAGCAACATCTGCCATGCCTGACGCCCACTATTGTGTGGCCATTTAATCTGTCCCCCTCCTCCCCTTAACAGCACACAACAGTTCCTGGTATTATGTTTTGCCACTCAATTAGCATTATCATCCCGCTGAAATAGAAGCCAATTTACCTTTAATGACGTGATTGTTAGATGAGTGACAGCAGTCGGGGCTTCCACTATCGCTAGATAAACGGAGGCCTGCCCCTGTTTTCCTGACTGGTCGTGCTGAGGGCTGGGAAGTCAGAGCCAGCCAATCACGATGGCCTGACTTCACCCCTTCACCACCAACATTGTTTCCTCCGGTTCATAGAGGCAGTGTGCTGGAAAATTGAGTCCAGATTCATTAGGTTTTCAGTGTGCCGCTCGAGTCAGTTAAATTGATACATTTCCTAACAAAATTGAAGTGCTTTTGTGGTGCCTGCGGATGGCTGGTGACCCCACTCGGCCCACTGAGCAGCCGAAGCAAGCTGATGGATCCATTAGACCGCTTAGACTGCTTATTCCTCTCTCTCCATCTCTGACTGACACTGTAAATCTGAACCAATTTCAGACTCTAATCACCATTACAAACCCCTTCCACTGTCCATTTGTTACTCTGCAATTCGAATACACTACCTAGATTGGTTCAGAAATGCCAGTTTAGAGGGGCCCTCCTGCTTTCCCATGGTTAAATGGCTCATGACTGGTCCCTTTCCTCAGCTCAAGCAGAAAAGCAGCGGCTACGGTAGGACGAGAGGGGGGGAATAACATACAGTGAAACAAAGAGCCTTGAACAATTCCCAAGAGATAAACTGGAATTAAGAAAAACGATAGATAAATGAATAAATACGAGGAAAAAATAGGGACTGTGAAATTCAGTGAGATGACAGACAGGCCTCAAGGCCCCACTGCCGGCTGCGGTAGAAGGGTGTCCCTTGAATAACAATCACTGTTACACCTCCAAAACATTTCCTCATCCACTAGCCATTTTTACCCAAGCTTTTATCTGTTCAGTCAACCGCACAGCACTAGCGAAGCGGCTGGAGGATATTATTTCCCTGTTGGCCCTAGTCATATAACTCTGCTTAATATGCACTCTATAATTTAAGAAACTTGAATTATAACCCGAATACGACTTGCTTTATATTATCTATCTAACCTTCAACTTTATTCAACTTTGAATTAGTGACTCTGAACATTTACACATAACAGGTAAAAATGCTCTAAAAAAGTCTGAAAGCAATGCCTCACATGTATTATTTATGCCCTTAAATCATAGCGGTTCAATTGAAGGGCTTATATTGAAAACCAGTGAGCTCACCCGTCAGTCTCTACATCTAATTAACTGCTGCACCTCATATCCTCTAAGTGCATTGGAAACACATTTTAATTGATATTGAGATGTTTATGCCCTTAGAAAGTAATTAAGATTTTCAATTAATCCTGTCTTATTTCTGGACATCTTGGTTCTGTGTCCTTGAGCGTCCAGCGATTAATTCCCCAAACCTCCTCCAAATGAGGGAACTTCAATTACTTTGCACCGAATCACAACCCCGTGAGTGACCTGATCCAAGGCCGCATCATCATTTAAATTAAAAGCAATAGCCCGAATGCCTGGTTGGTATATCCCACATAGGTGAACTGGGGAATTTATTTCATGTTTCCTGATGGTGAGAAAACAAGCGATTATTTAAATAGGTAATTTTAGAGCATCAGTAGTTCTGTAGCAATCAATTAAAACAGGCTTTTTCACAGAGAGCTATGTTCCTTTTGGGATCAGAGCAGCCGTGTTTGCCATTTACGCAGACCTCTTCCCATACCCTATTTGCTTGTTTACCATATTAGGTCCAAAGGAACATCACAGTGCACTAACAAAGTGTTTGCTCACCGATAGGAAAAAAAGGAGACACAGACTTTATCAATCAACTCAGAAACGTTTGTTTCCACTTCCCCAATACATTCTCACTGATACAGGTAAAAGCCAAGGCCTGATATGAAAACATAATCCATCTCCTACAGTATTTTTATACCTTTGGAATTACAACTCCCCAAACCTCAAATGTGCACATACAATGTGACAACACTCTGACTGTCCAAGCCTTTATTGTCATGCCAAGAATAAATAATAATTTCTCCTTGCTGCCCTTGCAGTGCTGTTTTGCTCACACATAGAATCACCTGCCCATCTAGGCAACAAAAAGCCTGCTTGGGGATTATGGTGACATAATCTTAGCACTGGCCTGTGAGTCAGGGGCTGAATGGGTTTGAACCTTCTATGCCACACTGAGATAACATTTGTCGCTGGGGTTCCTGGGCGCCCTATTCATAGATTAGTGGACTGTCGCCTTTTCAGAATGTGAAATGGCTTTGGCACTGCTGCATGTTTATTTTCAAAACCGATGCCTCAGAGGATGAGGAGAGCATCTTGTCCTTTTCTTGAGAGCACCACCACTTGGCCTCATGTGAGCGCATGAAAATCAGTGGCCTCTGTTGTCTGTGAATCTGTGCGGACAGTGCATGCTGAAGAATACGGTTACATCTTGTTGAGGCTCAGTGGTTTTCCTGAGATAATACATGATATGTCTGATAGGTTAAATGTTAACGCTTCACGTTTCTCAATAAAACTTTTGATTGCCTTTATTATTCATGCCAGTCTACTCCACTCCTACTCCTGTTAAAAGGATAATTTGATATTTTGGGGACAAAAGAGCGTTAGAGAAGAAAACTGATACCACTGTCTTGCACCAGTATGTCATATAACAGTTTAGATACAACCTATTATTTAATGAGCTGTAGTTGTTGCTGGTAGTTGAAGACGTGTCACCCTGGTTCCAGATTTTATGTTAAGCTAACAAGCTACTAGCTGTAACTTTAGATTTTAATGGACTGACAGTAGTCAGAGTGGTATTAACCCTCTAATCAGAGTCTCTGCCAAAAAGTGAATAAGCAATTTTCTTGAAACTGTTCCTGTGAGGAATGAACTATATACTTTTTCAGCTGTCAAACCAACATGCAGCCAATATGAGCCATGGGCGACCGGTTACTTATTTATTTATTTATTGAAATTCATTCATTCAGAAGAGAGTTCTGGTCATGTTAGCTGCTGCACCATCTCTGCTGTCCCTCACTAAACATCCATTGTATTATTTCAGCATGCTTCAAGGGGTCTTTAATCAGCCCGAGTGGGCCTCACAGTTAGCATTTAAAGCGAATCTTTGCATCACAAAAGGACGGGATGTGTAAATGAGATGTGACATTTTATTTGTGCGAGGCTATGCAAGCAAATAAATAAATATCAGGCCATGACAGACAGTGACTGCTGGGAAAATCTCCTCTACATTGCACTCACTGGTTAACTGTCACACCATTAAATTGTCTTTCACATTGACATGTTGCCTTTCGATTGGTTAGCAGATGTAAAAAGAGGGAACACTTGCCAAACAGCTTCCAAGAGCATGAAATTGATATTGTGAATCATATGTGACAGTGACTTTTCTGTCCTATAATTGATCTACATTAAGGCTACAAGGCTATGATTGGAAGGCAGGCACATCATGAGGCTCTGTGTATCCCCGGCTGGCAGCCAGGGAAGTTTATTCTTGCACTGGAAAGATTACATCTTCAATTTTACCTGGGGTGTATAGACCTCAGTGGACCACCAGATATCTCTCTATAAGTGGGACCTTACTTATTGCTCTTTCAAGTGGTAGATCTATCCATTCACTCTAATTAAATTGAGCTTTTTAATCTGGTTCTTTTAATCCAGAGTCAAGTGTGTTGGGAGTTGGATGATGTGATTTGAAAGGGAATACTCATGATTCACTGAAACACTGTTATCTCGTCTCCACTATTGAAACAAATTTGAAAATGAGGTTTGTGCAGTTAAGCGCCACACACTCAGATGACCTGAGCTGGGTGCTCTGGCATACAATGTGTTCCAAGTAAGGCAGAAGGATACAATGGAAAGTAAAAGCCTCCAATCAGCAGCTGCCATCTTTTTTAACTGAAATGAAATTACAGGAGAGGAAGTGAAAAAGCAGGTCTCGGCAGGGCTCAAAAATAACATTGGCGTTTATGTTTTATTTATGTACATTTCAGCCAAACAGACGTGGCATTATGATGTTGCAAAAACCTTATCCTATGTGTCAGATGGGAGAAAATTTTAAATCAACATTTCTGGCCAACTAGTACATTTTTGGTGCTAAACTCTTGCTGAAAGAAAAATTAGATGCAAGAGTTAGATTTGTATGTCGAAGATGACCTATGCTGGAAATCCCAGGGTCCTTCTGGCTAAATGTAAGCCCTCCATCTGAAAAGTAGTAAAGCATCCATTGCTTCACCCCATTGCTAAGGGAATTCATGCAGTTTGGTCTTTAAGATCCAGATCAGGGCGAGGCTTGATAAAGCTTGTTCTAGCTGGATATCCAGAGATAGGGGTCTTACCTATGAGTCATTTTCAGCATGATCATCCTTATCTGCATTGAGCTGGGCTCCCCTGGATACTAAGAGGCCTCTGTTTAACCCTGGCCCTCACTTGGCTTCACCACCAAACACAAAAAAATACTCTCAGCCAAAGATGCTTGTTTGTCAGGGATTAAAGGTATTTTCTCTCCCTCTGTCGCAGTGTCCCTATTTGACAACGGCAGCCCTCTAATTCAGGTCATGGTGCCATCGCTCTCATCAGCAAACTGTAGGCTACTTTCCAAGTTACACTGGCTCACATAAACCTGTACAAACACGAGAGCATCCAACAAACCCAGTGAGAGAAACACAATTCTGCAAATTCAAAATAAAACGCCTAGTAGTAGCTATGCAGTTGTGATGTGTGTTAAAATTATAAGAAAATGAAAGAAATCTGGCTTGGGATCAAAGGTACAGGAGAACTGTTGCAGGGATATGTCTGAAAAGAGCGGGACAATGAATTTAGGCAATTACCTTAGAGAGCGGAGTTCCACCATTTATGTCTGCAGAGATAAAGGTAATCCACAACACAGAAACTAAAGAGCTGATCTCATAATGGATATTTTAATCAAGTCCCCAGAAAAGAAAAGAGCCTATTAAATTCCAATTTTAATTTATGAATAAAGAAATGATTTTACACTTCAGTGAAATTACCAAAGGCGGGCGGAAAGATGTTGTGCTGGATTACACATTAAACTTAAAATACTCAAATTACTTACTGTGTTTGTTTATATATTTCTTTTTTAATTTTAAAACGAGGATGTTTGTTGACCCATCATCCTCTGTCACTGTAACAAAGGTATGAATAATGAAGTGGAGACGGCAAAACTGTGAAAAAAAGTGGTTTTCATCAATATTTCATGGAGGCTCAATAGGTTGAAATGCTGTCTCTATGGTAACAATATATCTAGTATATTTACATTTCTTCCTCAGGGGAACATGCATGCATGTAGGGCCACCATCTCCATAAGGAATATCACAGTAAACTAATCATGAAGCTCTGACACCAACATCTCTCATGTCTGTGTATCCCAAAGTGGAATAGCCTCCTCTGCAATAATTGCCAATGTTAGCTGTGCTGAGACGTCCACTGGGACATCACTTATCACGTACATCTTCACCACTGTATTAACATTTAAGATTATAAAAAACATCATCTCAGTTTCTTTATTCTTTTTTTCTCTGCTCATCTGGCGAAGTCAGCGGGGGGATGTCATCTTAGACGGTGATATGGATAACAGACAAACACCAATTCAGCAGCCATGAGTCCGTCTATTTAGGCTAACATATATTACTGCTCAAATAGCCCTAAATGGATGTCTAAACGGCAGCTCTTAAACAAACACCAGCAGGATGGGAATTGTCTTTACTACAGAGCAAAGCATGACACTCTAGGGGGTTGCAGATGGGATCTCTCCATAGTGACAGAATGTGACCGGAGATGTCCCTGCTGAAAGCTATCCAGGTTACATGGCACCAACAGCAAAAGAGAGAGAACAAAGTACTGGCTGCTGGCCTCAAATACATTTACTCTGCAAAACCAAAAAAGAACCAAAACAATTCTGGCAAATATGTAACAAAAGCAAAAGCTTGGAGAAAAGCAGGAAGCGACATAACGTATGTGTCTGTGCTGGCGTGTTTAGGCCAGAAGAGATGAGGCTAAAAAGAAAGGAAGTGACAGAAGAAGGAAAGGAAGTATTGGGGTCACACTGATGGGCATTGAATTGCGTTAAGAATTGAATGAACTCATCTTTAAAAGACTACTGTGTATTTTCTCTTTATTGAGAGAATAGCCACATTAACACCCTGTTCTCTCTCCAAACTCAAAGCCATATCCAATGATGATTGGGTTTCTGGAAATGCTCTGATGGAAAAATGGAGTCCATTGCATCCACATCACCATCTCACACCACATTGGCATATGCGGCTCACTGCCTCCCACTTTTGGCCAAAATTGAAGAGCTTGCACAGAGGAAAATAAATAGATGGTTGAATAGCAATGGCCTCTGCCACTGAACCTTTTATCAGTGGGAATCTAACAGCCGTGCCGTTTCAGAATTTCAGTTTAGCTTCCGATTACGGTATGTCCCAGCATTTTATTCCCTACATCTCTATGCTTCATAGCCTTCAAACACTTCTGGGTAACTGCCTATTATCCAACAGTTCCACTCCACTGACCCTGCCAATAAAACTTTTCATATCCTTATAAATGAACTCAATTGCCACGTTCTAAACATTTACACTACACTAACAGATCATCTCCACACCTTGGAATTGGCTAAATTCCCTTTTCCTTATGAATATATAGGAGGAGATTAGAGATATGATAGCTTTTCAGATTGCTGCACCCAGTGAAATTAGTTTAGTGAGCATTTACAGACTAAATTGGAACCATTAAATAGCGGATTGAATTGATGGCACATTCATTGTCTCTCCATCGGTATCACTGTAAAATCAATTAGCCGTCACTTTTCCATTCTCAATAAAGTATGATTGTCAGCCACGGATGAATAAAGAAGACCCTGACAGCCACTCAGACCAGAACACTATGTGAAAACAAATCTGTGTGTAGGCCAGCGACTGCCAAATGTGATCTGTAATTGGGCAAAAAGGCACAATTGTCTTCATCAAAAGATCGCTATGCATAGGATGGCCCATTAGTTTGAAAATGTACTACATCAAAGTGATATCAAGAGCAGGGAAGCTGCAGATATTGTTTTGGTGTAATGATGAGTAAAAAATACTTGTTGAATTTTTATTATTTGTGCAGAAATGTCGATAGAAAACAGGAAGAACAAATGGTTTTCTTTGCAATCGTTTAACATAAAAAACATTTTTTTTCTCCCAAATCATTAAAAGCTGGAGATAAACTCGTCAATGCTGAACCAAATGCACCAAATGAAAATATCATGTCAGCATATATGTTTATCAATAAAGGGGGAAATCATTTGTGAAACCAAATGCTTGTTGTGTTTGTAAAATACACTCTTTTGCTCGTCAGCTGTTCAGTTTTGGTAGCAAATCAAACAGCATTATGTCTGTCAATTTGCCAGAGGCACTGCTAAGTGTCCTCTGAGATCAAGACTTTCATCTAATTTTTCTTCTAATGAAATCAAATAGTACCTCCCAATATCCCCCATCACAATGCCCCATGCAATTTCTGCACTGCCTCTGCTATGACAGCTGAAGCTCCCCCCTCCGTACCCTCCCCCCCACCAACACACACACGTGCTTATTTTCTCTGTATAGCGTAACATATGAACATGCGTATGAAAATTACCAGAGGCGGCAGCATCACATATGCTTTTATGCCATAGATGGCACAATGAAACAATGCCAGTTTTTCATTAAGCCATTTTGTTGAATTTATACAACAGCTGAAGCTTTTTTTTTAGATATGCCAACAACAGATTAAAGCAACGTGGCCAACAGCCTGATGGAGCGCAAACACAGTAACTTTCAGGACCTGCCAACAATAACAAGCCAGGACTCTACAGCGCTAATGTCGCAATGCCGTTCGGCCTTAGAGCACAGTTTCTGCATGGCACCCGCTATTAAACTTATGAACTTATAATTTAAAAAAAACGGAGCAGGAATATTGTGTGACTTGACTGAGTTAAATCATCTAAACACAGAAAATGTCATCAATCAGATGCACAGTCAACATGTTCATTCCTGCAAATAAATACAGAAAAAGGACACAAAAGCCAGTGAAAGTTCAAACCTTCTCCTGATAATCACAGAATAAGTCTCTTTGAAGGGAATGACTGTATGCAGCTGGAATGCAAACTATGCTGAACAAAAAAAAAAAAGGGCTACAGCATTTAGAGGTGCAGGTATTAAATTCACGATGCTCTAATTTCTAAAAAAAAAAATAATGAATCCTCATCTTCAAGCTGCAATTACTCTGGTGTGCATTGTACTGGTGAAGAACTGGTTATCTCCACACAAAGTAAAGGGCTTTAGGATCCGCAGATGAAAGGTGAGATGGAAAAGCGATCGGGTATTACTGCTTCATGTTATCAACACTTCAGCTTCCAGTATATGTATGATACATAGTAGATGCTCATCTCGGAGGTAAATACTTTGATTTCATGAATACAAATGGTTGTTCACAATAGACAGGGAAAGAATTCAATCTATCTCAATCTGATTCAGAGACTATTCTAGGCCCTCTGAAGAGAATGAAGGGATCCAGCACCAGCCCTCATATATGAGCTCAGCATTAGGCTTTAGCGAAGATAGAAGCTATAATAAAACGCCTGTGTGTTTTGCAGTTGGCCAATGGCTGCTGGGGTACGGTGTGAGATTGACAATGTTTAAGGAGGCAGGCGGAACAGTGTTGGGGTCAGAGGATGTCCCAGGTAGCAGATCGACCTCCAACCGATAAAGGAGTGCCTTAAATGTTAGAGAACTACTAGCAAGGCGAGAAAGACTTACAGGGGGCTTTCTCATGAACCTGGGTGACCTAGGGAAGAGGCTGCAGGAGAGTCCCGGGGCTTCAGTGGAAAAATAGACAGCTGATGTTAGGTAGCAGGTGGGGTGCTGCTCTGTCCACAGGTGCTGCACAGATGCCTCCGAAGCAGAGCAAGCACCAGTTACCCGGGGACCTGCTCGCGTCTCCCAGTTCACTCTCACCCACAGCCCTTGCATCTGCTCAACCATTCTCTAGGAGTAATTACACCTGGCACCGGGTGGGCACGTGATGGACGCTGGGAAACACTGAGAGAAATCTGACGTGCTTGTTTTTTTTAGGTTCAGTGGCAACAAATTAAGTGAGGTCCTTCTCTGCTTTCATCAAAATTTAAATTGTGTTTTGTATGTAGAAGCGAGGTCAGGCCCAGCTGTTCTCTTCCAAGGAGATTTTCAAGATGTTCAATATTTCAAAGCCATAATGGAGAATAAATGAAATGTATGAGGAAATGCTGTTCAATTGGTGTCATAATTGCTATTTGGAGAATTCATAATTACAGAGTGCAGCCATCAGATAAGGGAGTGCAGATAAAAAGGAGTTGAGCTAGTAATGGAAATCTGTTTGGAGAGGAATAGTTTCTAATAAGTAATTTTGCCTAATAAACTATAACCGATTTAATCTCCACCTTATCAGGCCAAGATTTCACCACTTTCCTTTTTAATTGGCTATTTTGTAATCCAGATTCCCAACAGAACGGATGGTCTGTCTCCCTCTCCTGAGAGTTAGCATGAAATCAGTTTGAAACACTGTGTCAATCTCATTCTGAAGTGGCCATCTGGCCAGTGTACAGAAGCTGGGGATGGCACGCTGAACCGCGGGGTCTCTGTGAGGCAATCATCAGCAGATTTACACAATGTGTTGATGCAAATTTAATAGAGACTTCCTATCAGCCACTTTAATCTTCCAAGTGTTCTCTGTGTCAGCCTGACCAAAACCTATACTACAGCAGAATATCACTCTGGTCTACTACAGACAACGGCTGAATTCAATTGATATTTTTCTATATGTACCATAGTAGCAATGTTAATAGCAAAACACTGTAACCATAGGAATTTACATACTCTCTAATACTAAACTTTCTAGATTCATATTGTAGTCCAACAAGTCCAACTAACAATTATGTTAATATTTACGGGTTCTTTTTATAAATAATAATCTAATTTTATATTTGTCTGATATACTCTAAAAGACGACTCGCACATAAGACAAGAGTCTAACGAATATGAATAACTTCCAAATTTGTGTGATATCAATGTAGTAAGTAACTAAACGATTGCCCACTGTTCCACATAAGTAATACAATGTTTTATTCTTTTGGCTATGATAATGCACAACTGACATAAGTGATTTTACCAATGTGATGTCATTCAATTAAAAAAAGTCTTCCTTTTAATTGCATTTTATTGGCTGTAGTTAATAACTGAAGCGCAATGCAAAGTTCCACTGGAACTCTGCTGTTGCTGTTTACAGAGATATGTCTATTCCCTCTATTCATTAAAGTCAAATATATCATGAACGGTCACAAGCTAGATATTCTGGGATCCCTGAGAGAATATTGCTCTGGGCACTGTTTAATTAATTCATACACCCTACTATGAATTTTATGGCCCACCTTGAGCTGTGGGCCCCAAATATTATCCCCACCTTTCACACTACTCTGGCTGCACATGCTTTTTCCTAGATTCAGTGTTTAATTTCAATTAGGGAAATACAGAGCATTTTTGAATCTGTGCATGATAAAAAACAACAATAATGATAAGAGAAAATGAATAAAAATACCAAAATAATGAACTAGGTAGTAACTAAGACATAACTGTACAGCCTGAGGGCAGCTCACTGGGATACAGCTTTATTGTGTTGTGATTTTTTTAAAGCTATAATATTCATTATTAATATGAAAATTTTTATGACTGATCTCTCTGTGATCATTTTTACATTTTGTCACTTTCATGTGACAAGAGTGTAGAAAGTTATCTCTTGTTTTACGTCATTATTGTGCAGTAAGTTCTGTTGAGAGGGCTTGAAACATAAAGACAGGATCCTGGATTAGCTCAACTTTTTCATTCTCATCTTCGTTTGTTCTCTTATTTTGCTAATATTCAGTTTATCTTTTGATATGCCATCTCCTTTCATCTGGTAATTATTAATTATTCTCAAAACACACTAAATGCCTAAAGTGTTTATCTAAAAGTCACTGAACACAGAACTTTTTATGAGACTTTACTGGCAACTGTTTGCAATGAAATGAACAAGTGTTTTAATTGTTTCTACCACATGATTTACCAAGAAACGAAAGATTTAAAGGTTTGCTCATCTTTGCTCTCCAAATATCAGTTTACAGCTGACTATAACAGTCAGAAAACTTCTTTGAGTAAAATAACTTTTCTTATAAAGTCCCTTGGTGCTGAACAGAAACATACAAAGCTTTACCCCTGTGGCTTGGGTATAAAATAGTTTATAAGTTTTTACAACTTAAGGAATAGGCTGAGAATTTATCCAGTCGAGTATAGGCATAGATTACATGATTACATGAGATACATGATTATCATCTTGTTAATACCTGCCATTAAACAACGCCCTTATTTTTAGTTATGAGACACAAATTTGATAACTCTTTTTTTGCAGGGAACATGTGAATATGTTATTATCTGCTTGCACAAACAGAAGCCATTACTAAATGTACATCTTCATTCATCAGTTGCTCCACCATGGCTTCAGTATTTGACCGCTTATGTGAAATACTGAGAAAAGAGGAGCTGAAGTAAAAGATAACAGTGTTTCTCTTCAACAAAAGAACATTTTGTGCTTTTGTCCAGACACAGTAAATAGACTTTGTCTTGCCAAGTTCCTCTTCATTATTTGCTTTACCCTTGTCAGAGCCTTTGTTGTTTCATAATGCAGCTCCATAATGCTACTACACCAGTCACATGCATCTGTCCTCTCCATTAGGAGCATTGTTATGTAAATGTGCATTAATGAACTTCCTTGTGACAAAGTGCACGGCTTCTGGTGTTGGTAATGTATCAAAGGAAAAAGGACATTATACCCTTGTCTTTTGGACTGGTCACATTACTTTCATTTTATTTATTTATCTTGGGCTTATAAGACATGATTATATAATATATATATATATATAAAAAAAAATGCAAACCCATGTTGTAATATGTGTATGTATATCTGTATGTGTAGTAACTTTACGTAACTATTGCGTCTTGAAGGCCTCCTTCCACACCTCCCACTGTGTTCTGATTGGTCAGCCTGTACAAGTCCTCCTGTGGGCCAAACTATGCCCATATTCATACACCCACTGTATCCGTTGACGGCCTTTTTTTTTTGGCAATACATGAACCAGTGCATGGCCACTCAAAGTAGAGCCAGCTGTAAGCTGAGCTGTGGCAGCTAACCTGAGAGTTTAGTTGCTTTATGTCAACTGATGCAGCCTTTTGTGTACAAAACATTTGAGAATAGATCAAATAGATTTAGGGACCGATTGAAAGCTAGATATTTCACTACCAGCCAGCATCACACACACATTCACCTCAAGCTTTGGGTCTCTGAATATGTGTAACATGGAAATCCAACTTCACCAAATTTACGATGCAATAGCAAAATACAAGGGCATAATATGACCCCTTTTTAATATATCACAATATTTATTTACGTGGAATGTCACATTTAACTGAGTGAATATCTTATACTTAGACTAAGACTACGAGTCAGGACCTTTTCATTGACTAACAGTGTCTTTCACTCTACTTTCTACAAATATTCCAAAAGTTAGTAGAAATAATTTATTTTTAAACCAGTTAATCACAAAATGCTGTTTTATAATATATTTATTTCAATCAGTTAAAAAATTAAATGCAATATATTTTGTTGTTTTGACACTCAAACTATTTCACGATGTTTATACTTGTTGAACCTCTTAGCTTACAGGCACTCTGAAGTAATTTTGGTCATGCTACATTCTGAAGTAATTAAAACAGCCTGAGACACACTGTATGGTTTTCAACAAAATGACATTGTCATATCTGCATAAGACAGAGAACTAAATTTGTATTAACAGCTAAGAACAGGTAAATAAAAGCCTTTGATTTCATTTCAGCTTGAGTATTTCTTAACAAAAGAGACATGGCTAAAGAAAGAAAATAGATATCAAAATGGAAATTTTCCTGCCTGTTTAATTGGATGGCCACTTTTACTTACTTATCTCGGCGCCCCAACTTACTCAGTGGAAGTGAACATTTCCAATTAGAGAAATGACTATTTATTCCTGGTTCAAAAGCATGTCTTTTACTCTGGTATTTAGTTATGACAGCATTCACCAGTGTAAACAAATAAGATACTCTAAGATGTCCTGTCTTAACCCTGCTCGTGTCTGTCAAATCTGTTCATAAACACACATACACTAATAAAATTTCACCAGATTCATAAGACACACATATCATTCAGAATCACACGCGTCGCAAAGGAAATGTTGGATTACATAAAACACATACTTATTTATGGCTTAGAAAAATGATTCAGGCACAAACAGCCACCCCGGAGATCATCTCTAAGTAAGTCAGTATGACGTGAAATCATGATGAACGACAGTTTAAATGGCACACCGTTACAATCCTAACAATATTGCAAGCTGAGTTAAGAACAAATGATTTCATCCCGTATTGCCTCAGAATAATGGAAAAGGGTCCTACATTATTGCCCATTTTTCCTTGAAGCTATTGAGACTGACATCAATCCCAACTGTCTGTAAAATTGAAGCAATAAAAACCACACACACACACACAGTGGCATCAAATTTCACTGTGGTGATGATCCTCAAAAATATAGATCCACAGACAAACAATGATATACCTGATTGTTTCAGTAAAGATTCCTGGACTCTCTGCATTCCCTTTGTTGTACATGAGAGAGACATTACAGCAATGGTGGAATATGACCTCATTTGCTGCAAAGAGGAAATTTAATTAACAGAGCAAACAACGTCTGCCAATATGCCTCCGTAGAGACTGCAGAGGATAAGAAATACCTTTCACAAGAACCTGCAATACTGTCTTAAGACTGGACCAACAGTTAGAGACGTGGCACCGTGTGTATAAGACTCTTGCTTTAAAACCCCACTAATCGAGATCAGCAGAAGGGTACAATATACTATACATACCATAACCAATTCACAAAAGACCATGGGTCATGAAAGCTGCATGACTAGAGTGTAGAGAATGAACTCCAACAGTGTGCTTTTGCGCTTCAGCAGCGAAGTAAAAACTCTAATATCGTCTCTAATATCATGAGTCTTTTTGTCTTAACTTGTAAAACTGCTCACTTGACTTCATCACTGTTCTTTTCTATTCTTGCTGTGCCAAAATAAACTGAAAATCCTCAGAGGAGCCGTGTGCTTCTCTTTTAATCCAATATAGTTCATCTTGTGGCCAAACTTACTTAACACACATTCAATTTTGTGCAGTAACTTGAGAAGATGCACTACATGAACACACACGCAGAGCTGAAACAGATGAGAACACATAAATAAAAAAACGATTTTACATCAGTTTGAGTTTTTTTATATGTACAGCTGTGATCCTAGTGTACACAAAAAACTGATCTACTACATAATTATAGGACTATAATATTGCATTGATGTAGGAGGCTATCAGTCACACAATGATGCTAACAGAGTTTTCAGAGTACAGTAATGTGATAATGAGTACTTGACAAAAAGTAAATCAAAGTTATAGTTTTCTTATGCTGTTAAGTGCTCATTGACATCAGACCTTTCAAATACTGCATGCAAATGATATATTTATTTAATTATAATCAGTTAAAGAACACCTCCTCACTTTTCATGGTGTGTAAAAAATAGCTTCTTAGCACAAACTGTACTTCATTAATACATGTGAATTTATCACAAATTTAAAGGAACAATAAATAGGCACTAATGCTTTAACAAATAAGACATGGATAAAGAACCAGAGAAAAGGATATCAAAATAGACCTTTTTATTCCTCTCTAGCTAATTGGATGGCCTCCGTATAACATTTGCCTCCAGCATGTTCTAGTGAAGTGAACATATATAATTAAGTATATATATAGTTATATACATATTCTGCAACAAAAGGGCCTTGATTGAATTAATGCATCACATTTGAGGTTTGCTAATGACTATAGGTGCTGTCCTGACCTTTTCGCTGCCTTTACAATGTGCTAACATCTCACAACGTGTGTGAAAGCAACACCTTCACATGGCAAGCAGCAATATAGAGGTGGTGCTCCATTACCCATGTAGCCCATTCATGGTTATGATTATTATTCCTCTTTGTGCCCTGCCTGAGACTTAAAACACTTCCAGAGGGGTACTAGCTTCACTGCTACACTCATGGTGGACTGGACTGACTTGTTTGCTAATTGTTCGTGTGCTATCAAGAACTAATAAAATACTTGTGTATTTGCACATCATCTCCTGCCACAATTTAAAAAAGGAACAATAGCCAGTACTACTTAATGACACAATATCTATGATTTCTTTTAATTCTTACTTTTAATAGAGGAGCATAATTGGTTTCTATGATATAAAATTCTCAGCTAAAGTGAGCAGCATCCAAACTTCAGTAAACAATTTTAAGCCTAATTTGGTATGAGACATGACTGGCCCAGTGGCAGTGTGCAGCTCCAATTATGATAAGGATTAAGCACATGCAATCAAAAGATAGAACAAGATAATGTGCAAAGATACATTTAGCAAGCAAGCAATTAATTGGAGAGGCATGACACCCTGCCTGCAAAAGATGAGGCAGGAGATGATGTTTCAACACGTCAACATTATTAATGGCAAAGACTACTGATCTCTCCTGTTCTTGTGAATTGGCCGCAGTAGTCACAGGAAACGCTGTCTCTATGATTTTGGGGAGCCAGACAGAGCTGTCAGGGAGTCTATTTCGTTTTGGTGGCCACTGTCTGTCCACTAAGTGCTGTCTGTGCTTAGTGAACCCACACTGAGTTCACAGGTTGATTAATGAGTGCGCTGCCACCAATTTGACACTGATAGTGACGCTTTTTTATGTAAAAGTGACTCTATCCACTGACAAATCCATTGTAGTGTTAAAAATTACTTATGATTCACACAGAGATCGGGAACAAACATTGAAGAGAATGAAACGTGCGCTTTTTACTTAAAAGCAAATAAAATAGATTGCGAGGTTTCATAGAATTGGCCGATGTGGACAGATGAAACTCTAATCTTGACAGACTTGCATGGCTTCTTGAGAAAATGTAATGGCAGCTACAGTAATCACTTTACAGGACAAATGGTTCCAGAGTAGAAGTAGTCATGATAACATATGTTGAATGTGTTTGGCTGCTGACTGCCCAACTGCTAGGAGAGATGATGAGATTAATTAGGGGTGGGATGGCTACTGAGGGAGAGATGAAGCTGTCATTATACAGTAGGTGTTGAGTAATGATGACTGCCTTGTCTTTATCCTCGGTGCGACCGTCTCCATCGTGCTTTTAACTCTGACCCAATTAATACCCCAGGTAAACAGGCTCCTGCTGCGGTCACAGGCTTATTCCTCATGAGATCACCAGTGAAATGAAGCTGTACAATTTATCTGTGCATCATGGTTGGAAAGTCAACTTGACAGAACACAGGGTGCTTGATAAACAGTCTATCTAGGGCACACACTGTATAGAACGTCTCTCGAGGGGTAGACAAAACCCAAGACATTACAGAGAAACCCAAAGCAAATTATCCTGACATGGATGAAACAATAGCAAATTGGACAAATGATATAATTTGAGTCATGTAGGCCCCAGCAGTGTGTGGTTGTTTCTTGCACTCGGTGGGATTTGGAAACAAGAATAGTGTTTGATGGTAAAGGTCAGGAAACAAAGGTGGCTTCCTGAAAGGTTTCTATAGTAGAAACACTCTCTGTGAAACACACCCACCACCAAGTGTATTCATTACTTTGTTCCTGTTTTGTAATGTGCCTCACAGACGACGAGTACTGCTTTCATTATTCAAGAGTGTTTCCTTTGGTCTTTGCTCAAAATACAAAGAGATTTAAGGGCTTGTCGAAGGTGACAACCAAGAGGCAGAACGGTGTCATTTTCTACACACTAAAAAATCAGTTATAAGAACCAGAACAGAAATGAGATCTTAAAAGATCCATTTACAGTGCATCTTTGTCTTCTGCCTATGAAATTTTTTCCATTTGCCCAGCTAATTAGGCTTGATTATGAGAAAATGGAGCAATATAAATGTGACTTTCCACTTAAAAATCAATTAAGCTTTTTGAGTCAGAGGGACAAATGTGTCAAATAAGTTCAAGGGGGGACTAAAGTCTCTATAGGTTTTAAAATTCCTCTACTGGTGCATGGATTTGTAAGGAGGTAATAGAAAGGGGAAATCTTAGTCTAGACTGAGTGTGCACCTTTCAACAGGAGGGAGCCACAGTGAGTCATTAATCACCTGCCTCGACACTGAAAACCTTCTGCCCCTCATAAGGGCAAAATAACCTCTAACAATGCGATGAACTAAGTGGCCAGAGACAATGGGATATTGCGTGGTAGTTTATGTCCCTCTCATAAGTAGCCCAGCCAGCCTCAGAAGATGGAGCAGCCATTCGATGCAGCTTCCTCACTGTACACAGCAGCAGGGAGTGACATTACACGGTCTGCCTCAGTGAAGTGGCGTCCAGACTCAAAGTGCATCGTAGAACATGTGTCGTTTCTCCCAATGAATCTGACCCTTGGCAGCACCATTATATGCACATTTGGGACTAAAATCTAGACACTGCAAAAACAAAACTGCAGAGTGTAATGACACGAAAAGTGATAAAATGTTAAACTTCAGCTAAAGTCAGTAACCATTCACCAATATGATAGAAATATGACATTCTTGTCTTTTATTTTCACAAGCAAATATGAAATGGAGGAAGTACTCAGCCTATTAACTTAGTACAAGTAGCAATTTCACATTATAAAAATACAACAAGGAACGTCATAAAGAAAATTTAAAGAAAAAAGGTAAAGAGGTTATGTGAATTGCAGAAATAAAGGACCACCTGGATTTGAATCCTCTCATTTTTATAGTAGGTTTCAGCTCGTTGTAGTAATAATTAATCTTACCACTCACTCGATTGTTAATTAACAAAGCTAGAAAACTGTATGTAAACAAAGTGGTGGATGGAGCTGCCTTAAAGCCAGACATTACATCAGGATTTGGTGTAGACCAAAAACGAAAGCTAAAATATTGGGTCCTCCACTACATTGCCTACAAACCATGAGGAGTGGGTTTGAAACAGAGGCATTAAACAAGTTAGTGAAGTCTCTAGGAAGGGACTGATTCACATGTAGAAATAGTCCAGCACATTTTTAAAGGGTAAAACAACAGGTTTATACATTTGTATTTATACAAACTTAACCATTTCAATACTATGCATTCTTATTACTCCTGTCACATGTTTACAGGTATCAGGTTTCAGCAGTCAAGCTCTGCATTTGCTTGTTGAACTAAGGTTGTCTTTGGATTTTTAACATTGCTGAGCCCCCGCTCCTTGTGCTAAGCTAATTAGCTGCTACCTGTAGAATTTTATCTAACTTTTAACTTAATTTCCACAACAAAGTAATCAAGCATAACTACTGAAATTTAAACACTCCGATGAGTACTTTAGTAAATATTTGGTTACAATCGTCACACCGCCAGTTTTTAAATGCTGTACTGTATTATGCGAAAAGTATAAAAGACAATCAATGCATTTTATTCTCATCTGACAGGAGAGGTGAATGATATTAAATTTTAACATTCCAGCATTTATCATTTCCCTCACCAGTTAAGTCTGTATTAGTGAGCGCACGTAGCTGTCACCGTAAAACAAAAGACCTGACTTGGTTCTGCTCGTTAAATTGTGTTGTCAGCATCATCATACCTCTCTAGTGAGAATAAACTGGGAGAGAAATGACAGATTTGAGACAGTGGGATGCCAAGAAGATTTTTAAAGATGTTACTCTACCATGAAATCCTCAAAAATACAGTTTCTCGTGTAAATATGTTTGATAGGTGTTAGTTTTTAGATGTAAGTGGGAGCTATTTATTCATATTTATTCTAAATATTTTGTACTGTGGTAAACAGCATTTGTGTTTTCATACAGTACATATGTATTGATGACAAATGAAGAAATTTCTGATGTAAGGTGTATGAAAGTGTGTTAATCATTGTATAAGTCTTGAATTTGGCAGCTGAGAACATAAAAAAAACTGTGAAATGAGACCTTCAGCTGTAACACACATTTGCATCCCAGATCTCACGAAGGCCTGTAGCTGATTGATTAATAGAGACAGAGCATGCCAAGCCATATCAGGGCCCCTGTGCAGGTTAAGTGGTGCTAAGACTGTTTTATATAATCGGTGATTAGAGGATGAGGAAGGAGAGTTTGATCTTTTAGTCTCGCTGACCTCCTAATCACAGGGGGTCTTTCGATCCAACCTGCCCCAACAACTTCAATCAGACACACTCCTGGACTCGGAAACTGGAAGCAGAAAAAGGGAAACAGCAACAGAGACGTTGCTTTATGTCATATTGGATAATCATACAAATACATGTACAAATGTTAATTTTACACAAGATATTGACATTAAGAAGCTCTTTACTAATCAAATTAAATCCTGGAGTCAGCTATCATCACTACATAAAAGAAGAAATACTAAGATCCTTTACCTAAATAACAGAACTCATAAAGCAATTAAAATATTCCAATTGCAACTAAAACCCCTCAATTCAAAATATTAAAATGAGTATTTATTATGATGTGTCACTACAGGATCATAATATGAATGTATCATTGTTTAAGTAGCACTTTAGAGCTGTAGCTGCTCAAGTTTATTCCACCTGTTCTTTAACTAAGGGTCATGCCTTTGAAAGAAATTACGCAAAATATATGTTTTTCTGCACAAATCTTTATTTATTTGTGGCTTCAGATCATTCAAAGTAAGAGATTACATCAAAATATTTGAACATCAAAGTCAAATGAACACCTTCTCACACTAACCCTGTAGATATTACTAAAACACACTTACATCACTTTCTAACTTTATTTTGCTTTTTAACCCAAATCACTGCAGCTTTAACAGACGGCGCAAAACTTTCTTCTGAGAGCTCTGAAGTCACTCTTCAAGGAATAATTCTGCTGCCAGTTATTATTTTCACTGTCAGAGAAATACTCCAAGTCCCAGTGATGAATTCACACTTTGTCAGCTACTATGTGTTTAAAGAAAAAAAAACAAAAAGTGTAGAATGAAACTGTAACGGTAATTTTGACTCAATAATATTGGTAAGTATTATTTAATAAGATAATATGTCAGGAAATATAAAAGCGTAAAGGTTTTACTGCAATTTGCAAAGTACATAAACTCTCCGTAGTTCAACATAATTATCTACATCATCAAAAGCAATTATGGATGCATAAATTGAATGCATGTCTACATCCCCATTGTCCCTTGCATATTTGTCCCCTGCGCAGATAACACAACATTAACATTACAATGGAAGGGGAATAATGGAGTTGGCCAGCTGGGGTTAAAGCGACATGACAATAAGTGTGACAAGCCTCAGTCAGATGCTGAGCCCAAAAGAAAAAAAAAACTAAACAAAAAAACTTTTCATCTCTGCTCAAACGTGGGCGTGCAGAGTCAAATAAATCACAGACATGGGTTCAGTGATGAACTGCTAAATATGGGCAATACATCTGCATGCATATATCCTGAAACGTATAGTGAACATCAGCATTGGAAGGCACCGTTTTACGCCTAGTGAGGAGCCTACAAAAAACAACAGGGGAACTAAAAAAGTCTTAGTTGTTTAAATTGGAGCAGTGCAGTGACATGTAATTTATTGTAAGCTGAGTTCATCAACAGCCTGCTTAATCAATGTAAAGTAATAGAAAAAAGACTAATGTACGAATACAGTATGAAATGTTTAGTTTATTAATGTTATTGCATAAATAGGCCATCAAGAGAAAGCCACCAGCTACTTTGCTTTTCTGTCTAAGTAGTGATAAATACACTACTGCTCAGTTTTCATTTACATACAGCGCTGACCACCATCTAGTTTCTAGTTTAATACGAGGATACCGAGCATCCGTTCATAACACTAATCAAGCATTTTTTGTGCCTAAACCAAACCTTAACTATAGCACTGTGAGATTATTTGTGTTTTTTAAGTCACTGACAAACTTTTTTTTTCTTTCCATTTAATTTGGAGGACTTGTAATTTTGATCATAATGGGCAAAAACACCCTTTAAGAAATGGACGTTCTTGTCTGCCTCTGGCAGTCAAAGTTAGTCGTTGCTCAAATTTTCACACTAAGACCAGAACTGCAATTAATTGTGGAACAACAATTGGTTCTGTCAGTCTCTATTGTAATTACAGCATCTTTGGAAACACTTGTGCATGTTTTGTTAGAGTTGCCAGGGTAATTTTCTACTTTTGTGGTTAGTATAGCTCCTTTGTAATCATTTGGTTGCAAACTATGGGTCAGTCAGGCAGGATGATTTGTGATTCAACACGAGAAACACAAATAGTTCCTAAGTCTGTTTGTTGTATAGTCTGCAAGAAATAATCCACGGGACACACACAAGCAGAAGTTATTTTGCACAGGGAAAGAAACATGCTTGAAAGTGAATGAGTACCATATTCAATATTTGATAACAGTGGAGGAACAGTAACTGCTTGCTATTAAATTGTAGAATACTTTTTAAGCCTCTCGAGAGACTCTGAAATGATTTGTCTCTTCTTTTATCAGCGAATGAAAATCCTCCATGGACACTTATATAGAGTCACAAACTGACTATTTTCAAACTAACTATAAATGACTTGGATTCAAAATATTAAGACATGCTCTAGTGAATTCAACTGTCCAATTATTTGTCAGTAGAAACTTCCAGGTTGATTCTTTGCATTTTTCTTCTAGGGTCTGGACAGATTAAAAAAAAGGAAGTTGATCTACAGAATTAAAAACATTACTTTAGAGATGTTTCATATTTGAGCTTGTCATACAGCAGTTGGTATTTGTCTGACAGTAAATACACTCTGTGAGACGATGGGTTGTCAAACATCTATTCATCCCCTAATTTAACATCCTCATCCTCAATCAACATGAAGTGATAAACATCTCCAAACGCTTGATCCACATTATGGTAACATTCTGCAGCACTGACTCATTTTGGGTCTTTTTTTTTCCTGCGCTACAGTCAGCACACCAGACCTTCTTCTCCTCAGCTGAGACACTGTGAGAATCCCTGGCAGCTCATATATCAAGGGAGATCCTCACAGCAGTACTCCTCTTCCTTTTTCAATGCACAGGGTAAGTATTTTAATTAGTTGTCTAATTGTCTAAGTAATTGGAAGACAACTTAGCTCAAAGAGTAATCAATCTCTACAGGGCTGTGTTCTATCACATCAAAGGATCTGTAATTAACACTGCAAACCATGGGATGGTCTTTGACTGAGCTCGATAGCATGGGGGCGTATGATCACAGATTACACTGAGGTTGAGAAGACGGATATGCGAGGCCTCGAATGAGCAGGAAGAGGTGTTATCATTTAGACACAACCAGACTCAGACCCAAACACTTTAAAAGCAGACGTAGTCAGACCCTGGCTACACTAACTGTGATGCCAGAGTTGCACTCTGTAAACAAAAAGCAAATAAAGCCACTGATTATTGTATAAAGTGTGAGTGCGCTTGGCTTTCGCACATCGGAGCAGCTTTTATTCTTTTAAATTCTAGAAAACACTGTTTTTATTGTCAATAAAAAAAATTCAATATCAGTGTCTTACTGCAAAGCTCGAATGTTCAAATGTGCATCTTCCCCCTAAATTTCCCCACAGAATTTCTGTTAGTTTGATTTTGACAACAGAATTGGCAATTCATTAAATGTTTTCATATACCGAGTATCAATTTCACTTTGCAACAAAGCTCACGCCAGGCATTAAAAAAAATTATACATTTGGGATGAACGAGACTAATCATGTCTCAGATTCATCCATTTGAGGCCCCTTAATTTCCCCATTGTAGAAAACAAGACGTATAATGAACAATTATACATAAAGTCAATTTCAGTGTTGTGCAGAAGACTTAATTAAAATTACTAATGAAAAAAGGACTGCTTACAGTGTGGAAGTCTACTCACGAGTTTTAAAATGAGCAACTGCTTTGTCTTCAAGGACAATAATGAAAATGACCTGAAAGGCAACATGTTCCTTTTTCATATTTGTTTACAAACAGTCATTATGAATAAAATGTGTAACCATAAATCCATCTTGTTATTCATTTCGAAAAGTATTTGGGATAATTGGCCAAATTGAGGAAGGAATCAGCAGCTGAACCTCAATACCATTGCATTATTCGGAGACGACGTATCACATTATCAATTAACAAATGTATTCAAACTCCAGAAATGAATGTCATGCTTGTGGCAGCAGCCTAAAATGGATAATTATGATGAAACATCCAGAGGAGAGCAGTCATTGGGAAGACATGATATTCCCTGAAGTGATCCCCTCCCCCCTCCTCGCCCAGGCGCTTCCCGCCGCAAGGCACAATCCGCACAGTGGCACTGACAGATTGACAAATAAGGTTAATAAGTACTTTCCACCTCTCCTAAAGGCTAATCAAATATTAATCCTTGAGGTGTGGTCAGCAGAAAAAAAACAACAAACAATTGGTAGAGGCGAATTGATTGAATTGATTCACTCTCATAATGCTCTGGGCTGGTTAGGAGAAAAAGAAGCACAAGGGTGGTGTTAGGGGTGTGTGGTGCGTTAGAACGGTAGAAATTCATTTCGGGCGGAGAATGGACAAATATTTGGAAGTAAGCTTTTAAGGTAATTTAGATTTTTACTCCATTTCCACTTTCTGTTGGCTCGCGGGTGACGTGCTCACAGTATTGTGGGCGTGAATGTGGCTCGTGACCCCACGCCCACACCCTCCCGAAAAACAATCCTTTCTATGTAATTCTCTATTACACGCTAACACAATCTACTTCATAACAGAAATGTCATGAAAACTGTCTTTTTAAAAGCAATTTCAAAACAACACCAAAGGTAAAACATGACAACATTGAAACAAATATACGTGTGAATATGACCTATGCAAATGCCAAATTGTGCATACAGGGATATGAATCAAAAAAACGGGACGCTTAAAAAACATACTATTGGTGACAAATTAGAATTTTACACAAATCTCTTTCCCCCCTTGAACAGTTTTCACTAATCGGAAGCCTCGGGACATCTCGAGGCCTAGTGGACCATGTGAGCAGAGCCACACACTCATGTACTGATAGGGCAAAATTGGATCCACTGAGAATGCAAAGAAGCTTATCAACCAACACTTCCAGGCAGTGCTCTCTGCAAGAGCATATGTCAACATCATTTATTAGATGTGGCCAGGGACTAAATTATGTATGATCACAAAACAAAAAAAGGGGAAAAATAGGATCACACGCAGCAGGTGGATAGAATAATATTAGGAGAGAATATGAAATTATTAATAGGGGCCCTTAAGGGAGAATATTTGTTAACATTACCCAGTGAGTCGTTGTTACTATAATGCTTGGAGTCTATAATTAATCACATAGAACACAATAGAATCATATATAGAGTTAAGGGAATTGTATTTACTTCGTGTTTTGAGACCAGCAGTACATATTATTGCTGTCACATATATTTCTATATTAAGGTGTACTGATACAATAAGCCACAAATCAAAAGTCTCCAAATTGCATCCAAAAAATTTCATATTTTTTTTAAATTGCAAGTGGAATTTAAAAACCTGTAAGCTGTATTTCCTTCACGGTAGCCAAACATATACTAAGTAGCTTTAATATTGCCAGATGAGCAATATCTCAAGCAAAATACTCTTTAGAGATACTATGTAATTTACTCCACATCTAACAGTATGGAACAAATCCCACTAGCAGAGGGAGTTGACAAATTGCATTAAAAATACTCAATTGGGCCAGGATTGGATAGAAGCTCATGTTCCTCCTTATCCCATTAAACATGAAACAGTTTAATCTCTAAAACTTGCTGACATACAGGGAAACGCTTAACCATGCAGCCTATTACATTTATAGAAGAAAAATCAAGGTACAACAACATGGCTGTGAACCACTGTGCACTTCTGTGTGTGCGTAACACATGTAGACAAGAGCAGAATTTGCACTGTTGAGAACTTACGCCCCGACATAGAAATTGCATTATTTTAATCGTCAATTACAACATCGTTTAACAGAGCTGCAACAGCGAAACCGTAGACATGCGTATCATTTGTCTCAGCCTGCTTAAAGTGGGCAATATTAAAGAGACTCAAACTGTCAAATCATCCAAGTTTCTTCTTCAATAGCTTACCCGATTTGAGCATGTTCTGCTTCTTTTCATGACATGTAAACAGGTTTTGACATGGGTCTAGTTAAATGTGTAAGACATGCTGAAAAAAAAAGGAAAGGGAAATGCCTGTGAAAAAAAAAACCCAAACCTGTCAACACAGAGTACCTGCTTTAAATCTGTTCCCCATTTCAGGCAATCTGTGGGAACCAGGCCTGTGGAGTCTAATCCTGTTTTCATCCGTCCCCCCCAACACCCCCCTCATCTGTATCACACTTTCAATTCCACTTGCTGGTGCCTTTGTGTGATTTTTATTTGATCTTGCTTTTAAAATTCAAAATCTATTTAAGGTTTTTTTAGTTGGATTCACGCTGTTGCCGTGAAGCCCTATTTATGCTCTAGATTTGGACTTGCAAATCAAGAGTGTGTGATTTAGGGGGAATGGAAGTCCAAAATTCCCTGGCATCACCTTTTATGATGCTGTAGGTTTAAAATGTTAACAAGGGTGTTTTAGCAAGCTGATTTGTGCAGTATCAGGCTGCCTGTGAGTGTGTGTGTATCTGTGTGTGTGTGTGTGTCTGCATGTCTGATTATAATAGACAATAATCACAGTAAACTCATATTTACTGACTCTAGTAGTCTGGCTTGATGTACTCTTTGTCCCACATCCACAGCAGCACATATAAGACACATTTTAGATTAGTTCACCAGCAAACAACTGTTCGGATTTTAAATAAAATCTTTTTTATGTATTCGTTTGTTTTGTTGTTTCTCACTTTCAACAGTAGCTTTCCACCACATTCCCTTTGTCCATGGTGGAAACACATCTAAACATCAGACCAAATCTCAAGTCTGAGAACCTAAGCAAGTTCTACTACAATTTTAATTTTTTTTTCAGCCTTGCAGAGATTTTGACACTTATGTTAAACTTTGGAGCAAATATGCATGTGGATATTACTAGATTAGACTGGTAATTTTCTTCCACTGTAAAAACTAAGTCCTAAATCTTAGATCTTTGAGTGTTTGAAACCAAACCTGCAAGTACACGCCATGATGATGATCACTGCTCCCAAAACAACCACGAATACTGAAATGACTTAACAATGAACACGCATGTTTGAAACTGTCGTTAAGGTGTTCTGCACTCGAATGTCTGATCACCGCTGTCTCAACAATCTCTACAAGGCGTAGGATTTGCATGACAAAAATCGAGCATAAGCACCAAGACAACCAGATAGAGTATAAATACACAATATTGCAGATGAAATTAAAATGGAAAGAAATAACCTTTTCATTTCAGAGCTGCCAAATGTCAGCGCAGACTTCATAGAGTTTTTGGCTCTGGATTATTTAATGAAAAGTATAAAAAGCGTATATATTGTGTAGTATTCATATACCCAGCCCCTGCTACAGTTGAGCAATAACATCTGAGAGAAAATAAAACAAAAGCATTGGCATCCGAGGACAGCAGGCATTTGGATTGATTTTCTCTCTAACTTAACTCAGCCATTATACTGACACCAATGGGACAATATCAATATCAACCAAATTAATAACTTCCCCACTGTGAAAGATCTCAGACTGTGCTGCATCTGTAACTATGGAGAGTCTATAGGAAAGAGTGGGAGACTTTGGATCTATTGAATAAATTCCTATGAGTATGTATGTATGCAAAGAAATTTAATGTTGCTGCAGAATCCCAACTGCTCTGCAAATCAATTCTTTCCTTTGCCCTCAGATGTGACTCTAAAGAGCACATCATATAGAATCCACATTTGGCCAATTCATATTCCTGAATCGCGAACGTTAACATTAAAGAAATAGAAACTTGCTTGTTTTTCAAATGTCAGTGTGTAATAAACAACTGAATATGTTTATGTGTGTGTTTTAGATCAGCAGTGGTTCCCGTATGAAAAGGATGAGCTATAGTAAGTATGAGTGAGCTTTAGATAATCACACTTGAGGTGATGAAATAAGTTAGAACAGATAATCGTATTATGGGAAAACTATCTATCTGCCTATCATAGAACATTATTGCCCCACCCGATGCTCTGCAGGAGATTTAGGTGAGCATTATGAACTCAGCCGTAACACTTCCTGTGATTATCTGACACAAGGTGCTGACAGACCCTCACTGTTGACATTTCTGTTGATATTGGCAGTGAGAATGACAGCAGCAGCAGCAGCAGCAGCAGCGACTCGCAGCTCCTACACAGTAGTATTTTCCTCTTTGTCAGCCCATGTTGTAGGACTTAGCGTATCATCGACAGTTGAATGAGCTGTGGTACTGACCAGTCGTGACGGACCGGGATCATACATCAGTGCTGTTTTCTCTTTGTTACTGTTGTTGTGTGGTCAGGCCTGACACCTGGAACAGCTGAAACATCACAAATGCAAAATGTAAAAGCTCCACTGTAGAGCTGCATGTCAAAGAGTTGTATGTGTAATGGATAGAGGGTCACAGTGTCACTGTTTTTTCATGCTACGATGTGATCCTAATCTGATTGGTTTGTGTTAGAAGTTATTATTAGAAAAACACAGACCCTACTTACCATAAAATAACAGGTGAGGTTAATGGCAAATGATTTGCTGCATTACAGTTTTTGCATTTCCTCACTTTTCTTTTGCACTAATGGATTTTATTTTACTGAATATTCTCTGAAAGCATACATAATTCCGTGTGAAAGCAAATCTATTTTTCATGAATACAAAGCAATATTAAAAGCACAACTTAAGAGACTATGAATTAATAATTTTGTATTGCTGAACATGAAAAATTCTCAATTAAGCACATTTTCACGCCCTCCTGTGTGGTGGCATGGAAGATATACTGTATTATTTTATATTCTGATACAAATGTCTAGCTGTTTGGGTTCTCGTTTCGTAGTTCTCACAACGTTGTCGCGTCCAATGGTAAACATGGTCCTTTTGTAGTATTGGTCTTATGTATAATTGTGTGATATTAAATATTAGACATATTGGCGACTTTATCTAGAAAAAAGATGATGCTTTAGTGATAACTCAAGAGGAAGATATTCTGTAAACACATATTCAGTCCCAGACTCATTTTTCTATTTGTCAAACCCCATGAAAAGACGCGAACCAACAACAAGCAACACATTAATGTGGGAAATCTGGAAAGCTAAGTATGTTATCCTTTTTTTCTCATTACGATTATTAATGGTGCCTGTAGTGTGAAGGAATGCACGGCCCATATTGTTCTCTACCTCTTAACGGACATCTTTATTACTTATTCTTCTGTCAAGTTTATTGCGGCCCGAATAGAAGGATGCACCCACACAAATGATACATCAGGAATACACATTGAATATCACTTCATTTTAAGTTATTTCTTTAGCAGATTGAGGAAGGCAACATTGAGGAAGAAAGAACGAGTTATAGCATTCAGCAAAGGTCCCAAGCAGGCTCAAACACTGTTATTACGCAGCATGGACTATAACATTTTGGCTTCTAAGGTGCTCCGGGTATCTCCTCTACCACCAAAACCTTCCACATCTTTTGATAAAGCAGCATGCAGTGGAAGTGATAATGACCTCATCATATAGAAATGCATACTTTAATGCATGTACTATATGTGCCCAGTGTATTCCGACACTGCTTTTTCAGCACGTACAGTAATGGCGGTGGCACCGGCTTTTCCCATGACATTTAGAGGTTAATTTGCATTGGTTTCATGGTCATTTATCGATGGAGGGTTCAGAAATTAGCATTCGCCACGCTTTTTATTGACAGAAGTGTTTAATAACCCATCAAATCAAACAGGATGGTGAGCCAGGAAGTCAGTCTGTAAAGGAGAAAATGTGCTCCATTCAAACTGCATACGTTCTTCAACTGCATTGTGACGGATTCATGACGGGAAGGTTCGCAGCTATTCTGTAGAAAGTGATTGCTGATGTTATAGGTTATATGTGTGGAGGGATTTACAGAAGACAAATTAGCATGAACCGCTTTGCTCCAGATGGACCTGGTCAGTATTGTGGAGACAGATGAGGGAAGAGGAAGGAGAGGCTCTTGTTCTCACCACAGGTTTCCCTTTATTTTGACATATTTACAGCTTCGCTCCGTCTGTTTTCTGTTTTCACCAGTTCATCATGTTCTGCCCCACACACCGCCACAGGTTTACAGTATTGTTCCCACTTCTTTTCACATCCTGTCCTTACTCACCAACTTCATCACATCCCTCTGAGCAAGAGTTAAATTGTTGACTTTTGTGGCTCAATGTGTGGCTTTCTGAGAGGCTCTAAAGAAAACACTGTACTTGAGGTTATGGAACAGTATACTACATTCCACAAACATGCATCTCATCTGGAGTGAATACACAGGATAAATATTAAAACTGAACACACCGTATTGTCAAGAAATTAGTTCAATCCTTACATTGCACACAATTTTGCCTGATCTTCGTTATAACTAACAGCTTTCTCCTCTACTCTTATCCTTCTCAACCACTGTTGTGCTCCAATGTGTGTAATTTCACGTCCACAGATTCACATGGCATGTCACCAACTCAAAGTGAAATATACTTATGTTCAAAGGACTCCTAATGTGGAGTGATGGGTAGGCCTACAGTAGCCTCAGAGCCGTTGACACACAACTGTCTTTGCTATAAATCTTGCAAATCCACTTAAAAAACAGAAAGAAATAACTCTCTAGAGACTTCTTTGAGTATTAAATTGCTTCAGCTTTGACTTTAAGAGTAGTAGGAATCCTTCTGTATTTACCACTAGTGAGCAAATCATAATTTAGTTTTGTGGAAAAAGCAGTCAAATCGACAACTGCTGTTATAAAAACACGGTGCAGTTCTCTCAGATTATGTGTGTGTGGCCAAATGTAAATGAGCAATCTGACTTCTAATGTATAGTTACTGTACAAGGGTAATACTGCAGGTTAATAAATACAATGAATCCTCCTTTTATCTACAAGCTTTGTCTGTGAGGCTATTATATAATTATATCATTGCATTTGTCCCTTGCGTTCACCCTTGGGGTGAAGAACAAATTAAAGCACTGAGTATGTTAGCTTTATAAGCAGAATGTCTGCAACACAAACCATAACAAAAGTTCATATTTTCTGTGTAATGAATGTTACATTATTTATACTATGAATTATGGATGAACTTGCAGACCTGTGCAGTCCTGAATGGGATGGCTTGTAATCAATCCTGGCCTGATGGACCACTCCAACATACAGTTATTAGTGGTTATTCTGTCCCAACCTTTCCAGGGAAACCCTGACTAACTGGTACAGAGCAATAATCTGAACTGTTATTACCTGCACTCGGGGTATAAATTACACTTCTATTCAGTGCCAGTAATTGGGGGAAAATATTAAGATATTATAACTGATGATGATTTAAACGTTGTGGCAATAGAGATTAAGCAGTTCACTGATTTAGCACCGATGGGAAGCTTATTGAAGCAGACTGTTAATGCCTTTCACAAAATACTAAAGAGAATGCACATTAAGTGACAGCACCCTTTGAATTAATACACTTTGTAACTTCGCAGGCAGTGGCATAAGCACTGAGCTGAGATAGGGAGGAAACATTATTCATGGTGTTTTTCATCCTAACTCTACTTTATTAGCTTATTTGATTCCCCATTCTCCTCATAGTTGATTCAATACATTTCCTATTTGCATAAAACTGTCCGGTAAGATTATCTTCACTTATTCGATCTATCCTAAGAGTCACCTTGTTCAGGATCTTATATGAATAATGAGATTTTAAATTGGAAGACACTCACACAGAGAATGAGGCATTTACAGTTAATTCATCTCATTGAGTTACATTGCTTAGAGGTATTGGAGGGTTTAGATTTTCATTCAAGCATCATATTTAACAGTGTCTGCTTCCCCCACTTTACTGGCATTGAAATTTAAATGGCCTGAGCCTGACAGATCCAATATTGCAACCCACTGTTGCTATTTTCCTGGGAGCAAATATACTGTCAAAATCCCTATATTCTCAGAGAATGAGGAAGCGAAAAAAAAAAAGAGTGATCATATGGAGCCCCACACCTTTGTGGTTTCTCCTTTTACAAACATTTCAATACAACTAGATTTATACAAACCAATACGCCTGCAAGTGCAGCAGGAATTATTTCGCATCTCGAGAATTTGCTTCATAATCTTTTGCTTTAAAATAATAATGTGTCAGTCAGTGTTTTATATAACAATGTAATAGAATGACATACTAACATTTCTGTTGCACACATTCCCTTTGATTTGACAGGGAAAGAGACAGAGAATGAGAGAGTGGCAAAGAGAGAGGGGGGAGTGGGTTAATTGGCTTTTTATGACTCCAATTAAATAACATTATGCATATACTGGCTTAACGGCTTATATGTGGCCTCCATTAACAATGTCCTCTTGATTGGTTCTTGGGCTTAAGGTCTCCTCCAACTCAGGCAGCGCTTTTCATGGTGTTTCAACATGTGTGGAGAAAAATGCTTGTGACAGTCAGAGATTTTATATGTGTGTGAATAATTTAAAAGGAAAAACTACAAATCTCTAAAAGATCAATGACCCCTTCTGTACCAACACAACCTGCAACAAGACCGCTCGAAACCTTACGTGAGCCACATGACAATTGAATAAAATAAATCTCATCATTGAGGCCTTAGTGCGTTATCGTGAAAGCAAAAGAGAGAAAAAGAAAACAAGCATGTGCCTGTCCTGAAGCGGAGCTCCTGAGGTGTTAACTAATCTCTGGTGGCCAGTCTATGCACTGCCTTCTTTAATTGCTCCCTGTATTTCAGTCTGGTGTGAGAGCAGCCATTGTAGCGAGCGCCCAGTCAGCCCCCAGAGGTCTCACACCTTCATTATCACTCTTTATTGCAGAACCTTATACGGGCACTCAGCACCAAACAGCCTGCCCGTTAAAAATAGAGCCTTCTCCTCTCCTCTCCTTTTGGTGGTTTCAGTTTTAATTACTAACACAGAGCCAAAGCCAGAGTCCTCAGCAGGCCTGGCGTTTTTTTTTTTTTCTTTGTTTTTTTTTTGTTCACTAATTAAAGCGAGGATGGAGTTTATTGAAGGGACCCTGACTCTGCTCTCTCATCTATTATTAAGAGGGCAGGACAAATCATTTTCAAATTTATATGCTGAAACCTGTCCAGGGACAGGCACAGGTCGGTAAAGGTTGGGGGAAGGTGGGGTGAAATGGTGCCGAACACAAGGGATGGTTGGTTGATGTCGTGTATGCGGAGAGTAGAACAGATCTGAAGAAGAGGGAGAAATGCACAAAACCAGCTGTTATATGACACAACACAAATCAAGGAGGTGACTGCTCCGTGTGTGCAAAGTTCCTGTGATGTAGCACACCTTAATTTTGGTCATTAAGGGATGAGAGGCTGGTAGACATGCACAGTAGTATTTGCAAAGGTAATGGCATTGATTGGAGGACCCCCTCTGTGTGTTCTGTGTAAACAGTGGGCATAAATACCAAAACAGCAGGGTGGTAATGTGAGAGCACAACGTCCAGCCAGATTGATGTTCTTAGTGATTCACTAACCCCCTCTGTCTTATGTTCTTAATTGTCTAAACAGCCGTGACCCTGGCAGCTGCACAGGTACCTCAGTGAAAGAACAAAGATGAGTCTTAGCTACTGAGATGGGAAGCAACAAGACAGCTGGCAACAAAATATCAGGCAGAGCAAGCGAAACAGACGAAATTACTGGTTGGACACACTGTTTTATGTCATACAAATGCCCCAAAGTCATGTTATGTCAAAGCCGGAGATACAGGGCTGAGATGAAATTGTGGATTTTTCCACTTCAGAAAAGTTCTATGTGGTATTAATACAAGTCTTAAAAGTCCTTCTTATGTGTAACAGATGCCGATTATTTTGATGCATATTGCCTCTATCAACACAGTGAACTAACAACATTGTAAAGGCCACAGGGTTTTTGAAGGCTAAATAAACTAATAGCTCATTTTATGTGAATTATCTGAAACATTAACTGCTTAAGTTTAAGAAAAATATCAACACTAACCCTTGGACTCTCAGTTATGTACAAATAAATGCTTTGACAGATTGCTGCTACAGAATAAAAATGGTCTGTGAGGTATTCGTGCTGAAAAGCACAACGGGGAGCAAGTTGGAAGATGGAAATTAGCAATATACAATTAGAGAAAGAAAATCTTCATATCTGCTTTTTAACCTTTATAATATAAGGTAGAGTGAATTGAAAAGGAGAAATAGGGAATTTAGCTGGGTGAGGACCAAGAGAATCTTCCCCTAGCCTAACAAGCAGCTCGCATCCTCAGGGCAATTAGTCACTGTCATATGAGGGCAAATGTAGAACCCTTTGCATGCTTGTTAAGTAAAAACTTACACAGAGATCACTGACATGTAAGAGAAATGCAGTGTAACCACTGAGCTATAGAAAATGTACAGAATAAAATAAGGCAGACAAAACTACACTATTAAATCATTTGTGTGGTTTGAAATATAAAACTTTGTTCTATTAACTAGGTGCATGGTGAGTAGTTAATGAATATGATAATTATTTAATTCTGATAAAATATATACTGGGCACTATAATAGCTACTACTGTTCACTAAAAAATACATTGTTTTATATCAGGACATTTAAAATAAGGAAACATTTAGCATATTACACTTTTTTTGTGTGTGTTTTGTTTTTCAGATGTTTTTCAGTCAACCCCTCATGTGCTGCATCAGATGAATTTCCATCTAGACAATTCGAGCCAGCGCTTCACCCGCCTCACACCAAACAAATCCTACATGTACAACAAACCAAAGAATTAAGTGAATTTCACAGTTTCCAATGTGTTAAATTTTACAATTTCTATGCATTATAAATGTACATTTTTTTCAGAGTTCCCCCGATACATACAGGGAGGGATATATAGGTCAGAGACCCCAGTGCCTTATCAGTAATTCACCATTGCCTGGTTATTAAGGACAGCTTAGGTGGAGAGGGCTGGAGTACCAGGAGGGGTTAAGGTGAATTGATTGCCTGTGGACATGTTAAACATGACCCTGTCAGGCCTCCACTCCACTCCTAAAATGCGCTAACCTGTGCACCTCACTCCAAGTAATCAGCTGTAGAAGCTTTAATAAAATTCAGAAAGCCCCGAGAACTTTCCCCTAGGGACTGTACCAAGTTGGAAATAATCGAAACCCGCGGCAAGAGACATTTGCACTGTGTTACCGTAGGAAGCATAAAAAAGGCCTAGTCCTCTGAAGCCTTAAGAAATGTTTTCAGGAGTTGTGGTTTATGAGCGTAATGGAAGCACATAGGTTGTTGTTGTCCACTGTTAAACAGATTGGAAAGTAATCACCAAAGTGTGTGTTCCTCTCCTGACTGGGTTCAGATGCAGCAGCTTGCAGCAGAGGGGCAGTGGCAGGGTAATTACGGGGTAACTTGGGCTCAATCTGTCTGTGGACGCCCTCCCTCTTGGAAGGGGGTGTTTCCCTTGATTAGCCTGACTCAGGGTGAAGCCCCCTCTGCAAACGGCAGATTGAAGTTCATCACAGGGGTCTCAGCTGCCAGTGTGTTGCAATGAATT
Organism: Microctenopoma steveboyesi; assembly: GCA_032359275.1. Classification (NCBI taxonomy): domain Eukaryota; kingdom Metazoa; phylum Chordata; class Actinopteri; order Anabantiformes; family Anabantidae; genus Microctenopoma; species Microctenopoma steveboyesi. Next base: position 8,512,779 of record JAUMHF010000025.1, on the reverse strand, counting down.
GCTTGCTGTAAGAAGGTGTTGACAGGAGCAGCTGGACATCAGAGAGTGATGAAAAGAAAGGGAAATTCATGGAGAACCCAGACAGAATGGTCCACAGGGGAAAAGACGGGGAACCGGTCGTCTGCTGGTGGACAGCAGGAACTGCAGCCATTGTAAACTAGCATCAGGGCGTGTGTGTGTGTGTGTGTGTGCAAGTCATATTTGTTTATGTATAGCCTCTTTTTTTGGAGGAAGACTGAGCTTGATAGTGAAGAACAGTGAAGGGTATGAAGTTCAGTCGCACTGATTGATTGGATTCCTGCAGCCTCTGGCGATTTCTCTCTCTCTGGATTAGATAGTTAAGTCAAAAGATAGTGTTAACCATTCACAAAATGTTATGCCTGCATTATGTCTGTGTTTCCTTTATGTCGTCTCTTGGCAAGCACAGTGTACACAGGCAGGAATTATGTTAGGAAGTGTTCAGTGTGTCGCTGTTTGAGACACAGATCACATCAACCCTTGTTTAGCATCCACATTAGACATAATAACATTGGACAAGCCTTTCAGGGTGGTTGACAGCGACTGTAGGCCATTACACACATCCTATGTGCCTATTGTCTCACAAGTGCTGCTTCTTAGCTCAGCAATGGTGACTAATGTTAGTGAAAATGAGAAGCGTGTGCGTGTGTGTGTTTTGATGAATAGAGATGGTGCCCTAAGGTGAGGACAGACTATATTGGTGTGATTCTACCATTCACTATATTAATGAACTGCCTAAAGGTGCAAATTAGGTTTTAATGGGTGTTACTTTACTAGCTCGGTTCTACCACACACAAAGTCCTTTCACTCAATGTTCCCGCCGCACGTTTTTTTTTTAAAGAAACAATTACAATTTATAGACGTTTTGGTAATGTCAAAATAAAATACGAATACTACCAGCACAACTTCTCAAAGAAAAAAAAATGCTTATTCATTTTGTTATGACACTATGTATGACACTATGTTCTGACTCTTTTCCCTTCACACTTGAAATGCTTCGACTCACACTGCCAAATTTTGTCTTCCTCCAGCTCACTGTGAACAAAGCCAAACCATTTTGCATGCCTGCATGTCTGAACCCTTCATGCTGTACAATTTATCGCTCTTTATTTTGCAGTAGGAGAATTTGGAAAGAGGAAGTGTAGATTGCTACATTTCAAAGGAATAGCCGAGAAAAGAAAGGCAAGTTTGTGGAAGGAGGCTTGGAACATAAACACTTTTTAGCGCAGTGGTTTGAGAGAGCAGCTCGCTGCCTAACATGGTCTCTTAGCATACTTGACACCAGTCACTACTTAATTAGCTGCCATCATCTCTGAGCCCCAGAGAAAGAGGGACTAATGATTAATGATAAAAATACCTGGAAAAAAAACCTTTGACAAAACACAACATGTCATTCTGTGTCCTTTAAGACATCAACTGCTGCTGTGATTTAACCTCCTTCGAGTTGAAGAAAATTATTTATGCTCACAGACCTGATTAGGCTCAGATGATTATTCTGCTTTTCCACACACATGGCACCTTCGGTTCGTAAGTAAGTAACACTATTCCCCCGCAACAAACAGGAGCTATAGGTTTTGTACACACAGCTGTCTACAGCAGCTGTCATGTTTTCTGTCTGTAATGGTCATTTTTATGCTTTAACTCCGAGCGTACTGCAAAATCAATCGCATCAATTGATCCATCACTAATTAGGGCAAGATAAATGATTCAAATAAACAAATACCGGCTTTATAATGAGTCAAGACAGTGTGAGACATATTAATTGAGTTCTGCATATCTGTATGTCATACCTAGCATGGTGGCAAATGTGGCTGCAGACACTCTACCTGAACCCAAAACAACACTGGAATATAAAATCATTTTTATGTTTTCCTTCTCTTACAGCTCACTCCGAGGTATTTTGTGCACTTATACCAGTGTAGCAGGCAGATCCCGCCTTAAATCTACCTCTCTTGTATGGCTCGTGTTGTGTGCAGTCACCAGCGATCAAAGGCTAATTAGTTTCAGCTGACACGGGGGATGGCCCTCGGGTCAAAGATCATGACTGATGTTATGGAGATGATGCTGGAGAGAGGGCGAAGCCGGGGAGAGCCGAGGGAGCAGAATCCTCATTAACTAGAAATTGTTGCTCTTACATCAAATCCTTTAAACTTAACCAAACACGTTTCTCATTCTAAATCAGTTGTATTACACTTCTGAAATCTCAACTTTGGGGCTGTTTGAGTTTGCACTTTGTCCATTTGTGTGTGTGTCGGTGGAAAAGACAGAAAAAGAATCACATCAGAAAACAGTGCCACAACATATTTTTACTAAAGGCTGCTATGAAATCTATAAAGATATAGACTATCCAGTTTACATTATACATCAGTGCCAGTGTAGTTATTAGACAGACTCATAACCATGGGCTCCCTCTACAGGTTGACTGCTTCCCGACAGCAGACTGCTCAGCCTCTTTCTGACAACATGCTTTTCGCAATGCTTCATTTGTCATAGCAGATGTTCAAAACTATTTTCCCTGGAATCCAAAAATCTGAGGAAGTAAATTAATATCCCCTCCCTCCCATTTTAAGTCCCTCAGACTCAGTTCATAGCCTGCACTAAGTGCCCTTGTTGACTCAATTGGATTAGCACTAATATGTAAACACAGGAGGTAAGAGGAGTAATCCTCTAATGAGAGGAGAAAAAGTGAAATAAATAAGTTGAAATGCCATGCCTTGCCTTTAACTGAAGCATCTGTCAGGTAAGCTGGATGTGTGCAGATTGAAAGCAGGTATTAAATGTGGACCAGGGGATATTCTGAGGTAAACAGTTGTGACCATTCGGTGACAGCGTAATTACTCGTTTGTAACTTAGTTGGATAATAGGAATACAGCCTCTAGGGAATGAGACAAAGACTTGTTAATTATTAAAGCTTACATCAGCCAGGCACTAGAGAGTTGCAATTATTAATGTTGTTGTTCTTGTTTGTGCTTAAACACTACTTCTGCTGTTAATATGCTCATTAACCAAAATGAGTGATTTTATTACTCTTGATTTGGTTTGGGGTTTGTTATCAAGGCTCAGCTGTCCTTGTTTACTGGTGGATAAACACTTATGGCGGATGCGGACAGGTGACGATAACATTTTTTTCACATCAGTTAGAAAAATGCCACATCAGAAAATAAAACTTCTGGTGTGCACCAGTAGTCTAATGGTTTGTGACCTTTCTTGACCACCTCCCTCTCTCTCTCCCTCTCTCAGCAAAAGAAATAAGCTTCTATATTTTTATTCTAATGGGGTTCTACATTTATATTGCACACACACTGATTAATACTCACCTACAGATTAAATATAATATCAGATTGAACCAAAAGGTTTATCAAGTTAAGCAAACGTTCTTCCAACAACTTCAGTGAAACAAGTTTCTGTGAATGAAAATGAGCTCTTTTAATATCTATCGCAGAGAGCGTTTCAAAATATGTAGACGTTAGTGCAGTGTTATTCCAAAATAAAATATGATATGTGTTGGTGCACATATGCATCATCACATCTGGCCAATACTAATTTCTGTTGCTGCTTGCTCCAATTGAACTTGTGGAAAAAATGCATCTTAACTTAAATACCACTTATGTAAATCTAGTGATGTAAATTATAACAAACAATAACTAAATAAATCTGTCTATGAAAATAGAATTTTTCATTCTCGCTTGTAGTTGCACCACTTGACTCTTAAAATAGCTCCAAATCTAAATGTAGCCTTCGTCTAACTTGGACAAATATCTGATGAATAGAATCTTGAAATACACAAACAATAAACTAGCAAAGCAAACAAGCAATTACATTTGTTCACTCTCCATCGTGAGCTAAAACCATATGCAGCTTTAAAGGGTGTTTCTCTTCCTAATGGGCCCCGAGGGGACGAAGGGGTTAATTGATGCAGATGTTGATTGCTTTTACACACGATGCAGGGAGCATCTCCCCGGTGGCTCCTATTAGAGGCAGTTTTAATGAAGTGCTAAACAGAAGGCTTTCCTACAGTGTGGCCTGTCCTCAGGAATACTCGGGAACAGGCAAAGAAAGCCCTTCACAGGAAAACAACTGCCCCTATTGATTGTCACGCCAAATAACTGAATCCTTTTCCCAATCAATGCTTATTTCTGAACTTATGGAACCTAACAAAGGACAACAGGAGAGGAAGTCAATCAGAAAGGTGTTATGTTTCTTAGTGCACATTAGTGTGTGTGTGTGTGTGTGTGGTTGTCATGTGGGGAAAAAAGCTCTGCAGACTTCAACATCTTGATGGTAACAGTCTCAGTAATTCGGCTGTGACATTCACAGGCTTTGAGTAAAGTTGATAATGACGTAGGATATTGCTTTATGGTGTTTATTAACATAAAGGATATTTATTTTTAAGGTGAAGACTGAATGTTTACAGACAGGCAACATAAAGAATCAGAAAATTAGAAACAAAAATCCATCTGTGGATTTAATTCCTTAAATCACTTTTCTCTTTCTAACATTACAGAGTAGGAAAATGATTCTACGTGATGTGTACCAGTGAGTGGAGGTTGGTTAAAGTGATGGTAATGTAATGGGGCTTCCCATGCAGCGTTAGCAGCCCGTAGTCACTAAATTCTGCTCATTAAAATGGCAAACCCAAACACACAGTTACTCAGGCGTGATCTTCAGCTGTGTATGGCATCTGGCCCTGACGCACCTCAGCCCCCAACTCCCCAGAGGATCACAAGCACACACCCACACACACAATAATCCCAATCAAATTTTAAAACAATCAGCATTCCTTTCATTTCCAATTTAGTCACCTGCCACAGCCCCCTATTAGTGTCCACTATGATATAGTATTAGGGGTTTATAAATGAGGACGGTGTTTTTCTCCCCTTCAGTCTGGAGGAGTTTTACACATTTCTCCAGTCACTTTCTCACTTCATCTGTCAGCCTCTTCCATCCTGATTATCAGGAGACGCCAATTTCAAAGAGACATCTTAATAGTGATGTCAACGTATTAATTAGAAGTGTTAATGAGCTAAAAGCAACCCAAATTAAATTAATGCAGCAATAGACAGAGAGCGAAATTAGCTTCAATTTCTGTAAATGATTCTGAAGTGTGCACAACATATCAGCCTGTCTGAATATTCCCTTCCCCCAAAGCTAATCAAGAGCTACATTGCAATTAGCTGCTTAATTAAAGCAACACTCTGCTCGGAAAATCCGGCACAATTAAGTAATGGCTGTTATAGCATGAAGACAGACTGTATTTTTCTTCTGGAGGAAAAAAATAGAAAACAACATATTCTATCCCTAATGGCCTGCAGGGGACTGAGCCAGCCAAGATGTGCCAAGATGGAGAGGTTTCTATCTCACGCTTCAATGGGGATCTTTGCTCCAGCTGGAAGCCATGTGAATCAATGACAGTAAGGCAGATCAAACTGCCGTGCCCAGGGTTGCTAAGACATCTGAATTGGCGTTGACTGGGGTGACTGTGTCCTAATCACCAGTTCTGTTTTAGCAGCTCAATGGCTTCCAGTTGGACAGAGGAGCTCCAGACTATTGACACTTTGCACATATTTCAGCAGTGGACCTGTTACTGATCCCTGTGGCTATGGACACTGTTGTCCTTTAGTCCCTGTTGGTGTGGCTGGAATATATCACAGTGAGGGATAAACAGTCTCAGAGCCAGACAAGAGTGGTAGTATGCCTGTATTTTACATATACTCTAGATATCCAGAGTTTGGGTTTATTTATCATTCACTTGTCATTAAAACAAAGTCTGCACCTAATTGTGACTAAATGTGAAATTTCTTCTTAATGGAAGACAAACAACAGATATTTATTTCTAATGGCTGGACTCTAGGTCATCATTTTTATTATTCCTGTCATTAATAATTAGAAATATGAAGCTTAGCAGCTTATCCAAGGCAGAAATAATTGACCTAAGATTCCCTGTGTACTGCATACTAACTCTGTCATTTCTATACTGTTTTAAATAGTTTGTATATAAGAAGTAGACATACTAGAAACATTACAAAGCATGTGCCACTGAATTCCAGTCAAACAAATTTCAAAGAACTATATTCCACTAAACTTAAAGAATAGGCTAAAGATATTTATAAAGGTATACTTTACTTTACTTTACTTTGCTTGGCAGACGCTTTTATCCAAAGCGACTTACAAGGAGCTAGCGCTGGGTGTCTGGCTCAAGGACACACCAGGTAGGGAATGACTAGGAGTCAGACGGGGTTCGAACCTGCAACCTTCTACATCCCAGTCTGATGCCTAATCCACTGAGCTACCAGGCCGACGCTACCAGGCCGTATAGAATTTAATCATTTATTGTCTTATCTCTCTTATTCTTGCAGTGTGTACCAATAGTGTCCAGGAGCAAATGGTTTTTTAAATATTCATGTCGCCTTTTTGTGAATTTGTCACCATTTCTACTATACTACACATTTAAGATCCTACATGAAGCACGAAAGTGCAACACAGTTCAACACTGCTCAGCCAATAGTTTTTCATTGCTGTGGTCATAGGGACTGAGAAATGCAGGCTCATTCAGTCTTGGTTTATTTATATCCTCTGAAAAGTAATATCCTTCAAAATATTCTAAAAAAATAAACAGAAAAACAGAAAACAACATGTCCGACTAACAAAAAAGCACAACACTATGTTGATGAACTGTGATTAACAGCGTTCTCCTAGGCGGAGTCCGGGGACTGTGGTGTGAACGCTATCCTTCAGCAGGTGTAAGCCACAGCAGAGCATATGCCGTCAGGTAACCTGGCTGGTTTGCTCTACAGAGACTCCGCTGTGATCGTTTCCCTGGGCCTGCTTCTGCTGGGAACCGGTGTCACTCACAAACACCATCTGCCAGGAAAACGCAAAGGTCTGCCTGCAAGAAGCATTTATCAGCAGGTCAAGGAGTGGTGCCTTCTTTTGAAAAAAAAAAGTTTCTGCTGCAGAAACAAAGGGAATAAGACGCTTTAGTCTGCGTCTGTGGCTTCTAATTTCTTCTTTGGGAATCAGCCATGTAAACATAAAAAAGTAAAAACACCAGACGCACATGAAGGCTCAGACCTCACAGTGCTCCGGGATACCTTTCTCTTTGCTGAAGAGAGGGGAAAAGACACCTGAAGTGTTTGACGCTAAATTAGCTTTTCAAAGACAATAATTAGACTTCTTCCCCTAAAGGTAAATTACCTGCTAACCAACTGAACTGTGTTCTAATTATAGGAGCTTGCCTGTCAGCCATTCCCAACGATCCTTGTTCATAGCAATAAGATGTAAAACACATTTTTCTAAGAAAAAAAAAAAATCATGTTGAAAGTGATAAAGCCTACAGAAACACGTTTTGTGCTTCTGTAGCTCTGTGACGCCAGGTTGGAAAACTGACGGATCACTTGCATAACGGCAATAACCTTTAGAGGATTTAAATGAGATAATTTCACACAGCGACCAGATGGCAGCCATCGTTCCTTATGTGCATTTTGACAGAGGACGTTGACTGAGCAACACTGGATGGGTGACAACTAGGTACTTATCTGTGCTTTGCATATTTTGCATTGGATGTCATGACTCTGCAAATTGATTTGTAAGACACACAGTCAGTGAAAGGATATTGAATATTTACAGTCCCCATGTAATAAAACCTATCATATCTGCGATGGGGGGGGGGGCTGCTGTGGCCTTTAGGTCTAGGTAATTTCTCATTGTTCTGCTGGATTGAGTACTGAGCCTCCCGCAAGGCGGCACTGTGGCTGTGGATTGTTGCAAAGCCACAGCGAAGGGCCACACATTATAATTCATCAGCCATGCCGATAGCCTGCCACTAATTAATATGTAAATTTAACATCGTTTGTTTGCCGCTGTGTCAAACTTTGATGTGAGAAGTGGCTTCCAGGTTAACAGAGATTTAGTGGAGATTGAGGGCTGGAGACCTGTCACATATCCTAACCAGCCTGTAATCTAATATTTTATTTAAATACATCAACTAATACTGTACGTCTCCACAGCTTAGAACCTGAGAGACAGGCTAATGATATTTTATTAAGCCAGAGTAATTGAGAATCCCATCAAAATATGTAATTAAACACTTAAGCATAATTATCCAACACAGTAGGAACCCGAATGAATTAATTAAAAAACGTCAATACATCAATTTGTTTGAATTCCTTTGTCCCTTTTCTACTTGTAATAATTAACATTTTAATTGCCTTAATTTGTGATGAGTAAAAGAAATTCACACTTTATTCGACACCAGCAATAAAGCTAGAAATGTGAGCACTCAGTAATGTGTTAGCGGGAAAATAATGATGAATTTTAGCTACACACAGTTGATTTCAGCCTTTACTTGGAGCCGTGAGAAGTTTTTTTTTGTAGTTAAAGTGGGAGACGTAAAGGGCTGTGCGTGTGCGTGTGTGTGTGTGTGTGTTGTTGCTTGTCTGGGTATATGTTCATTATCAGCAGCCTGCTTGAGTTTGATGCATACCTGGAGAGCAACTTAATATCCTCAGGCCACTACTACATGTCAGGCCATGAGAAAGATACGCATGCAAGACAGAGGAGCATCTCTGGCCCCGGTGGAGCCATTTACCTTTCTCCAAGTAGGTTCAAGATATTAATTAAGATAAATCTACCTCAATTCACACTTTCTGCCACCTGCCTATTTATCAGAATTATGTTAATCATTTCTGTAGGGCAGAAGAATTATTACCCATTTTGTACATAATTCCTACTAACATTCAGAACTAAATGATTTTGCATTCTGCTCCATATGGACTCCTTGCACCATGACATCTCTACAGCATACAGTAGTCGAATCAGGCACACATTCATAACACTTGTTCAGCGCGCATGACAGTGCTCTCTCCGCTACTCCCACAAACAATATGGAAATGTATCCATCCTAATCACACACAGCCTCTCAGGATTTATCCGCCATGATGCACCTCATGCATTTGAACGGCTTAAAACAAAACAATAATCTTACGTTGATCCATTCTGTCTCGGCGGCTGTGATGTGAAGTAATTCGAGTCTGTTTTTTTTTCCTTTGGCTAATATGAGCTAGTTAATTAAACTCTGAGGAGATAATTAAGACGAGACGGCTGCTTGAATTACTCCGGTCATTCTGCCATTATCTGGGGCAGGCCGACAGGTGGCACAGGCCTGCATCAGGTGACAACTCAGACAACAGATCACACCATATGATGGTGTGGGCACATTTCATAGCATCCCTTGGTACACAACACTCCTGCAGACCCACATGTCATGCAAATACTGTAAATCTACTAAGGTACTGGAGTTCATCTGAGTTTTGAGTTTATGGCTGTGTGGGTGCTTTTGGCTGATGGTGCGTCTGGGTCAGAGTCAGGGGGGCTGGAGGTAGAGTGCCAGGGCTAAAACAGGGCAGATCATACTCCTGCACAAGCCAAGGACTAATGAGGGTGAGAATGGGGCCAGGCGATGCTATGTGATTAAATTTAGATCTGGAAGGAGATCTTGACCCATGGTGGCCTACGTCTAAGTGACATTTACCCAAGAGAAACACACTGCAGCTGAGGCTTATTAACCTTTTATAGATCTAAGCACTGCCACCTGTCTTAATTGGCAATTGGATTATTAAATAGACCAAATTCAGAGTGATTTGATCCAATAAGGTCTACAGTGTGGAGACTGTTTTGAAAGGTCCCGGCTGTCACAATATGTCCAGTAGATCAGAGGAAAAATGTTCTAAAGTAAACTCAGTCTGATTATCATCAACTAATTGCGGACATGCAACAAGCATTACATTAGGCTACGGAGTGCAGTGAGTAGCACTGGAAATATAAGTCGAAGATCTGCTGTAGCACATTAAACTGAATCCTTATTAAGGTTTTCTTTGCAATGCAAGTCTTTCATAATTGCACACTTTTCATAATCACATTTGGAAAAAACAAAACAATCCTTCTTTTCTCCATTTAAGACCCATTACAGTGACTTAGACAAGGTATAAGGATAAAGAATGACATTTTAATAAGCATAATAATGTGTGTATGTATAGTGTATATACATGCATATATGAATAACAAACTTTCCAAAAGTTTGTGTTCTGTTGCATAAAGTAAAAAAAAAAAAGAATACTATGGATTCTGCCACTTGGTACGAGTCTGTGGATTAGCAGAAGTGTGGTGAGTGTTACTGTGGAGACCCATGCACAGCGTCAGTTCTCCTGCTTATTCAGTTAGTGTTGCTCCGTGATTCTATCAGGAATTTTAGCAGCATATATCCTATTTGTTTGTTTAGCTTTTTTTTTGCCCTTGTGGTACAAAATAATTTTTTTTGTATCAAACAATAAGGTATTATTAATTTATTTTTTAGTACCGCAAGGGCATGTATTTATATCTATATTGTATTTTTTCTAAGTGAATCATTTGTTACTAAACAATAAACAAAATCTCTTTGTTAAGAACTTGGCTAGTTTCTTTTTTTATTTTACCAGTGCCAGTTACTGTACATCATTTATTCCAAGTAGTTCCAAAACACTGTATATTTTACTTCAAGAAAAGAACCGTTTATTAATAGATTATAGAGTATTAGAATCACACTTCACAGAGAAGAAGCCAAAACATTTCAGACTGGAACACATTTAATAAAGCTGTATATGTTTGTCTTTCACTATTAGGGAATTGTGAAATCAGTAACAAAGAACAATTCCAACTAATAGAAATGGCCAAATGTTGAATTTGAAATGTCATACTTTGCAGCACCACTGTTGACTTCTGACATACAAATAGTACAACTCCAAGTGTCACCTCTGGGTACATTATTATGCACATTATTCTGTACTTAGTAGACTCATTTACTCAAGTTGTAAATGGTTGACTACTGTACGATTAAGTTGAGGACATGACTGAGGAAAACATCATCAGGAAACCACATCTTCCCAGCAGCTCTAAAACTTGTGTCTGTCTTTTGTTGTGGATTCCTTTAGTAGCACTTTTTTGGACTTTTTACAGTCGGTTAAGATGACCGACAAGCACTGGGAACATTAGTTCTGTGCCACAAGTCCCATACATCAACTGTCTTGTGACGAGTAAGGGAGGGGATCAACATATTCTAAATGAGCAGACATAATCCCACTGAATGTGGAGTTAAGCCATTTCATAATTAGCAGATTTTCTAATGTATGCCAGGCTTTAATGACCTTTGCAAATGAGAATGGTTGTTTGAATTTCCATCCTTCACATCGTTTTATCCCTGCCATATCTGCCTGATAGAATGAGTGCACAAGTTGATGATATGCATAAGCTTAATGAACAAGTGCACACACTTCTGAATGGAAACTGATGGGCTCAAGCCAGGGAGACTGGAAATGCATTTCCACACCTTGCATATCATCATCATGACCATAAGTGGTGTCTCTCTGACCCGTTAACAATGCATTTCAAGCCTTTTCCTTCAATTAGGTACACTTCTCACTCAGATTTCTCTCATCAAAATGCTATTAGCGTAGTATATTATAAAAATATACTAGCCCTCTATAGCATCACATCCCTCTAACTATTGTAAATGGCTAAATGATTAGTCATTCAGCAGTGCATGGCAATCAGGAAGAGCAGCACATTACTCCGATAGCCCGTTAATGTGTCTTTCCGAGGTCGTCCTGTGTAGACTTCTAACCTGAAAACCCCATGCATTATATATTAAGCTTTAAAGCAGATATTTTATGTTAGCAAAGAACCAGGTAAAATAGGGAACAGTGACAATCGTACTCCCTCAATTGTTTAGTTTTCCAACACAATTTCACAGTTTTAATTCCCTCTTGTACAATGTAAGAAAGACACTGAGCAGCATCAGTAGTGCAGAGATAAACATTTTTGAGTGAGGCTTTCTCTTCTAACCAATCAGAGAATATTAATTGAATCTGCTTTATTATAAGCGCCACGATAACATTTGTGGTAACTGAGCTGTAGATCAGTCAACAGGCCAGACGTATATCAACCCCAGGATTGTTGGTACGACTGCCTACAAACATCCTACAGAAATTCAGTGGCCTGGCTAACCTGTGCCAGTCATACACTAAACAGTGCAGTACACTGGATAGTTTTGTTTCAATTAGCAAGTTCACCCCAACATTTGCAAAAGTTTGTCGGAAATGTGCCAAGAAATGAAATAACAGCAGTTTTTCTGGACGGAGAAGTTCCGTGATATTTAACTGAGTGGCTCACAAAAAAAGAAAGTTTAATCAAATGACGCCATTGATGTATTTAACGTCTACAGTCACGCTGCTTAACTCTGCCCTTGTCAGACGTCTGTAAGAAGTCACGTGGCCGGCTCTGTTAAAAGCCACCAACATCCATCGTGGCTTTATTGCTATCAAACTCTAATCTGTCTGGGATTTCACGTGTGTTAACACAGCTACAAATGCAAAGAGAAAACACTGCAACAGCACTACATAAATGTCTCAATATATTAAGTAGACAATAAACAACCTATTAAATTCCAGGGATTTGCATGCGAAACGTGAGCATTAGCGAACAGAGACAAGTCTATGTCTTTCTGCTGAGGGGAAGGATGGCTTCAGACATGATCCTTTGTCAGACGGGATGGGAGACACAGACACACAAGCCTCTCAGTTTTGGCAGATCTGGGCTCACAATGCCATAGATTAGTAACAGCCTGACCACAGAGCTGAAATAAGCTAATTGCTTAATTAGCTGACCCAATTCTATAAGCTTCTTTTAGCATATTAACAAGAGCTATGTAACAAATAATAATATTTCACAGAGGTGGTGTTTGTCTATGGAATTACTATAATGAGGATCAAATCCAAAACATACGGTCAATGGCACTCTTTTATAGGCTCTTTGCCATAGAAAATCAAAGCATTATTTGAAAATAATGCTGTTTAGTTGTAACGTGCATCAATTTTACATTTGCTGGATGTTTTTCCGTGTAGTTTGCTTTTCCCTCTTTCCAGTTAAACAATTAAGCTTCGGCAGGGAATAGTTTGATCGACCTCTCAGTATTTCTGGACATTTGAGTAACGAGGGACAAACGAGAAGGGAGGGGAAAAAAATCTTATTAGATTGAATGATGATTGAAATGGATTAATTTACATTTTCTGCATGCATACTTTACATACATGATCTTTGCTCAGCACGGGGAGTTCTGGGCAAAAGAGCACTATTTGTATGAGATGAACTCATCTATATGCTAATTCATTGGCATGTAGACCTGCTTCATTTTTTTTCCATTCAGGACTGTTTACCTATTAGCTCTTATAGATGCGAAGGGAATTGGAATATGACCACCAAAAAGCTAAGGAATACAGAGAATTAGCAGTACATCACCTGTTATTATATTTATATTAGCGTGCCATTTCTGCCCTTTGTTTAAGCTGTAACCACGAGCCAACTCCCAACCTTCGTGACAAATAAAATAAGCCAACTCTTTCACTTAAGTGAGACTAGTTGCCCCGGACAAAGACGCAGAGGGTTTTCATTCAGAAGTCCTTCAAAAGTCTAGAGCAGACTACACCCTGCTGAAAACCATATGAGCTCGCAGACTCAAACAAGGTATAATGTGATGCTTTCACAGGGAAAATAACTGACTATTTAGCATTTCACAAGTCGCTTTCCAGGTTTCGAGGTGCTATGATGTTCTTTTGTGCATCGGAATACAATCCACATTAACACTGTAGAGCAGGGAAACAAACTCAAACGTTGTACAGAAACATTAACACGGCCTCATAAGAAGGTGTTTTACAGATCAAGTTACAAGTGAGGCCTAAATGCTAATGTAATTTCATATGAACGAGGCTGAAAGAGATGCAATCAACCATTCCTGATTCAGACGATTGTTGTGTTTAAGAGGATGACAACCTCGTTTCTTATTGTCTATGTAATTCACCAAAATTGCCACTTACAGCTGCTAAGAGGAGAATGTTTCATCTCCAAGCTTCCTCTGGTCTTTGCTACTCATCCCATTTCTACTTCCTCCAAAAGTGCCACCACTTCATTAACCTTGCCAGGCATGAGATAAGAGAGGCAGTGCATCAAAGCTGCCTGCCCACAGAGAGAACAGAGCCCTGCATGTCTCCACTACACAGCAGCCATCACACGCACTGGCAAATACACAGTCCACAACCCATCCAACACGCCCAAAAGACCTTTGTGTTCTAAACTTTCATTCAGATTTGGGGTTTTTTTTGCACAGGATATCATTATGTTTTAAACATTTGCCTGTTCCAGGGTGTTTGTGAAAGCTTGATTGGGAATAAATGCTAAATAATTGGCCTGGTTCAGACTTTTCATTGCTTCAGACACTGCGGATACTTATTTACGGTGTCTCGTAGCACTGTAATAAGGGGAGTTCAGGTACACAGTGCTGTCAAGACTATGACTTATACACTTAAAACCCTGAAAATGAGAAAATTAAACAAGAAAGGCATCAAAGCCAACTTCAGCCCGATGAGTAACAACTTCTGACTTCCTTAAAGCATGAAGGTAGAAGGCAGGAAATGTATTAACTGAGTCACAATATTGTTTTACTTGCACCACATACAAATCTCTCTGGTGCATTTAATCCCTCTACCCACAGTTTCTCAGAAAGAAGGATATAAATTATTTTCCTTTGGTGGAAACTGCAAATCCCTGTCTGGATTCTGTTAAAAGGCTTAAAATGTCACTAAATGCCAAGGCTGAGACTCCTGCTAACACGTAGGTCTTTAAGACAAGATGTTAAAGCGTTGAAAGTTACCTGAAATTGATGAGGTTAATATTCTTATCACAAACGGAGGCTTCTGTGAAAGTGGATATTGAAAATAGCCAGGTAACCTTCATATTAGAGGCTATCACAAGGATTAGCAGAATAAACACCTATTACACATTTAATTGTTTATTGTCAGCATTTGGAAAACATGCTACAATGCATAAATTAAAAGGATTGGGATGCAGAGGGTATTTGCCACAATGGAGTATCATCCTAACTATGTATTTCAGTGAAGAAGACAAGAAAATGTCCCCAAAATAACACGTTAAATTGCTGAATGCAGGGCAGTAAATGAGCAATTTAACATGAATATCCTTCTCTGTTCCTTTACAGCCATGTGGATTTCCAAACCATGTTACCCCAGCATGGAAGGGTATGTCAGTGAAATTTGAAATAGAGGACAAAGGGCCACCGAGCAAATAGGTTTTTCAGACACCATCCTCTGAGTTCTCTGCCAATGTGAATCAGAGGTAAAATACAGTGCATTAAGTCGACCTCTGAGGCAGCACAGAGGAGGGTAGAGTGAGACATTCTGCTATCTATTAAGACTTACGTTATGTATATATTGTGTTTTGAAGGAATTTTACTGATCCACAAAACCAGCAGGAAGGGATAAGTGTGAGTCCCTAAGACCATGTGGTAAGCAACTGCAGTGCAGGATCTCAGGCAAGTTGAAAGTTGCTGTGCCGTTAAGGAGAAAGTCTGGCAGAATCCTGCATGCCCGCTGATAACATGGTTGGATTAAGGATGTTTAAGGGAAGTGAAAATTATTCATTTGAGATGGATGAAAGCTGCACTTGTCAAGTCTACCAGTCATGCACTTTATACATTTCATTTCCACTCGCCAGCATGCATAATTTCCCCTCAATGCAAATTTCTACACACTGAAAATTATGAGCCTATTTACCCCACTCCCTTAACACATTCCCTGACACCGAAAACGGATCATCTCTATTGAACAGGGAACAAAACAATGCAATTTTGTTTGCAGAGGTGTGAGAATCAAATTTTGTGCTGAAGATAAAGTCACAGGACTCTGTAGAATACAAACAACAGCTTTCACTGGCAATCACGCCTGAATCAAAGAGTTCCCCGCTTATGAGAAGCACATCTATGGAAGGAATTTCAGCATATGCCCAATTATCTAAACAAACTTCATGTTATGACTGTAATTACTGGTTTTAAGTCACAAAAGTCTGGGGCTCAATGTTTGTCTATGTGCCTTGTAACTGAGCATATATATGTACTGTATATTTGTCTCTATACAAATATTATGATCTCCCTGATGAGAATTAAGTCTCCAGACTAGATGGCCAATAAATTAGAGGCACACTTCTCGTTTACTCATCAGAGCTAATGAGCCTGATAAAATTACCTCGAGGATCATAATTACAGGCTAGTGGCAGCGACTCTGGCAAGGACTGGAATAAGATGACACACACATACACGCATAATTTAGATTGTGCTGCAAATGACATCACATAACAGCTAACCTAAAACAACATGTTTTATTAACGGAATAACAACTACCATTGTGCAGAAAGCAAATATTATACATTGTGCACTTCCTGCAGGAAGTCTAAACAATTCACCTGACCAGACACATTAGCAAAAACATAATGTAAGATCCTAAACAATATTACAGTTTCCACCTTTCTGTCAGAGCATTTCAACCAGATTTTACCACCCTTTCATAAAGACTAAGCACTTCATGGGTAATGGCATATTTTAATGAACGATGGCAGCCTGGACACAAGAGCTCACCTCAGAGGATTCCATTTCATCACACATTCACAGGATGAATTGTTTTACTTATGAATATTAATGTCCCTCTAATTTGAGGCTGTTGTTAATGCTTGTCGCTAGGAGCTTGGCAAATCAGGTCCCATTCCTGTTAAAACCATGTATTAGACACCCCCCTGACACTAAGCCCTCGCCTTTGATTCTTAATTGCAGAAGTGCAAGCATTTGCAGTAGATGGGGCGCAAAGCTTTAATTAACTCTAATATCACACATTCAGTCTCGACTGTCACCCACATCACGCGTGGCATTTTGTACCAATATCATCCCCAACTCTGCTCTTCTAGAAAGATTGTTCCAAGTTCATGATCACAATTTCATGCATCTCAAAATGAGGGATATGCGGTTTCTAAGGAG
Organism: Microctenopoma steveboyesi; assembly: GCA_032359275.1. NCBI lineage: Eukaryota > Metazoa > Chordata > Actinopteri > Anabantiformes > Anabantidae > Microctenopoma > Microctenopoma steveboyesi. The sequence continues at coordinate 8,495,858 of JAUMHF010000025.1, read as the reverse complement.
CAGCACTATATCGATGCCCGGGAATTATCTCCATGCCTTCTTTGAAAACCTTGTTAAAAGCATTTATTGGTGCGGCTCTGTGATCACTGCACAGCTTCAGCGCAAAAGGAGTAAAGCAGCATTGTTGGTTCCTTATTGTCGGAGCTTGGCAGTCGTTGAATCAACAGTCGCTGGTAAAGCTTGTAACATGAGAAGTGCAGTGATAAAAAGTTCAGGCATATGTTTAAATAGAAAGATATGTGCCAAAGGAAGCTGTGATTAGGCAAATAATTCAATCTCTCATACACACTAATCTCCAAAGGATTTATTGGACGACATATTCCAAGTTTAAAAGTAACACGAACAGAGTGCATAGCGTTGGACAACACTTACAACATACAGCATTACAGTACTTTTCTATAAACACTGCAAATGGCATTTTCACACATGAGCGACTCCACACGTAGCTTAAGCATTTTATTAGCTCAGGTACAGAGCAATTCTAATGCAGATATTAGTAAAGAGTAATGTTTAATTAAAGCCGGTTTAAAGATAAAGAGTTCAATACAACCTATAGTTTAAAAACCTTCCCTGGCCATAAGCTACTGCTCTCCCTAATCCTCTTTCACATAACATTATGGCATCAGCAATAGCTGAACATTTTTGCAGCATTTATAAAATTAGCAAAGAAATTAACTGTCTGTACTGTAGCAAATTGGATTTTAAAGTTCTCGCCTGGTGATAGAACATACCCAGGCTGCCACCTACAGTACAGAGTGAGAGAGGGACTCCAGTCGGGAGCAGAGCAGTTCTACATGTGTGGTTTTCCATTTTATACTCCACAGCCATTCAAATTTAATTGTCAAGCCTTTTTCTCCTGCTAATATCCTTAGAGTAAATTTGTTAAAATCCATTATTAAATAAATAGTGAAATAATTTCATTTTGGATCAAGACCAGGATTACACATTTATTCTCGTTTCTATTTACATGCGAACAGCCAGTGTTCTCCACGTAATTTACACATCATAATCGTGGACAGTTTTAATATGCAATTCATCACACAGGTGCATTTTAAATTGGTGAAATTATTAACTTCAATAATTAAACAAATAAAAATATAGTGAATAACAGATATATCCAACAATTGTGGTATTTCCTCTGATTACTTTGTGTGACTATAGCTGTGCCTAACTCCCGTTAGTGTGAAAAAAAACACATCACACCTCTTGCAAGAAATGCCTGAATCATAACCCACAGTAATGTAAGTCCACACGTGACCTAATATTAAAAATATACGCAAATCAACTAAACAACCGCAATAACAAGAAATAGAAATTTTGAATGCATCACAATCATTTGAACAATGTACTGTAGCATTTAATATATAAAAGCACTAAAAATATATTATTAAAAAAATGATGGCTTCACTTAGCCTTTAGCTAAAAATTGCCTTGAGGATCATTCCACGCGCCTCTTACTTCTTCTCCTGAACAACTTTGAGATGGAGGACTTCCTCTTATTTTTGGCTTTTTTTACACCTGTCCAATCCCAACAAATATCAGATTAACATGATGCATTCCAATTTGAAAAAGCATGTGTAAAGCAAAGGTGTACTATGAGATACTTACGGAGATTTTTCATCATTTCATTTAGCTGCTGATCCTCCTCCACTTCCCTGAAGTTTACCAAAAATGAAACACTTAGAACCATGGTGCTCTGTCCTATAATGTAAACACTGACTTTAAGAGTAGTATTACCTCAGCCTGTCTTCATCCAGACCGTCCACTATCGCATTTCGTCCGTCCACAATCTCCATCAGCTTCTGCATCAACTTCTTCTCCCGCTGATGCTCCTCTACGGACTTCAGATGATCTATGATACCAAGCTGACAAACTTAAGTGTTCAGCAGAAAAACGAAGCAATAGCAATGACAGTGAGCCTGTGATCTCTTACCTGGCTTCTCCAGCAGCCTGCGAAGTTCCCCCTCCACATCTGGCTGCTGCTGCTCCAGCTCCTGAGTCCTGGCTCTGAGATGTGCAATCATTAATCACATGCTAAAAAGGCTAATCTAATGTAATGTGCACATTACATTTAAACAACTCTATTTAGTTTGATACTTAAGTGTGAATTATTTCTAGATATACATTTGTGTATATGTGAAAAGGAATAATAAGAATTATGAAAGTGGAAGACAACTGCAAAGTTATTTTATATTATAGACATTATATTAAAGACCGATGAAATATCGCTGGAGCACTCACATGTACACAAGCTCTGATTCTTTCCTAATGTACATCTGCTTTTTTCGAATCAGGTTGAACCAGTCAACCATCAGCGGGTCCATCAGTAAGTCCCCCTTGCCCTCTGAAAAACACAAAACAAAATAAATTCTATTTTAGTGATACACTGGATGTAAAAGAGGCTGAATTTAAAATGAATCATTTATTAATCAATCATTGATCATTTTCTAAATTGTTAAAATAGCACAGAAGCACTAGTTTGAGACTCTGGAGTACTCTAAACATTTTTAGTGCATCCCAGCTACACATTTGACTTGTGAGTAAATGAAACATGTGGGGATGAACCAAGCTTAAAAAAAGTGTTCAGGCGACTATATTCAAACACAGTTCTATGCTCTTCTGATGTTAAGGAGAATCATTTTAGAATAACCCTGTTTTCCTTCTCCTTACATGTTTCTTAATCATTATTTACAAAGCAGACATTTTATACTGTGCTTGAATCAAGAAGCTTCTTCTCATCCAGAGACATGGCTCATTTTATTTTCACCAGATCAGATCTTTGTTTTCACAAAGAGACTGCATTAGTTCCACAATAATAAAATTAAGTGCAATAACAAATTGGGTTTTTGGATGATTTGGCTGGTGGAGGCGAGATGAAGGGTGATTCACCTCCTGGGACTATGTCAACACTTCTCTTAAGAGACTGTACTAGCTAATAATACACAGCTCTGCTCCTTGAAATAGAGCCTCGTCATTATGTTTGCACAAGACATATTCAACAGTTTAGACTCATTGTCAAATATGAAGGTTTGTTGTTTTTCTACGTCACAGTTTGGAGGTTTGGTCAAACAAAACAAGCATTTTAGATATCACCAGAAAGAATCATACAGCTACAATAAACCACCAAAATATGCACCTTGCAAAGGTTATAAAACCATAACTCCTAAAAGGTGTGTGGATATGTGCATTTTACAAATGCAGAGGATGTAGAGGTAGAGTGACAAAAGAGGAAAAATACAGCGAGTACAGATTCATACCAAATATCTGAAGTGCTCATAAGAATGTGTGTATAAATAATGTAGTTGATTTTGCTCGGTACAGTATGATACAGTAAACGCTACAAAACGGCTCTGTAGCCTTTCCAGTTCCACCAAGTCAGACTGGAATACCTGATTAAGTCAACTGATTTTAAAAGTGAATATTTTCCCATTCCCAAGTATCCACTCATCAATCAAAACGTACACATTCACAATCGGAACTGATCTGGACAAGGACCATAAAGGCACCATCATCAGAACAAACGTGATTTTATTCTGAATTGAACTTAAGTGCCAGAGTTCAGGTTTTATGCCAATAAGTTCCAGATGAGAAGTAAATGATCTCCTAGGTGGTGTGCAATAGATGTCAAACTCTGACCAAGCAATTGCATGCTCGGGCTTCCCGGGTGGTGTGTAAGAAAAAAAAAGGACGCAATCAACCAGAATATATATTACTATAGCCTAGTCATATTGACCTTGAGCGAAGCAATCAGGCCCCCTACTCCCACTACTTCAAAAGAGAAGCAACATCCCTGTGGGCCGTCTATGCCTCTCACCTCATTTGGCTGCTGAAACAGTAATAGAAATGGCAGGTAAATCACTTCCCCACACACACACACACACACACACACACACACACACACACACACACACACACACACACACACACACACACACACACACAAGCCATCTAAAAAGGGGAGTGAATGTGTGTGTGTTCTGTGTAAAGCATCCAGGACCCAAGTCTACAGTAGAGACTCTGAAGCAGCAGAGGGATTCAGCAGGTTGCACAAATACAAAGATTTTCTGTGGAGGTTAGTCTCTGTAAGAGAGCAAAAGGGAGCGTCGCCGTTGGCATCCACTCCGGAATAAGTGAGCCATTTGTGGAGTGTTTATTTGGAAAACTGAAAAGCTTGTTTCTGACATGTCAGCTTTATTTGTACGTATAAACAAGGCAAAGGAAGGAAGTGGGAGAAAATGTCAAGTTGTGCGTGTGGGGGGGAGTACCTTCCTCACAGCTGCGGAGTTTCTTTTCCAGCTCCACACCCTCCTTCTCCAAGTCAGCCAAGTTGGTCTCAATATCGTTCAGCTCCCTCTCAATCTGCTCCACTGAGATATGATAAGACGTCACCTGATATAAAACCAAGAACACGAGAGTCGCAGCAAAGTAAAGATAATTTTAATTTTAAAAATCCTAACTTTGGCCACTTCAATGTAAAGGTCATTTTTAGTGGAGAAAGTAATGAAAGCATATTTGTAGAGCTGTTAATTAATCTCTTAAGAGACTTAATGGAGGAACTTACAGAGGGTGACCTCATTTCAGTCATGGAGGTGTTGGTGGGTGACAAATACTTTCCCTTTTTAGCACCTAAGAGGTAGATAAAATAGGATTAGATAGTGCTTTAATGGCAGCTTTTCAGAAAAGCAGTCTCACGTCTGACTGCATCTAATTTATTTTCAGTAAACAATGACTGCTCATATGAAAATCAACAAGACGGCTGAGGCCATGTACAGTACGAGCGGATCTCCTGATGACAGTTTTTGAAAGCTGGGAACCAACCTGACGGATTTCTGAGATTGGCCGGAGCTTCCGTTGAAGAGTTAATAGATTCCACAGCTGGACGCCTGGGTGGGGATTTCACAGGCAACGGACTCTCATGTTTAAATCCTAAAATAAGATCAGGGAGGTTTATATGCTGTAGAACTGCAGCACGGGGAATCCGGTAGTGTCACGGTATGTTCTGACACTGCAGGAAATGTTTATCCACCAATTTAGACTGAACTGAAATTCTAAGTATGACTGATGTATCACCAAATGTAACGTATAGACAGACATTCATGGTCCCAGACTTGGTGATCGGTGGCGATTCCTTCCTTTAGCGCCACCATAAGGTTATCTTTTGTAATGCTGGGTGAATAGTTCTAAGCTCTGTATTTTTTGCCGTGATGCACTTAATTAACTAGATTAAATAATACTGAAGTTAAAATCCAGATTTTCTAACTATCAAATCGATTTTTATCAGAGACATATATCCTTTACATAAATGTGACTTGCCCAGGTTTTCAGATGTAGGCTGAGGTTTAGTTGGAGAAAGTTGTGCAGGATCAAACAGGACAAAGCCAACTGGAGGTTCTGTGGGTGCTGGAAATGTGGCAGGACTTGTGATGATGGAGACATTAGAGGATGTCATGGACATGAGTGCAGGCTCCCGTTGCTCAGATTCAGCATCTCTGCAGGAAAGTCACCAAGAAATGTTACTAAACATCGTATAAATACACAATTTATGTCTCGAATGTAACAAGCAGTAACAAGCCAAATATAAGAATAAACACAAGTCCTCACCTTTTGTTCTGATAGGATCTAGGAGAGGATAACAATGTAGAACTCATATGGACAGAAATGACAGAGTCTAGTGTTAGGAGGAGGAAAGTTTCAGGCCTGGCATTCCTTGGGGCTTGTTAGGAAGGGGGACAGAGCTAGCGGCTGCACTTTCAGCCAGTCAACAAAAGCAGCTTGAGGATTCTTGGGTCTGGAGAGTAAATAGGCTGAATGGTCAGGGATCTGTTAAGAAACCATTCTACACGTACACCTGCGTGACCGTACTGCCCCCAGCTAAGTGAGATATGAGGCAACAGTGCTTATTAAGAGGATGAGAAACTTACTTTAGCTGGAGCTCACTTTTCACAGGTTTGAGCTTTAATTGCCACTCCTGGTAGACGGGATCTGCAGAAGGATGAATAGACACAAGAGTGTGAAATGTGAAAAACCAAAGGGAAGTTCCAACTAATTGTTTTAGTTATAATGATTTTAACCATAATAACTTAATTTGTTAATATTTTTTTCTATACCTGTTTAAATGTTTTCTGTCTACGGCAAAAATAAATATTTGAAACCACAGAAGCTAAAATCTAATAAGACATAGGTGACAAATGATTGACATGTTTTCTTTCTTTCCTGCTAAATAATTAAAAAGTAGGGAATTTAGATTTCAGAAAAGTCCAACTAATCCATTAGTTGGGCTGTAGATTCAGCTCTAAATAAAGCCTAATAGCAAAGCTCAGCATTTATTGTTACATCAGCTATTGAAATTATTCTTAAATCATATTTTTATTTGTCTCCCGACATCTCTTTCAGCAATAAAGTGTACGCTCTAAACAATGCAAATAAAGTACATATACGCACATCTGTATTAAAGACGTGTAACCCACATTAGCCATGAACAGAATAAATATCCTTGTCAGTTAGACTTCTGTTAAAATACCATTCACAATCCAAACAAAAATGTAATTGTGTTTCTGTCTCCAAAGCTTCGGACTGTCAGGATGTTTCGCCCATCTATAGGAGAATGACAGCTTTACTATGAAACTTTATTACTGTGAGGCAGAAATTAAAGTGTGTGCCAGCAGCACGCGCGATGCACAGGCTGTAGAAATAGGGCAAACAAGACAAAAGAGCTTTGTTTTCTATGAATGCATTTTGAGACAGACACCGAGAATGGGGGGTGGGAAGGGGGTGGGCAAGATGTCAAATAATGGATCAAGAGCAACTGGAATGAATTTAATAGTGCCTGCCTTTGGCAGATGTGTGTACAGTTGTTGGCCTCGTGTGGTCTTTGTTGATGACCTTCAGACATGGTAATTCCTTATTGTTTGTCTGGCTGGTGGAGACTTGTCCTGTCCAGTTGCCTGCTGGGGCTTGCCTGCATTTAGCCCTACTCAAACCAGGGTTGTCAGCTAAACTTGGCTCATCACCAAACCTGCAGAGAGGAAAGGCCCTGGTCCTCAGACTTAATGACAAAAGTCATTACAAAACCATACAGTCGATGAAAAGACTGCAAAATGTTTTGATTCAAGGGTGCATAAAGTATTTGTGGTGCAAGGCTCACCTTCTCCCCGCTGATCGGACAGTAAACAAGCGCTTGTTATTGTTGTTAGAGTTTTCCTCTGCTAGTTTCTTTCCAAAGGTTGCCTGGGCTCTGTTCTTCTCATCGTTAGGACTTAGTGAGACCTTTGGCCTTCCTGAACCACCTGAGGGCTCCGTGTTCTTCCTGTTGCTGATTGAGACCACAGTAACTGGTGGAGCAGCCTGAAAAAACCTCTGCCGAGCTGCCTGTGTCTTCTGGGCTGAGGCTGTCCAAGACTGGGAAGGTGCAGTGGGACTGGCTGGCTTCTGTACAATATTCAGGGGGCCTGACAGCACTGACGAAAGGTGTGAGGAAGGGTGGGTCAGGCTGGCATTTTTAGCTCGGACTGCTGTAAAGGCCGGTCCGTTTCTGTGCCCATCCTCCGATGGGAAAGGTTTGCAACTGTTCTGATGAGTGGTGCAGATAAACGTATCTGGACTCTTCCCAGCTTTGTAGGTCCCTGCATGAAGGACACTGGAACATTCGCTGCATCTAGTGGAAGTTTATTAACATGACGTTACACTCTTGCCAATGCATCAGGTGTTTATTTTATGATCACTCTGGAGGCCATAGTTGTATTTAAAATCCCCTCCTAGTTGTACATGACAGAAGCACCTTGCCCGATTAAACCAAACAGATATTACTTCAGGTTTACCTACATGTACACAACATCAACAGACAACTGCATGCATAAATGCTTTATAAATATGTGAGCATCAGTCAAAGTTAGATGAAATTCTTACTTGAAACAGCTTCTGTGAAAGAGTTTTCCTTCCACAAAGTGTCTCTGAACCAAATGAACATGGCTCTTACAGGCCACACATTTGCTATTTAGGGTCCCATTCTTGTTGGCGTGTTCTGACAAAACTGGCTTCTGTGAGTAAAAAAACAACAACAATAATCTACTGTACAAATGGTTAATAAATTCATTTCCATCCATAACTTTTACTAAATAAGTAAACTCCTTGTTCTGCCTAAAAATAGCATATAACATAGTGAAGTGTAAAACAACTAAGTGATATATAAACGCAGCCAAAGCCAGAGAGTGATTTGATTTTGACATGGGCACTGACCTGAACAGCAGCTCCAGCTGACTTTAGTAAACTTTGAGCTGTGTTAGAAGAAGGTAAACGATTCTCAAGGGCAGTTTTGGACACAAAGGTTTTGGCAACCACTGGGAGATTTTTCTTCTCCGATGGCTCCTCCTTGGAGCCCTCTGCTGGCCTTTTTACACCTCCAGCTGGGAAGAGGCAAAACACTATTGGTGTCGAACATAACACAGCAACACAGTAGAAAAAGGGTTTACCTCATGGGAAACTCACTGGGAGGCCGCCCTTTGAAGTAGTTGTAGTACTGCGAGACATAGGTGAGAACGCTCAGCCTGTCTGGGATCCTTAAAGCCACCATGTCTTCTGCATCTAGCAGAGCTGGAATCCCCAACTTCTCCTCTGCGATCTGAAAAGCCTTTTAAGAAAGAAGAGAAAACAAGTTTAACCAACAGTTATTGACCTCTGCCAGGACACAATTTAATGGTAGCGTATGACAGAGCCAGAGAATTTCTACTATATTAAAACATGGTATTCACGGGCACAGAGACTCCTACAATTACTGCATGTGTAAAAATGTCACACAGCATGGTTGTGACTTTAAATAGTGGAGCAGTATTCTGTGGCCTGACCCAGAGGCCTGAAAAGAGCTGCATAATGAATAGCACACTTCCTGTCAGCTTGAAGGGATAAGAAGGAGGATGGAGGGAGCAGGATCTCTGGGCATTGTTTAAGATCAGCCTGAACACTGTAACACAACTGAATACAAAGTCTGCTCAACTGCTGTGTGTTGTAAAACCCGAGGACAAAAAATAAAGGTATCAACAGGCAGCGTGGTGCATTCATGCCTGCAGAATAAGAAATTCCTTTTTACCAACTCGACATCTGTAAGAAACATGACACTATTCATGAAATATACAAGGGTGTGAATTACAGAAACTCTGTCCTGTTTCTGTACAGAGAGCATGTTCAACAGCTGATCGACTGCCGTTAGATTCTCCAGTCAAGAATCCTCACTAAAGATATTCTTACATCTACATCATCTTCAGCAGGTGAACCATCCTCATGTGGATCAAGTGGCAGATGACAGCAGTGCTCATTCAAAATGAATAGGCTGGAGAGCCTCTCCCCTGAGCTCGGGTTTATTGCTGACACTGCCAGGTTCATCTAACACAACAAAGTTGAACAGACTTCATACTAGAGCGCTCTGCTGTGTGTGGACCTCAGAGGAAGTTGGTAAAATGGAAGGAGACTAAATAATGTAAAGTCCTGGTTAGTTGCTCAGGTCATTTAGGGGTAAACAAAACACAGCGCTGCAATAAAAGTATATGTGCCCTAAATGGTTTTCTTCTGCATGTTCTGCATAATTCAGCCACACAGAGGTGCTTCGTGGGAAATCACCCTGTTGCACAACACAAGTGCACCCAAACATTTCATGGTTCCATCAATCACAGCAGCCCCAGACCACCACACTACCACCACCACGTGTGACTGTTGGTATGATGTTTTTTTTATAAAATGCTGTGCTAGCTTTACACCAAACGTAAAATGGAGCACACATGTTGTCTCATCAGTCTACAGAATATTGCATTTTGTATGTTCCATATTGTGTTTGTGAAATTGTTTTTCACGGTCTGAATAATATTATAAAAAATATGGAAGGAAAAACTGTTAAGAAAAATACTATTTCACTGTAATAAGGTCACGTATAGAGCAAAGCTTTAAAAAAAGAGTCTAATGAATCTAAAACTGATAGAGACTTCTGCTCAAACCGCTGTGCTATTATGATGTTGAGTTAAAAAATATTTAAACTCAATGAAGCACAATTGTCAAGTCAGGAACAAATACTGTACGTTTGTGTCTGTGGTGAATAACTGGATTTATTTTCATTTCCTCAGAGGAAAGGTACAACTTGAAGTCTTACCAGTCTGTTGTTCTCAAACACATCCTCCTTTTTGAGTGATTCATAGTCTCTGAGAAAATAGGAACACAACGAACAAAGAGAGAAATGATATGTTGGTGAAACAGACATTTACTAAATCATAAGCCTTAAGACAAAAAAACTCCACTAAACACATAGCTTTGTCAAATATTTTACTTCCAGTACTTTTAAAAAAAAAAAAATCTAGTTTAAAACTCCATTTCCAACACTCACATCAGGTCCGGTCTGTGCTTGTGAATAAGCGCACAAAACGCCAAGCCGCTCCTGAACGAAGTGGTCATGTTGGTGACGGCCACGTCTCGGTAGCCCTCACAATGCAGCCGGCACCACTGCTCCAACGCCTTGATGGCAGCCATCGCTAATCCCAGCGCAACAGAGGCACCAGTCTGCTGTCAAAGTGGGCAACAGACAGAGGTTTGAGTGCGGAGGAGCCGGAGGAGAGCAGCGAGGTGAAAAGCTGCGGCGCCGCAGCTGCGTCCTGTTTCCTGCTCCTTCCTGAGCGACTGCTTTCTCCGCTCATTACACTAATTGACGCCGACGCGTTCCTTCACAACAGAGAGTAAATCAGGCTTTTCCCTTAATGGTAAAAGTTAAGCGTACATACACAACACAGGCTGTGAGATGGAGTTTTAATGTGGATCAAATAAAACGAGCAGTTAATATAATGAAGTCTGATGTGAGAGAAATGTGCAGCCTAATGTGATCACGTCTGAACAGCCCGACACAGAATCCGTCAGCTGAGAGCCCGAACTAACACAAGGACACAGAAAGTTCACTAACTGGTCACTCTGTCGTTTTTGTATGTGGATTATTTGTTGTAATTTCATCTGAGGACAAAGGTCATTTCCATGCATGTGATTCACTTTCTATATTTCTCATATTTTCATTGAAAGCTTGATGATTCTGCAGCACTTCGGGAGGAATTAAACACGTGCTTTCTCAGTCAGGATAACAGGGCCAGTGTGCATTATGAGACCCAATACCAGAATCTATGGCATGCATTTTTCACCTCACTCATCTTTGTGTGGGGCCTAATTGGGGATTAATTGAGGCCAGCTATTGTCACATAAGGACTTTGACCCAATTAGCCCAATGTGCCACAAAATCTAAGGAGAAACTGTGTTTTGATTCCTCAGCAACTTTGTTAACTGATTACGGGGAGTTATCCTAATATCCCACGTCACTCTGCTGTAACAGGACACAAAAGATTTTCAAATGTGCTTCACAGACTCGCTGTGACCTCATCAGTGAGTCTGCAGACCTCTGACATGGGGGATGTAATTAGTGTGAACCCAGAGGTGAACACCAGTCTTTGCAATGTGAGTGACCCGCACTGACTTCGATTACCGAAATAGGTTACTAATACTGCAAGATGTGAATTGTTCATAAATTATCACAACAGGAGGAGGTAGACGTGTTTAAACAGAGCAACACCCCTTTAAAAGTCATGAAGTACTGCAGGCAATAGGTGAGTGTCTCTCATATATTCTGAGAGTATATTCATGCCCAGCAGGGGGCAGTGTCAAACTGCACTGAATAAACAGGTTCCTCCCCCCAAACCTGTGGTCAAATAGGTGAACAATGAATGTACACAGTTCAGAAGTGTAGAGTTAAGTCACCAGACGACCTGTTGTTCTGTTGTTTTGATGGTTCAAAATCAGTGGACGCTATGGAAAAGTACAGTTTAAGAATCAGCTGCTTTTATCATCATTAGAGGTTTTTATTGTTCCACTTTATCGAGGTTTAAACCATTAATATATGTATTATTTGTATGTTTTTTATAAATTAAAACAGCCTATTGTTTAATTAAATATATTTGACACAGTGATTTATTCATTAATTACATGTTTGGGTGCTATGACACCATACAGCATTTTGTTTAGACTAATGTAAAGTACTATGAGCAGTACTGCTTACAGATGCTTTACTATTTTAATACATGTGAGCGCCAATATTAATCCTCTCAGATGAGCTTTTGCTGTGTACAATTAGTAGCTCTTACGATTTATTTTTATGTGATATAATATTCCCCTTTTGTGTTCGTTGGGCATTTTTCATAACCATAGATTCACAGCACAATCAAATAAAAAACAACTTAGTCACTGACTCGTTTCTCAAGTGAGTTGTATAAACATGGTTTTCGTGATTTCATTTTTCAGCTATTTCCAATGTTTCCTGTGAGGACGTGTGGCTGCACGCAGACATCCTGCCCGTCTGTGGCGGTAACCCGAGAGGTCAGGGATGATTGTCATTAGTGAAATCATTTAGAAGTGTATTTGACTGTATCCTATTTCTGTTGTGCCATGAAAGACTGAAATACTACAATGGCAACATTTATCATTTGTCACTGTCGTCTTTTAACGATCCAAATACAACGCGTTCTTTCATCCACAGCAGACAGAATATTCATATTCAAAGTGGAAAAAGACTTAAACAGCACATGTAAGCATTCAATCAATAAGCATAGGGTACAGAAACGTTTTACAGTTCTACAGATTTGCGGTTGTTATATTGACTCACACCCAAACTTGGACCATGTACCATGAAGATACACATTTAAATAGCAACAATATGACAACTTGGTTATAATGTAATAAAAAAAGGAATTAATGACTAAATGACAAAATACTAAATCTCCAGAATCAGGAAGCATGTTCTTGTACAGTACCTGGATACAGTACACAGTTTTTTCAGTTATGAACATGAGTACAAACAGGAGGGAAGGAATATGATCAGTCGTTGTGCACGGCATCAGCTTCCTGCGTTTGTGACTGTTTGTCGCCTCCTGATATATTCACAGTGCCATGGATCTCTGCCACATGCTCTCTGGCTTTGGCCCTTAGCTGTGCTATGCTGCAGGAGCGAAGCTCCTCTGAACTCGGCCCCTCCGGCCGCTCCCACTTCCCCGACTTCTGGGTCAGTGCAGCACCGGCGGCTTTTGTCCACGGATGGTTTCCTCCTTCCTGTCGTCTCTCCCAGTGCTCATTGTCACAGTTTTCTGACTGCTGTTTAAAACTCCTGCTCACGTCCTCAGATGTTTCATCATTGTCTCTTTTAATATGGGCCCCTGGAAGCTGCCCTTGGAGTTTCAGCTGCCGTCTCATCTTGGCCCGGCGGTTCTGAAACCAAACCTGGAAACAAATACACTGCCGGTCAAAAGTTTGGACACAATCAGAAATCAGAAAGCAAATACAGAAGCAATAGGAAAAAAAGGAAAAAATCATATCAGAAATAGAGTGGAGACCTTATTATAATTGTAAATAACTAATGTTGTAAGAAAGAGCAGTTTTTTTATTTACAGTTTGTTCTAATATCAGCAAACGTTAGTGGCGTCTTCCATTAGAACATCGTCTGCTAATGGAAATTTATTAAATTCATAACTGATGATTAAAAAACACTTTTGCAGTCACGGTAACACAGCTGAAGACACGTATCTTTTCATGAAAACACCGACCTGAATATATATATAAATATATATATAAGTATCTATTCGGGTGCTTTCAGTGCATTCTCCAGAGACACATGTTGACCAAGAAGGAGTCGGGTCGCAAACCCGATCACCCCATCAACTGTGGCACTTCTGCCCCAAAATGTTTATAAAGATGAGATAAGGAAGTATAACCACTGAAACCTCCCATTGGCTTCAGCTAAACCTTTAAATGTGTTTTTGGTCAGAACAAGTATTAGTGGAAGATTCTGACCTCTTTCAGTGTTAAGTAAGGATCTCATGCCCGGTGCACACAAGGAAAACTATATCTGTGTTACAGCTCATGGATGTCGATATAAATATTATTAATGCAAACGAATGCACTAAGATATCCAGCACTTCTGGGTGATCTGGCAGCGTGCAAAGGAAGCACACTGTGCATAAAAATGAATAACTGTGACGTTCACCTGTACTCTGGCCTCGATGAGGTCCAGCCTGAGAGCCAGGGCTTCCCTCATGAAGATGTCTGGGTAGTGGGTGGTCTCGAATGCTTTCTCTAGCTCCTCCAGCTGCCAGCTGCTGTAGTTGGCCCTTGCACGACGCTGCTTCACTGGCCTCTGTTCATCTGGAAAGCAAAGCGCAAGCACCAATTACACAATTGCCAACGGGTGACAAGGAACTAATGGCTCTAGATTGGATAATTAGCAGAGTGATCATTAGGCCCACTTTAACGTTGCTTGATAATTGATTGTTAGTTACGAGCTGTTAGCCAATCTTTTGTAAACATTTAGGCTGGAATCAGATGGCGCTCACTGACAGTCGTACAGTGCCAGTCTGGCTGTGCTTTATCTGCGCGAGTCAGTCCAGTTTTGGCCCCAGCAGCTGTGGTCTGAACTCACCTATGCCCTCTGTGAGTGGCCTCATCCCGGCTGCCTGTGTGGCCAGAAGCAAAGCTTCCTTGCATGGCTCTGGCTGAAGATAACTCCTCAAGGATTCGTAGCTGATAAAGGGTCCCGGGATCAGAATCTGAGAGCCCAAACTGTTTGGGAATGCAGGGAAAAAGCGAGCTGCAGGCGAATGGAAAACTGCAGGCAGGAGAGTAGAGACCAGTTGCCCAGGGCCAAACATGTCCGAGTTAATAATGGTCCAATATTTAATGTTAGTCCGCTGAAACGGGTCAGATTGACTCCTACAGGGATGCTGGTTGAAGGGGGAAATGCATTTCAATGTTCAGAGCTTAAAAATAATTTAAAGGTTTGTGACGAAACAGTCCAGTCCAGGTGGTCGGGGAAGCTGCTGTGTGTCCCTCGGCACAGGTATAAGGTGTTGCCTGATGTGTGAAGCTAAGGCTTTAGTGGAGGTGGTCTCACCTCAGCTTTCTGGTCTCTCCTCTAAGTCTCTTCCCCTCCTTTCCCAGTCACATGACCTCTAAAGACACAGCAGGGCTTGGTTTGTAGGACGGGAGTGAAACTCAACCTGTGGTTAATCTCCCAGTGGTTCATCGGGATTACCCCATCACTGTTTACTGTATTTGTACTTTCCTAACAATATATCCGACAGTCTGTTTCCTCCATTATAGGTTCTGTTCTCTCTTTGTGTTTCTCCTCCTGCCTGCCCCGGGACAAGTCACAACATCTTTAGCTTCTAAAATTTCAATCAGTAAGATGGACGAGATCTCGCTGTGTAGAAAGTCTACATTCATTTAGCCACAGTCACCTTAGAGGTTTGCACAACACTCATCTTGCTAGTTTAACAGCTGTCAAGCACAATAAGACACATCAGTACAAATGCAACATAATGACAACACAAGTCGCTCATTCCTGTGGGAGGAGAAGGCAGCAGACCCAGAGCGGTAGGTTTCTGGATAAACACACTCCAGCAAATGTAAAAACGTGTTTGCTGACTGTTTTGAACCCCTCCTCTGATTGCTTTTTTATTTTTTTTCTTATTTAGAATTCCCTACCATCACCAATCATGTCCTTTTATAGCAATAAAAATAAAGTGACATTGCGTGCACACAAAGGTATCACAGACTCTTTTGTAGAGTGAGCCCATGATGCAGTCGTTTAGCAGCTGCTTATAGCACGTAGAGGAGAAAGCTTTAAGTATCCCACTGGTACGCATTTCATTGAACTTTCCCACATATTAAAAAGCATGCGTTTGGTAAAATCATTCACTGTATTTGTTTATAAATGAGTTTGGATATATTCCCGTTATTAGTGCTGATGTGTTCTTATTCCTGTTGCTGTAAAGCACGCAGACAGTAGTCACAGCGTTAGCAACACTTGCAGGAATTTTCCATCTCAGATCAAAGCACACACATCAACACATTAACAACCAGGACAGGAAGATTATAACAGGGTTTTTTTTTTTTCTTTGAGCAAGCCAGGCGTAGCTTAGTGTTGATGGATCTCTGATGAGATGATCACCAGCTCCGTCATCTGTGTGAATTAAACACAGGTGTGTCAATTAATCCGAGGACACACATTACCCAACAAACACGTCTCGGTAGCTGTTCATCAGCTCAGACAGCGGTGAAAACATTCAGCTGTCAGCGCTGAGGCGGCTTTGATCACCCGCAGGACCTCTGCAGGAGGCAGCTGGTCAGAGCTCAGTTGAGTCACAGGATGGTCATTCCTCACCTGTGGCCCTTTCATCTGCACCTGATCAAACACCAAATTAATACCTCAGTGGAGGCAAGGAGAAGTCAGGACTATGGTGTGACCGATTTGTTTTTTAAAGCTCATGTTGAAGCTTAGTTAAATGTACATGTAAAAAGACACAGAGATTTAGCCTAGTGGATTTCATTTCTGGCATTGTGAGAATCTGTTTAAATATTCAGAACATCTTGGGACACCAGGACCCGTGAAACTGAAGCTACAAAACATTGTTACTCCACCTTGGTCAGCTTCAGTTGTTTTTGGTTGCCCTGTCAGAATAAAGTTAATTTGACTTTCCTTTTGAAGCTTTAGCAAGGGTCCACATGCTTATTTTGAAATACACATTACTGAAAGCGTACAACACCTATTCCAAAATACATCAGACACCATTTAAAATCATATGTTTTAATGTAGGTTTCACACAGTAATTCAACTTTTTGGGGAACAGGAACTTCAATGTTGGTTTAGTAGTGATGATGTAACCAGCTGATTAAAAACAGCTTTCGGCATCAGACAGACAGAGATTGAAAGAAATTATTTCTTGGGTTTGGACGCTCTGAAGAAAAAATCAAAATAGATTAAAAGTGTCTGGTTTGAGCTGTGGCTAAATAAACACTGTGTGTGGTGGGACTGATGACTCAATAGCCATCTCCATTTGTCCCTGGCACACAGGTAGTTACGGGGATTTCTGGTCTGTCTGAAAGCAGACCCCTTCTCCCAACCCCCAAACTTCGGTGTTTGTCTGTCCCTGGGTCCTTTAATGCCCATTGATCCAGATAATCAGTTCAAAATTGGTGAAAAACCACTGGGGGGAGGTCCGTCAGTGGTTGCTGAAAAGAGCTGCTTGTGGATAATTGAAGGAGGCATTAGGACAACAATAGTAATAGATAATGCCAGGCCTTGTTGGTCTCTCAGGTTTTTCTAGCTCTCTACATGACAAGGTAACACTGGAGATCCACAGCTCAAATGGCAATTATCATGTGCAGACCTTCATAGGACAGAATGTGCATTATCTATGGGTTCAGCAAGCTACCAATGGGAGACCCTTTAATTTGAATTTCACTTGTTTGAGCTTGTATTCATTCATTGGAAAGTACACCAAAAGTTAAATCCATAAGATAAGGTGCCTTTCCTTTAAATTTAAAGCACTTGAAGTGTGTGCCTCTTCACTGTGCAGAGGGATGTATGCAGAAAGTTTGAGGAATGCGCTTTCATTCAGGTAAAAGGAAGAACAGTGTATCTTTGTAAACTCATTTTAATCTAGTACGCAACCAACACAAATGTTATGTGACAACCTGAAGCCTCCAGCACTCTAAAATGTTTACAACTATAAAATTATTTACTGCAACTAATGATATTTTACTACTGATTAGTTGAATCCCTTTTTTTTTAAATGCAAGATAACTGTGAAAAAATTTCAGTAATTAGATATAACTTTAAATGATATCTTTGTATGTAATATTTTGCCCAATGGAGTCAAAAAACTATTTTTTTAATAATTCACTGTGTAAATAAAAGGCAGCAAGTTAGCAGAAGGTTTTTTTGTTTCTTTATATAAGCATTTGTAACAAAAAAAATTTATAATAGCAATTATTTAATTCAATTGTCAAAATAGTTACCATTTACTTTTCTGCTGCTCGACATAGCAATTGATCATGTTCAGTGCATTAATGGATTCATTGTGTTTGTCCTGGACCACTGACCATGGGATAAACCTGAGAGACCACAAATTCAAATGATCTTTGAATGTGTTGCAGAAAAAACGCTGAAACTTGAAAATGAATCTTTTCCACTTGGCAGATGTGTCTGAAGTGAGCGAACACATTCTGCTGTCAATGTGATCAGATACACTGTGACATAATGGAGATCGTGAACGCGGCACATGGCTATTCTTTCTCGTCCACTACAATCGCACTTTAGCTCGTAAAACAAGAGTTCTGCCAAATGTCACGCAAAGATGGATGATTATCATCAGCTGCACTGTCACGGGAATACATCTATCTGGTGTAATTTGCAGGCTGGAACAGCAATGAGCATAGATAAGATCAATATTTAATGAAACTGTAAGTGAAGCTTAAGGGTTGTCACTTATGCCTCGACTGTTAATGACATGTCACATTATCATACTTATCAGATCGAGTCAATTTTAACTGCAATTACTGGTCTCATTTCTTTTTAATTCATTACCACTGTTAAATCATTTCGGTCGTCCACCTCTGTGCAAACACACTGGGAATGTGTTCTCCAGCTGCTTGCTTATGGATTTCAGTGTGAAATGCCTGCACAAACTTCAAACTAAAATCTATTACTGGGAGCGCGGATCGGTATAATTCAATCAACACACCTAAAATGTGTTTGCAACTTGGAAGAAAAGTGTATTTCCTTGCTGAGGAGCCCCCTATGCTCGGTGCCTCACTCTCTGTGGTAATAGTATCCTACGGTGAGCAGGCTGATTGTTTTAGTCCTGGATCACTGGCCACGGGATAAACCTGAGAGCCCATCCTGCTTTTCATGTCAAAACCTTCAAGGGAAAGCGGCCACAATCCAAGAGCAATCACACTTGAGACATCAAAGTGCCAGGCAGAAGAAGAGGCGAGAGACGGTCCACATTTTTTCCACGCAAGCCGAGTGCAACTCAAGCGTGGAGGAAGAGGAGATGATCTAAGGCGAGGGTGCCATTGAGAGGAAGACGGAGAGCAGACAGATGTGCGCGGGCAGGTAGTGGCACATCGGGGCCCCACCTATAGTGGAGATAGACACCAAGAGGCCTCAGCTGGTCACATTCCTGCTCACCCACTGTCCATTTGCACATGGACAGGATCCACTGACAACAGTGCTTTGAAAGAATTGTTTCACTAATCATCATCAACTCACATTCACTGCGACTGCTGTATGTGATTAGGGTATTAATAGATTATTAGTACTGATGCATCAGTGCCTGAGTTTTACAGCAGTTCAGTAATTGAGCCTATGATTGCCAGCAAAGGGGACAAGCGCCCTCAGAGGACAAACGCAGTTCATGAACAAATTTAAGTTTCATTAAGTTATTTAAAGGAATCCATCTGATAAATTCTGATACGTCTTTATTCTTGAATCTTTATTAATGTGTCTTATACGCTTGACATTAGTTTTTTTAAGTAAACTTTAAAATGTAATAAACAGCAGCATACATTTAGTACAAAAACATTTGACTATTTCTTTATCAAATTTAGAAGAGCAGAGGCATAATATAGAAAAAAAAAAGTACCCCAGATTTGTACTGTAATTGTGCTTTTAACCACAACACAGACTCCTCAACGCACAAGTTCATCACGTACAGGTGAGTTAGCTCAGCAGCATTTACGGGCACCGAGCCCGGTATGATGAATAAAGGTTAATGTCAGTGGTTCGTTAGCACTGCCCCCATTCTTCCTGTTAACTGTCACTCATCTCGGTTCCGCCTCACTGCTGTCCAGCCAATAGGATGCTGGCGCCTGACCAAGAGCCCAGGCTGCAAAGACTTATGCAGTAAGTTGATGGATAACCATAAACAGAGCTTTCGGATAGTTATAGGACACCATGCAGGTGCAATTACCACACCAGGCAGAGATCAGCAGGTACAAGGTTCAAGGAGTGGGGCGTGACTGCATTTACAGATGAATAATTAAAGGAAAGATGCATATTTATTAAAGGGAGTGTAGTTCAGAGGACAGATGTACATATTGTATTAACATGCTTCACTGAGTCAGCTTATTTATATTATGGTCTGTTGCACAAACAGGTAAAAGCAATGTAGTTTTCAGATTTTCTTTACTTTGCTTAATAAAAACACCTTTGACTTTCTTAGACATCAGCTCTTCTACTGCGTCATTCACCGAATCCCTTTGGTTCTGAATGACAGCTTCCACTGACCCACCAGTGTGGGCATGTCTCGCCCTCACCGAGGATCCTCCTCCACCCTGTGGCTTCATCTTCACGTCCCATGTAACAAAACACCAGCGACAGACTGCGCCTCAAAATGGCCTAAACGCATCGCATCTTCAAAGCAGCCTTTAGTCTGTGAACGAACAATTACCACCGTGGTTAGTTTAGCACCAACAGGGACGACCGATTTCCTCGTTTACCAGCATGTCCACATATTGTTTAACGTATTCCTTTGACTCCATCAAGCGGTTTTCAGATGAAGTCAGTGGCACTGAGCAAAACAACTCGCACTTTCATGGCAAAGCGGTTTCCATCACAGCGTGCACGTTGCGCCTTTAATTTGTCTGTTACACACCAGTGAAGAGCAAGCGTACCTATGACAGCTGTTTGCAGTTTTATCAGGATCCAGCAATTACTGCAGGAAAATGAAAGACCACAAAAGGCGTCATTTCTTTTTTCCCCCTCAACCTTGTTTGAGATGCAAAAATATTATTTTTGAAAGAAAAAATTGGTTCTTGTGAAATTTGAGTTTCTGCAGTTTCAATGTTAAACGGCTTTCCAATTTAACAGTGGTTAGATGTCTCTATTGAAACATGTAACTCTATTCACTTCTGTCAAAGTTGGAAGAAATATTTTAAAAGCACATTTCAAAAGTAGATTTATTCAATTCACAGCATGGCGGCTTCATGTAAAAGTTGAGGAAAGAGGGAAGCAACGTGACTTTAGAGCATTTACCCCAGCTGTTGAACGGACTCTGGTTTGGCTTCTTACCTTTAACCATTTAAATGGCATCTGGAAATGTGTGTATATGTTTTTTATTTGTTTACTTTGAGACCACATACGAAGAAAATATGTAAAATGGGTGGGGATCATTCACTTGCTTTTTTAGATGTTAATTGAAATGCATAAAGTGAGATATTTGACTGTACAACGTATGTATTCTATATTCAAGCTATTAAAAATATTAAGCCAAATCTAATGTGTCATTTTTTCAAACACTCAACAAGGGCTGCACTGCAAAATAATAATAACAAAATGTTTTTAGCAAATATGCAAAAATGTCCATCTGAATGTGACACAGGACACTTTTGTGCTTATTTCATCCATTTGACATTTTTAAATTGTAATACATTTATTGTTGTTACAATATTCTTGCTATTTGTAATTCCTCATTTTTTTATTTCTCTATGGTCTGTTAACTATAACCAATGATATATTAATGTGATTTTTAATGTCAAACGTTCCACGTGTAGTTATCTTTTTCCTATTATTGGTTAATGAATTATTACTTTCACAGTTAAAAATGATTTACATCCCCCAAGAAGTAATAAATGTGCTAATTGTGACTTTATTACAATAACAGAAATTTTACACTTCTAATTATATTTTCAACTCATTTCAAGGGAGTTTTAAAACATTCTTTGAAGTCACTAATTCATCACATTACTGGCAGCTACCACCTCACTCAAGAGTGCTTTCAACCGAGCGTTTGTTAATCTGTCATGTAAAATTAGAGGCAACGTTTAAACTCAACGCAATTAAAATAAAACAAAAAAAGAAGTATGCAGCGCTATAAAGCATTTGAGTGAATGGTATTACGTCCAACGGAATGTAGAGTCCCGTGCTTTCTTATGTTGTTGCTTCCATGTGAAGGACCTTCATAGATTCTGCAATCATTGAGCTGGTGTCAATTTGTCCGTAGATACCCACTAAAAACGCCTTGTGGAGTAAGATGTCTGCGTGTTCTGCAGAGAGAAGAACGCACAACAATGTCAATGTGACTCTGGCTTTGATTTATAGCTTGTTAGGGTTCTACTGTCAAAGAACATTTTCTCACCTTGACAGAGAAGCACATATTCTGGAAGATTCCTGAGAGCTGTCTGTACCACGTCAAAGTTACCGCTGCCTATACAGTACATGAACGTCGGCAGGAAGTCTGTTGCCAAGCTGCAGAACAAAAAAATAATAATAATCCCACACACAGTGACAAATGAATGGTAAATAAAGCCGTAGAATGATGCATGGACAGGCATCATCAAATGTTTTGATCTAAACTTTGTTCTTTCACATCCAACATGCTTTCATTAAATGGTTTGTCCCAACGCCCTATAAACGTACCAGGGATTATTTTGGATGCAGCGCAGGGCCAAACTGAAAGCCATGTTCCGACACAATTCCTCCGAAGAAACCATGAGTCTCTGCAGGTCGTTCTACATACAGCAACACAAAGTGGTGACTGACATGTCAAACACTGCCAGGTTCTACACCTAACCCATCTTAAGCGTCTCGACTATGACTCACGGCGAAGTACTGGATGATCTCCGGACTCCTCCTCGACTTATCATCCACCTCCGTTAACACTTCCAGCACATCTATGATGGACAGGAACAACAGGTCTGCGCGTTACTCATGATGCAGGATTTACAGACGTGACACAGCTGCAGCATTAGGTTAGTTACCCTCGACCGCCTCTCCTCTCGACATCTTTTTCAGGTACATAGTCATGTCAGCAGCACTCAGTGAAACAGAGGCGGATATGTTGACAAGGGGCAGGGAACCAGTGGACAAGTCATCTGGTAAATATCACAAGAAAGATTCAGCAAATGACATTTTGGAATCTGTGACATTATAACTTATTATTACAGCAGCCCTAAATGTAAACGTGTGTGTGCACAAGATCCTGACGTCATATGAGAATGCTGCTCACCGTCTTTCTCTTCTGATGTAACCTCTGCGGAGGACCTCTTAAGTGGCAGAGTGAGACCAGCCAGCAAAGACTTCAGCTGGACTAAGTCTGGGTTTTCTGCAGACAGAGCCCTGGCGGGACAAACAGAAGATCAAAAGGCTGTTATAAGAGCACATTCAGAGGCGTTCAAAGATATACGGTCGTCACTTACTGCAAGATGTCTGAGTGCTTCTGCAGATAGGGAATAGCAGCTGCTGCATTGTGTGTTATGTACTTCTGTGTGAACTGCAGGAACTTGTTGATGAAAACCAAAGGTGAACGAGTCCTTCGAAAGTCCTGAAACCAGAGCGACGCAAAAAAAAAAAACACATCACTGTGAAACTCTCCGTTGGAGCTCATTAAAACAAGTTCTGTTTAATCTTAAAACATCTGTACAAGTCTCACACCTGTAGAACCTTCATGAAAGACAGATGGCAGTCTTGAAGCGCCCTCTGGTGGTCGCTGTGGAAAACGAGTGGCTGCAGCAGCTCCAGGATGGCGAGCACGTTGCTGAAGAACGTCATGTGGTTTTGCTGCCGAAACTCCAGCATGTTGAGGTGAATGCGACCGTGCAGCAGACCTGCGATCATGGGCAAGTGTCTGGGGAACAAAAGCAAAAACAGCATGTTGATCTGTGGCAGCAGATAGTTTGTAGAGATACATCCTATGAACCAACAGTTCATAGGATCTTTGTTTCACCTGAGCAGGAGAACGGGGTGCGACACAGCGAGCTTCCTACAGGCGAGGTTGGCATCAGACACGCGGCCCTCGGCAGACTTTGACTCTCCTACATCAGCAAGCAGCGTGACCAAGCGATGGACGAGAACATCGAGCTAAGAAAGAAAAGAAAAACAGATGAGTGTCCTGTTGAATTCTCTAGCCTTTTTCGCTAAGCTGAAATATATGTCTGTAAAGACATCCTTACCTTACAGCTGCTGCTGTCTGCAGCTCCACCACTGCTGAAGGTGCCGTCAGGCAGGGTAATGTGTTGGATGACCTCGGGAAAGTGCAGATAGATCTGCAGCAGCAGGTTCTGGCATCGTTTACTCATCGCGCTACAGGCCGCGATAAACAAAAAGAAACGGGCCATTACCTACAGGTATATGAACTTCAGCGAGGAAAATGACTGTTGCTGCGCATCAAAAAGCCAGAAGCTCAATTAGAAAATCAATAATGTAATTCATGATGTTATTGTGTGTGTTGCAGCTTTAAGCTACATATCCGGCATATTTTGAATTGCCTTCTCGTTACAGCATTTCAACTGAAGTGTACTTTTTTATAGCTGTGCTAACATCATAAACCAGCCAATGGGAAAGAAAACAAACAAATCTCCATCTGCTTCAACTGATCACTCACAGATTACAAAGCCCTTCTCTTCTGTTTCTGTTTACAAGCAGTGGACATTACTCTAAACTAGGCAAATGAATAGTGTAATGTAATTCTGAGGTATTTGCTTTGAGTCACAGCAGTTTCAGAAAATCCTCTTACTGGCTCAGGCTCTTGTCAGGCTCAAACGCTGCACTAACTGAAGAGTTTATTACAGCCATGCATTAAGCAAATCTCAGCGACCTTGACCAAGAGCAAAGAGTGAGCCCCTCGTTCGATAGTTGGTGTGTAATTGGAATAAACACCAGCTTATCTGACAGTGAGCTTTAGCAGGAAGAATGCCAAACATGAAATCAAGTGTTTATTCAACACAAGGCCAAAACCCTGTACTTTCAACATGGGTTTATCCTGCCGTACTTTTACTAGCAACCATTTTACCAGACAGCTTAGCTATACTTAAAATACTGTAATTCGGAAGCTAATTTTGCTTGACCTTGGCCAAAGTTTCCTCATTAAAGTGGTTTAATAATCAGAGACATATTCATGAAAGGAGGGTTTGCCTCCACAAAGAGTTGCACCCTGATCTCTGACAGCTAAGTCAGAGCAGGAATTCACAACACAGGCAAGTTTAGAGCTCCAGCCTTAATCCTCTTGGCTTCATTATAATACACTGAGCTTTTAAAGAGATCACAGTACAGACGACTTCTGCTGGTTTTAATTTCACACCAATAGACCTAATTATCGAGTTTCCCCTGGTCCACAGCATTGTGGCTGACAGAGTAAGTCGGAAAAGTTCATCTGCACCGAGAAGGAAAATTTAGTGCAATTTAGCTCCAGTTTATCAGGACGCCACAACGTAAAAATGACACAGCATATTTGGACTTATTACAAAGAACAATATTATGTATTGAAATGGACGAGCTGAGCACTGTGATGAACCTTATGTGAGAAAAACGTGTGTTTCTTTAAAGAAAGGATGAGATAGAGGAAACAATTTGAAAATAGAAGATGAGAATTTTACCCGTCATCCCATTTCTTCGTGCAGTTGATGAGGTACTCAGAGATTTTCTTGATCTGTTCCAGATCTCCGTTGCAGTACGAATGGAGGAGTGGTAGCCTTGACTGGATGAGGGAGCAGGTGGCCTGCTCCATGTCGCATTTGTCATTGTGTGGCACGTTTTGTCTACTGAGCTCCGACTCTGACAGGATCAAGTCCACCAGGCTGATGAGTTCCTCCGAGCTGAGTCGCAGGACGAACTTCTCTGTTTTCTTCTGCACAGGCAAAAAGGAAAATACAACAAATCATCACCTTGAGAGAACTGAACTGAATCCGACTTTTATGTAAAAAATTTCCGGAAAAAACATCAGCGCCTGTACCTGAGGGATCTTTTGGTCACGTCCTTGCCAGATACGCGGGATGTGGCTGCATGCCCATAGGAAATCCAACGCTGACGATGGATTCAGTCTAAAAACAGAACATAGTCTCTCTGAGTGAGAACGTTTGGCTCGGTAACATCTAAGTTGAACTGCTCAAGGAAATATGAAAAACAACGTACTTGTAGTCTCTGCGCTTGCTGAGAAGAGCACTGATACACTGCAGGAGAGTGGCCCAGTTGGACTGATGTGTCAGCAAGGCCAAAAGATAAGGTCTGTAGGCAGGGCTGCCTCTTGCCTGAAAAAGAAAGGATGATCAGTAACACTAAGCAAACACCGACTCCGCTTTGATAATACAAGGATTACTTTATCTGCAGGCAGTGCTCATCCTACCTTGTTGAGGGCAAACAGCAGTTTCTGCTGAAGGTCTGGACACACTGATGTGACCTCGGGGTCGAGATGCTCCAGCCAATCAACCAGCAGCCCAGAGCTCAGTCCTGATCTGGTCACCTCAGAGCTGCAGGCCAATGTGAAGCTTAAGTGTTACTTATATAGTAGTGTGACTTTAAACGTGTATTGAATTCGAACAGCATCTATCAAGTCTTTGGGGAAAAAATAAATTCCCATCAATCCACAATCTAACTGAGCTACTATGTCTCTAGAAAACCAACTGGTGACTGATCCAAATCAGCAGCCTTGGCTACACAAGGACAATCACTGTGACACAACCTTTCTCCTCTGCTTCTCGTTTTTCTCTCAACCCTTCACAATAACATCACAGGACTGTGATAACAGTATTTTTCCTTCACCCACAACATGCAGCATGACAAACCTACACACCTGCCCCGCCGGCAGCGCTGCTGAACCAAAGCCAATCAAAAATATTTGGAGATTTCTAGAGGTGATTATGTAGAGCTACAAAACAGCGAGTTTGTCATTTAGTCCTGTCAAATATAAATGTTTCTTGCGATGCTCACTTGTTAGAATCCACTTCATTTTTCACAGCTCGCTCCTCACTTTCCTGGAGTAGCAAGGAAATCACCATGGCAACTGGGCCAGCAGTCCCGTTCTGTGTACCTACAGTCATCAACAAAGACAGCAGCTCCTCCAAGTACGGCGAACTCACGTCCATCAGCCCCTGTAACACTGACAAATAACAAAACTGTTTTCTTAGTAACAGCATCGCACCATTATTGTATCTTCTGATACATCACTGTGTGTTTATCACACTTAAATTATTCAGTTCATTCATTTTTTTTACAGTAAATCTAGTAACTAGGTTGCTGGTGTCCCAAGGCCTTTGAAACGTTTATGTCACCCGTTCCAAACTGATACGTCAATGAATTTGGTTCTAATTTGTTCTTACATTGTTATTAGATTGGTGGTATTCTGTGTTGCTCTTTCAAAGTGCTTCAGTTTATCTGACAGTTTCTGTTTCAGTGACAACCAAGTCAGTGAGTGAGGGGTAGTTACTGCTTCACACGGGGCCAGGAAGTTTCAGTCATGAATTTTTTGTATTAAATAGAAAATGAAATCACCACTTGATGATCACAACGTATGTGAACGGGCCATATTCGCATAGATGCCATTTATACCTTTGCCAATGAGCTCAGCCTCTGCATTACATCTTTCACCAGCTTTCAGCATGGAAATGATGGCTCTCAGTGGCACCTCGGTGTCCCTGCGATATGCCAGAGCCTCGGCCAGGTGGAGAAAGACTGTACGCACTGCAAGTCAAAGACAATCATCGCCCGTTATTATTATAAAATTAAGTAACCATCACAGAAAACAATAATTAGCTGAGGTGCTTACCGTCACTGTGCCTGTGTTTGTGAGCGCTCTGACCAGCAAAGGATTTGAGCAGCGTCTTCAGTGGTCCTGCATCCACAGTTGGGTTGTCCAGCCAGATCAACATCTCAACAATGACTTTGAGGAATAATGATGAGAAATTAATGTCCTGGGACACGAGACGCTGGAGGGAGAACAGACAGTGAGCAGGAAAATTTTTAACAAGAGTTAAACAAAGGTCAATTTCCTATCAACCAAAATATGGAAAGGAGTGACTGCTTCAGCACACATTACCTGGTAGAGGTGAAGTTGGCGCATGAGAGGACAGGAGAGGGAATGGCTGTGGTGCATTGACATGACAATAGGTCCTGCGTGAGTAGAAGTGAGAAGGGCAGCGATGGCCTGAAGCAGCCGGAATGCCAGTCCACCCTGCTGAATTTGGCCCTGCTTGGCTTGCATTAGCTCTTTAGCCAGGGCCTGCTGCAGAGCCAGGGAGAGCTGGCTGGGAGGGGGGCCATGCCAGCGAGGATCCACCTTTAAGGGGAATATCTGTGCAAGGAAAGAAAATAATTCAGTCAGGTTTGACAGAAGTGGTTGATAATAACATAAAAACGAGAAACAAATAAATCCTACCTGTAGCAACATTCCCGTTAGATCATCATCAGTCCCAACTACTGGAAGCTGATTGGCTGCTCTCATCTTCACAGAGGTGTGAGGCATTTCCACAGTAACTTTGGCCTTACTCGTGTCAGAAGAGTCTGCATGCGGGATGTAGCAGGACATTAACACCATGTGCCATCGAGGATTATGTCACGGGATAAAGAATGTTTCATATCGAACACTTTCACAAATTTGTTACAAATTCCACGGACCTCTGTGAGGTGGGATAGAGGAGCTCAGTAATGCGTGGAAAGTGTGCCCCCCAGTGGCACCTCGCTCATGCTGCACTTCCACCAGATGGGCCATGTAGTCTGTAGGAAGATAAGTACGAAAATGAAATAAGTTGTGAATACTTATCAAAACAACTCTCAACCTGTAGATTATCTGCTCTTACGCTTGTCCATGATGTTCTGCTCGAGTGTTTGTGGATCATGGGAGACAGTCTGATCCAGGTACTGCAGCAGTTTACTCATGCTGGATACAGGAATGCCAAATGACTGGACAAACAGCAGCAGCTGCTGAGGCTCCAGGTCTTGCAGAGCTGTGTAAAACATATGCATTGCTTGATTAAAAATATACACAGCCTGGTCCTAATTTGTCTCCTTTCCTCTGCTTTAGTGTTTATTATTAGTTTTAATCCTGTGACAAAGCAGAGAAAAGGAGGAATCATGACCTCTTAGCTTATGTTAACAATAAACCATTATTTACTTGGTGAGCAATATGCTTTTTTGTGTACTCAAAGAAACTTTACCTGCGTCAACCAATCGAGAGACCTCTGATCGGATCATCCTCAGTTTCAACCAATCAGGCAACAGAAGGGCCTCCTCTGAGGTGTCGACCAAGAAAGCAGTGGGTAGAGGTTTCTTGTCAGGAAACCAAATGTCCAAAAGATTGTAGAAATCACTCTCTCCTGTAAACATCGTATTAAAATGCATTATAGTGCGTCCCCTTGGTTTGCTGTGTTTTTCAGTTGGCAAACAAACTACTGTTCATGAGGACGTACACAATTGCAGGCACCAGCACTGGTTGTAACTGTAATGTGTGCAGGGCTACCTTTAGGCGGCCCTAGAGTCAGCAGGATGACCATGGCATGGACTACAAGAATGTGCATTGTAGCGGTCTCTCCTGTAGTCCAACGCAGGAACACCTGGTCCTGAGATTCCGACTGTAGAAATAAACATATTTGTCAAGTTATCGTGTGAATGAACCCTTTTCTTTATAGGTCCCCAGTAAATGCTTACTCACACCAACAGATTCAAATTCAGTTCCAACTGCTCACTGGTCATTATTGCATTTCTTTTTTCATACACTCACTATCAGAATTGTTCAAGGATCACAGAAAGTTACTAAGGGTCACTAAGCCCTAAAAAGATTTATACTGTACACTGCCTTGGCAAAAGTGGATTTAACTAAACAACTGGAGAAGCCTTCCGCTGGATACTTACAGTGATGAACATGTGTGAAGAATGACCATGTTCTCACAGTCAATTGATTATTTTGGGCAAAATGTTTTGATTCATCAGGCTCAAATTATGGACGAGAGGTTCGGGGAATGTGAGACATCATTGTCATACATTGCCTCCACAGAAACGTGGAGGAGAAGACTTAACGCAGTAGTTCGATCCTATCATCAGTACAAAATCTTGGTGAAAAATTAACACGTCTGGACAGAAATAAAAATTGTGACATTGCATAAGCTTAACTCTTAATCAGAGTTAAGTTACTATTGCTTACCCAGCTGTAAAGGTCCTCGCCCTCTTTTGTCTTCCTCATCCTTCTGATGTAGGCAGAGAAGATATTGAGGAAAGCAGAGAGCACAGCATCAGACTCAGGCCTGCACGAGTGTTTGGAGAACAGGCTGTTCATGATGGTGGAACGCTCAACAATCAGTCGGGCAACGTCCTGCAGAGACGGGAGACTCGTGTCAGCATGAAACCAAACCTTTTTCAAGAAAAGGATAACTCATGAAACTAGCAGTGCTTACCAGTGCCAGGTCATTATGGGAAGCCTGTTCCTCCACTGGTGCATGCTGGGATAAATAGATCAGATAGGCACTGATTGTCTGAGGATCTGTCTCCACGTGAATGGCCTTCAGGGGATCAAAAGACAAGACAAGGCTTTACAAACTCACTCAACTCAACAACTAAAAGGTGACTAAAGGTGATGGAAGCCTATCCTGCTGCAGCCTAGTTTTACTAAAAGTAATGCGACACGGTAAATTGATTAGATAAAAGATAAATTGATGCATTCAGAAGCCCAACATTGAGACAGTGACCTGCTGCAGAGCTGTGGACGTCATTCCTCGAACACTGTCAAACAAGGGGAGCTTTGGGAGGTCTTGGAGCAGCCACTGGTACCCTGGCAACAGCTCAGCATCTGCAGAGTCTTCTTCCATAGGCTGGTCCCTCTCCTCTCCATCTTTTAAGCCTCCTTCACTCAGCACCAATGATAAACCCTGAACACAAACATACAGGAAATCGTTTTGTACCTGTAACAAAATGCTGCGAGAAATAGTCTCTGCCTTCAGTACGTTACCTTCATGGCTAGGACTCTTGATGCCACCTGAGAGGAGCTGAGACGACGCAGGAAATAATCCAGCACTTCACATGTTGTTTGTTCGTCGGCCTTAGGACCTAACAAAAGGTCCTGGAGTCGTCCGAGTAGTTGTCTCTGCTTTTGCTGTCTCTAACAGAAAATCAGAATAATAATTTAGCATGCAGCACGTGTCAATAAATATAATTTTATTGTTTAGAAGACATTGATATTGTAGGTCAAAGTACTTGTCTCTTCTTAGCCCTTTGTTCTTTGCTCTCTCCTTCATCTTCATCCTCGATTGGCTGACTGTCATCCGCGGCATCGTGCAGAAGGAATTCACACAGGCACTGAACGGGGAGCACATCCAAGGACCCCTCACTGGACTGAACCAAATCAGCCAACCACGGCATGGACTGAGATGAAGCCTGTCAAAAGATTGAGAATGTGACATAGAAACAGTACCAATAGTTATTTCATATTATGTAAGGCAGGCTAGATGATTTTCAGCTAAGTTCATCCACCCTTGGTCATTTTTGTAGCTGCCAACACATCCCTCTGTCATTTTCTTTATATATAAAACAAGAAGTGTATGTCCCTGCTCTCTCTGTTGGCGTCGTGACTTTACCTGTCTCTGGATAATGTTAAGAAGAAAGTCTGGGTTGCGGCTGCGGCAGAGAAGATGTCCTAGACGCAGAGACTGGTTGAGGCTTTTTACTTGCTCCTGGACCTGTGGTGGAGGTCGCCGTGGAGGACCCCTGAGTACAAACAAAACCACAAATGAAGCATTTTAAGATCAAGTTCGAGACAGCTGTAATAAAACATCAACCGAACAATTAGCTTCCTGTTGTTAACGTTTAACTGCTGCTAAAACATGTAGGTCAGCTTTAACTAGAACAGTGAACAGGTTTCAAACAAAAGGAAAGACTGTGTGCAGATACAATGCTGTCACAATACAGCATGCGTTTAGGTGGAGTATCTAAATAATACTGCTCAGACATTTCCGTGGGTTAACTCATGCATGTATTAAAAGGACATTACTTCTGCAGTATCTTACTGTGGGTCCAGACTTGTAAGTTGAGACAACAGCAAACTGTTGCTCTCTGTGATGGTCTGTTTGGTGGAGGCTGCTGCCAAGTGGCTCTCAAAGGCCAGAATCTCTTGTTTCTCTCTCTGAGAGATCTGCAGCTCCCTGTTGATCATTTCCGTCTTTGTGTCCTCGTCCGCAATTGTGCATGGAGGGTAGCTATAGTTACTATTCAAGCATAAAGAGACATAGTAGGTGTTCAGGTATTATATACACACAGTACTGTATATTAACTCATCTGATACTAAAAAGATACCCTGTACCCACTTTGTCATAACCATCTCCATTAACATTTTCAATGTAGGATAGCCATCCCAAGCAGCCAACCCTATAAAAAACATGCCCAACAACATGATTAAATAATATGTTGAATATGTTACAGTCTAATCC
The DNA here is from genome assembly GCA_032359275.1 of Microctenopoma steveboyesi. Classification (NCBI taxonomy): domain Eukaryota; kingdom Metazoa; phylum Chordata; class Actinopteri; order Anabantiformes; family Anabantidae; genus Microctenopoma; species Microctenopoma steveboyesi. The sequence goes on along the minus strand of JAUMHF010000025.1, from coordinate 8,463,836 downwards.
TATATATGAATAAATAAATAAATAGTTGTACCTATCCTCTGGGGATTAAACGCAGCCACCACAAGCAACAGGAGCCATGCTTTCCAATAGAGTGTGGAGATCGCCAAATTTGGTGGTTGGTACCTAAAACATTAAGAGTCATCTGTCATTTTAGACTGTAACCTCTACAAGCAAAGAGTGTTTCTAGAAGACATTTGATGTACCCAGCTGGCAGTTGAATGTTCTCTGGGTGGTGGTATGTACATAGATTCAGGACTGCATCAATGAGTTGGATTCTCTCCACTCTTAAGACCTCCAGGTCTGATAGACAAGAAACGGATTCAGATCTATGGCCTGCAAATGTCAAGAATCATAACAAGACATATTTAGTATTTACAGTGAGTTTATTAAATATTCCAATGTTCTCACACAGGGTATTTACACAGCTGTGACCATGAACAGTTACAGCTCAAGTGGATCTTCACATACCATCACACTGAACTCCAGCAGCCCTCTTCACCAGGTGATCTGCGAGCTCCATGGCATCGGCCGGGCCCAGGGGCAAATCACGCGACAGTCCGATCACCAGGATACGCATCAGTGTGTCCTCCAACAAAGGCACTTCGGAGCAGAGGCGAAGGAAAAAGCTGAAGAAAAGAAAGAATCATTTTGATAATGTCACAGTGAGCAGAAGAAAACCATGTGGAATTTCAATTTCCTGGAGGCAGTCTCACTTTCTGTCACTCTCAGGGGGCCAGTTGTCCCACTTGTAATACGTCTCTGGTTGTTCTGTGAATAGTACTTTGTGAAGGCTGCAAACATGAGAAGGGTGAGATAATGAATGCATAATGAAGGTATTTTGGGCGATAATCACATCATAGCAGACAAATGTAGATGCTGACCAGTGGACATAGTCTTTTGCACCAACTTTGCTGATGGTCGGAACCACGCTGTGAAGCCACCACACAGCATCTCTCTGGATGGCAGCGATCTGATTCTGAAATGACCTCAAGACCTCCAGATCTGAAAGAACGGGCCAGAGCGAGACACAACTTTAGGGGGATGACCCGTAATATTGTTTAGAAATACACCAGTAAAACAAACATCCCTACTCACTCTTCTTCTCGCCTTTGTCCCATGCAATGCCAGCTTCTTTGACCTGAGCAGTGATGCCCAGCATCATTGAGACAGTGAGCAAATCTGTGACCTGGATAACAAAACGCTCCTGTGGGAGGATATAGGTTAGGTTAGGTCGCTTTTATTTTCTCCAAGGAGCGAGGACAGCTTTGCATATATAGTTAAATGTATAATGTAATGTAACATATGAGGATTATGATATGCACTTACTTTGAACTCCATGTCCACATAGCTGGTCTCCTTTCTCTCCTGCATTAAACCAAAGCAGAAGGCCTGGAAGTTAATCTCATGCTTGGTCTGTTTGATGATCTCCCTCAGCAAAGCTCGGGAGGCTCGGAGGTAATCATCCTTATTAGTGAGCAAGTCTTGGAACACCATCGCCAGGAACTACAGACACAAAGAGAGAGATTTTTTTTTGTTAATTAAAGAAAATAACAGAACTTAAAATATTCATTATACATAATAAAACATTAATATTTTGTTTCCAGACGCTCTAGTTTCACCTTTGGAGCCTGCTCAGGACTGTGCTGCAGCACTGTGTGAAGGACTTGCATGTTGTTGGGATTCCTGGCGTTAGACAGCTCATTAAAAATCACCAGCTTCACCATTGTGGCCAGGTTGTCTCTATGTGCATTGAGAAGCTCCCTGGATAATTACAAAACACCAGTTAGTGTCAGTCAGTAATGGCAATAGACAAATTCAAATGCGACAAAGATAATCAGCTGACCTGACACATAGCATGTAGTGGTTGAGGAGGACTTTGGGTTTGAGACGGATCTTAATCAGGTTGGAGATAACCTCCATGTCATCTGCTCCTTGCGTGTTGCAGTTCATACACAAGGACATGAGGAGGTCTTGAGCTGGTCGAGTCAACTATACACACAAACACAAAAGACAAGTTAAAAAGCCGAATCACATGCAAATGTCACCTTTTTTCTACTTTCTAGAAAATACATACATCCTATATATATATTATATATTGATGCTATACTTATAGATTACAATGAAATAAACACCCCACTGAAGAAAACGTGACCATGTCTCATTGTTTGATAAAAATATGTTCACCAATGTGAAGGAAAAACCCTGAAACATGTCAGATGTTGCTTTGCTCCATGCTCACTGTTACACCTCTCACCTTAGGGTTCTGGAGCCACATCTCCAGCCTCTGCACAGCCATGAGACGTGCCTCTTTGTAGCCACAAGTGGCTGTGAGCAGACGAAGCAGGTTTCGGGACACGTTGTCCATCGGTTGCCTGCGATTCAACTGATCCCTGAGGACGTCCAACACATAGTCCTCCACACTCTCTGCCAGCTCATCATACCTACAAAACATCAGATGGTGATAAAAATGACACATTAACTCACCCAAAAAATTTTCCCTGTGCATATGTTTAATTGCCACTAGTCCATCCAACAGCTATCAACACCAATGCAACAGACCTATGTACCTAAATATACAAGTGTTTGGCTCCAGCCGGGGTAGAAATCTTCACATCTATACCAGAAATGTTCATACCTAGGCATAACTTGCCCCTCATCTTCAGGGCTCAGTTTCTCCTCTGCTATGAGCAATTCAGTCTGGCTGTCGTCCTCATCTGGAGTTGAAGGATGAGGGCTGCTACCTAGAAGAGATAAGATAAGATAAACCTTCATTAGTACTACCAGTGAGAAGTTTGCATTTAGAAGACCCAAAGGCAACATAGGCAGCCAGTACTTCTTTTCTCCCAACAATCCAGGGTGCTTTTTCATGGTACTATACCTGCACTGAGGTCTCCACCGGAGCGGCCTGTGTCCGCCTGCAGCAGCATACTTTTTGGGGGCATCTTTGTGCCAAATGCAGTCTGGAGGTTGTCAACAAAATTTTTACAGTGGGAACTATCCACCCAGATTCTTTCACCCAGTGAGTCTTCAATGTACACCTGAAAGCAAATGTCAGATTTGTGAATTCCTGGCTTCTTTTACCACTATAATACAATTTAAAGGTAAAATGAATAAAAATGATTGGACATTTTGGCAGGTTCTCACTTTGACAAAGATCTCAGGCCAATTCTCGTCCTCCTCATAGGCTGCCATTAGCAGATTACAAGCAAGAACAGAGACCAGACTGTTTCCCTTTGCTTTAAAGTTGATTGAAGCATCCCGACGGAGGAGGCTGCACAAAGCCTAATGACAAGAGAGAGGCAGGTGGAAAGAATTACAGAACCAGTTAAGCCAAAACAATTCTCTCACTTTCTCTGTCAAAACACATTACAATATCACTTGTGCGTTAGAAGTTGTACCTCAATAATCCCTTCAGTGGCAAAAACATTGGGCTTGATTTTTGCCAGGAACATGAGGCTGAGATACAGTGTGATGTCAGGTTTAGCTCTGTTCATCTTGAGTTGTTTCACTGCTCCACACAGCAGCCCCTCAATGCGATCATCATTTCCTTCTGACTCAGCTGCCTCAATCTCATCAAGCAGCGCGGATGGTGACACTGAAAAACAAAAGGAGGTTTTTTAACTTTGCATCTAATGCAACATGTACATACAATAAATATTGCTTCAGCACATTAAAGATGAAATAAACTATCAATTATTTTTTGGACTTGAGTGATCAGGTATGTTGTTCCACAAAATGTATACAGTTGGTCTTATAGTGATTTGAACCTACACAAATAAAGTCCATACGTGGTGCTTGTGTAACTGCCTAGATACTTCCAGTCTGGACCATACAGTATACAATATGTGGCATTTCTATAATCATTTTTTATCAAACCAATTTACAGAAAGTCATTGATGCACCTTCAATAGGTATCACAGATGGCTCCTTTATTGAAGGTGATATTGCCCTTTTATCCACAGCTGCGACATCAGCGAGTCGTCCAAGGGCACTGACCGGAGGGGTGGTGGAAAGTTTGGGCCGCTTTGCAAGACTGGACAGCCCTGATGACGAGGGGAGTGCGGAAGTGGTCTCTCTCTTACGGTCTGCAGGCAAACCTGTGGATACTGGTTTTATGAGAACAGCAGGGGCTTTGGGCTCTCCTCCCTGACTCTTTGACCCGAGAGCGATGAAGTCCCCTGGCGGTGGGTGACCTATGAAAAGTGAACACCACAGTAATATGTAACCAGCTGCTGTCATTACCATGTAACATATGAAGTCACACACAGACCATATCCATCATTGATCGTACCTGATGGTTTTGCGGCACTTGGGCGCCTGAGAGTTGTAGGCTTGGGACGATTCATCTCGTGTTAACAGGCACAAATGAAAACCAACTTTACGTCAAATTAAGCTGGTGGCATATCCAAGAAGCCTGTGTATTTAAAAAAGAAGAAACAGGGTGGCTAACGTAAATCACATCGCTAGAACCAAAGGTAATAGCTAGCGCTGTCGCCTACTTTAGCTAACGTAAATTAGTCAGAAAATCCCTAAACAAGGCCAATTAAACACAATTGTCAGACAAAATGTAGCACAAGACTGTGTTCTTTCTCCGTTAATGGTCTTTGTATTAAGTTGTTATGTACATAGTGGTTAAACATTATGTTAGAGCTAATGAATAAAACTGCTAACAGTTAAGCTAAAAACAACAAATAGCTACAGCTAAATAACTAAGCTAGCTAATGCTACACACATTTAGTTACCCCGATGTTTTGGGGTACTGACAGCAACCTGGAATTAATCTGACAGGACGTAAACATTTTTTAATTAACTGAATAGCGGCTCACTTGTTTAACCAGTTTCATAAAGCGAGTCGTGGTCAACCATTGCGATGCACTGAAAACAAAATGTGACGTTAGCCGACACAAAGGCAACAGACAAACGGGGCTGGCTTCTCCTAGTAAGCAGGAAAGTGTTCCCGCCATCTAGTGTCCTGGAGGGCGCACTTCACCCCACACTGGAAGCAATTTATATGCCCCCATACTATAATCTTTTGTATTTTCTCCACAGTAGGCTTGCACGGTGGCTACTTTGCACGGGAAATAATAATTTTATGATTCAATTGCGGTGGTTAGTGAGTGGCTGTTAATATACGGAGGTGTAATTTTTTTCTGCTGTTCTACATATAAATAAAATGAATGCATAAATAAAATAATATTATTTGAAAGGTTAGATGCACCTCATGTTATTCTCAAAACCAACACAAGAAAATTGATCTTAATGTTTCTTAAGATTTTTTTTCCAAAACAGCACCACATTAATTACCAGAGGTAAGGATGTGTAATTCCCTCTTTTCTGCTGGACACAATAAAAGTAAATAAACTAGAAAAAGTAGATGAGTTATTTTTGACAGATGTATCTCAATTCCGACAGTCTTCTAATATCATTCTGTACCATGCTATTTTTATTTATTTATTTTTTGCCAAGAAGACTTAAAAAAATAAAAAAGTGGACAGGTTTTGTATTTGCATGCTGATTTTAAGTTGCAGTGTTTTAACACATGGTGGCAGCAGTCTCCACTCTGCTGCAGAAAATGATCAGTTCAGTGTGGTATACTTACTATCTCATCATAATAGGAATATTAAAATGTACATGAAAATATACTTAAATGAAATCTCAACAAATACAGAGTTAAATCTAAAAATGTTAATCCAGCTGTCATAAAAATGTAGCATTTAGTGTAGACTTTATTTTACCTGGAAGAAAACACCAGCAAAACAACTAACGACAACTTGATCATAAATAGATGCAATTCAGACAACTGAAATGTAATTTATTAAAACAAGAAATACTATCAGACACATATTTTTTTCAGTGTTAGGTCATCAAGAAGCAAATCTGAGAACTGTATGATGGTGAGTCACGCACTGAAGCAACGCAAACGCAAGGTTTTCTGAGCAATTATGTATGTATGCGATTTTTCATCCCAACGACTGTTTTCATTTTTTCCAACTTTCCATGCCTGAGGAAAATAAAGTCGGCCCATCAAAGCTTTCCCACCCTTAATAATGACCATATTTAGTCCCGCCCATGGTCAGCGGCAGTGATTTGTTCATTCCTTAAACATTACTCAGCTCTGACAAGACTATAAAGTATAGAAATGGGTAACTCTCAACCACTGTTTACGAAGCTGAACTACACTCGTTTGCTTCAACTTTCAACTTGGTGATCAAACAGATTTGAGTGTTAATATCAGGGCTTTAAATGGTTCACTATGCCTTGATCCAGGTGCTGCCACGACTACTACTACTGTAACTTCACTATGTTCGTTTCCATGCAGCTGTAACCTGCCAGTTAGTTACGTAAAGTGTTTTCATATGAAACACATTTTGGTGAAGTCAGTGGAATGTGCAGTCAATGTTCCAAATTAAATCTTGTGTCATGTGGGAAGTCTACGAATCTGCAAAAACAGTTGTCTTATTTTTGAAATTACGTACAGTCCAAACTGTGCCAGAGGCTGTCTAATGTGGCAGGCATTCTCAAATAACGATTCCTGAACGATGTGAAAACACAGGCACAAAATGTGATGTACAATTTAATGTTTTTTATCCACTGTGCTTTTGTTTGACTCAGTGTTAACGCTACTACTTGAGCATCAAACAATCTGCATGTTTTTACTTCCTAATAATTTGGAACATTTGGAGGAAAACGAAACATCTACTGACAACAGGGGGCCTCTTTGTGCCAGATCAGGTTTCTGAGTCAGAAAGAAGCACGATTAGTGACTCAGTGTTACTTCCTGTAATCTAAAACGGTTCTTAAGAACCCAGACCCCACAGTGCGCTGATCTGACAAAGACCCAGACAGGTCTGTTGCACATGGTTCCCTGTTTATATTTTTGTTGGACAGGGTGTATTAGACGTCATTTATGTTGCTTTCCAGATAAACAGTAATTGTGTGGTATGGCGCTGACTAATCATCTGATTCTGTGGAGAATCAACAGTTTGTTTGTTTCTCATGTATATTTTCTGGAATCTATTCCCATTGAATCAAATTGTTTTAATCAAATCAATATATTATCTCATTATGTGTTACCTCATACATAATTTAATTGTCATCATATCTCGTACATATTATAATCCGGTGCAGGATAATTCTTCCAGGGGAGCTGTGGCTGCAGAGGGTGAGCGGGTCATCCACTAATCACAGGGTCAGTTGTCGAGGGTGTCTCTTTTCTACTCTTTTGTCTCATCTAATCTCATTTTCCTAATGCTATGTTTTCCTATATGTAACATATTTTAGTGTGAATCTCATCCCATCTCACCTGATGTCACGTACAATGTAATGCAATCTATTTCACATACTCTCACTCTCTTCCAATACAATGTAACCTAGTCTCCGGATCTCACGCCTAGTCTCTATTCTAATTCTAATCTGGTCCCAGAACCACCAGTCAATTTTAATCTCATTTTATTGGATCTTATCTCAAATTTCTTCTAAAGTAATAAACCGTCTTAAATTAATTTAAAGTCTATAATCACTTTTTTTTTTCATTGCCGCAACATTTTACAATTCTCTTCCCAAGAAAGTGATTTCATTCTATTTGGAAACAATAGCAAATGAGAAGTGGTGCAACAAATGATGCTTGTATTTAGTTCATTACGGGATCTCTCCCCAAAGAAAACATTGTATTACTGTTTGTCAAACGTAGGGTGAGACACAGGATAACACGAAGACAAAGCTGGTTCCTCATCTGCTAAAATATGTTTCCTTTTTTATTTGACACATGTTCCATTGCAGGTGAACGAATCAAGCCCACCGCCTCTGGTAAGTTATTGGGTCCACGTGTAGTTTAAAGGAAGATGTTGGTCTGTTGAGTCACCAACTGTAAAAAATGACCTACATTGAAGCCAATCTGCGTATTTGGCACAAAGCCTAAGTAAAAGAGGTAGATTTTCAGGCAGCGTTACTTTGTGGTTTCATGACTCATGACTAAGAACAGTCAGCATTCAACGATTTCGTCTAATTTCAGGAAAAAAAAAACAAAAAAGAAAATATTATATATGTTATAGTAGATGGTACATAAAGTGTTAACGTTCTTATTTTTTTTGGTCCAGACATTTAGACTATTTATACGCAAGTCATTTACTAGTCCTGCTGACATCATTCATGTGAGGTAATGTGTGCGTCTTAATTGTGCGTCTCTGTGTTTTCCCTTTGTTGTTTTTACAGTGTCTAAACATAGCAACGTCGAACACAGATCATTCTACAAAACGGGATTCAATCATAAAGCAGCCTTTGTCCTGAAATGGCCCATTTGAAAACTACAACAATGATCACTGACTCTACGACAATATGTTTATGTTCATGTATAATAAACACATCATTATTGCATTTCATTGTATTTATATTTTTAATGTAGCTATTTGATCGCTGTACTATCTTATATAAATTATAAAGCTAAAGACAACAAACTCAACCTGTAGGTGGTCATACAAATAAAGATTTAGAATATTTACTTGGGCTTCAAAGATGGACCTTTTGGACATTTCATTAACTGAGCAATTTACCAATCACAGAGGAAGACATGTGCAAACATGTGGTATATAAATGATATACCATGAACCTGGAGCCTTTGGGCCACCTGCAGTTCATTTTCTCAATTAATAATTCAGCCATGATTTTGGTCTACAATTAAAATCCCCAGATTCCACATCTAGGGGCGGCTCAGTGGATAAAGCAGTCTGCAAACCTGAGAACAAACGGTTCACTTCCAAGTCCCAGCGTGCTACATGTCGAGCTGATACCCTGAACCATTGGTGCCCAATGGGGCAGCCTGACCACAAAGACGTCCCCCAAGGAGATCAATAAGTATCAATTTAATTTAGGGGTGACAGTGGTGCAGTGGAGCATTTTTCTAAATGTCTATGAACCCTAACCAGGTGCTTTGCATCCCAGTCCCTACTTGGTTCCTGTCCACATGTCCCTGCAAAAGAACCAGAACCCTGTCCCCTTTGTGTTTAAAGCATTTCCCCAAGCATCAATTGTTGTTATTATTAGTTCCATTAATATTGGCCCACAGTGGGTGTTAACATTTGTGATCTATGCTCTGAAGAACATTTTTAAAATGCCACAGATTTGCATTTCAGGGACTCCCACATACACTCACAGTCAAGACAACATTGTCACTCACATTCACTGATCAGTTACAACATTAACTCCATCTGGTGGCTTTAACGTTGTGGAGAACAGGGATTATCATGGGAAGAAATGCTGGTGTGAAAACACCCGGTGCATCGCAGCTTGCTGCATATGGGTCTGTGTCGCTGTGGACTGGCCAGAGTGGCCTATGATCATGTCTACTTTAGACATGTCATGCAAGAAGCTGGAGGGTTTTCTACAGCATTTTGCTCTGAGGCACTTTGGCCCAGTCAGCACATAAACAGAAATGTAAATCTTTCTCCTCATTTGAGCCTTGTTAGAGCTGTGTAGCCCACAGTGTTTATAGTGTAAACACACTGCGTCTGTTTTTAACAGGCACCAAAGTCTGGGGCAACCTCAAATCTGAGCTCCTCTTATATATCAGACAAATGAGCAGGGAAATCCATACCAGTGCAGCCCCAACAAGGCCACTGACTAAACATATTTACATACAGCACCTAATTACCCAGAATAAGCGCTGACCTTACAGGCAGCACTGTGGTTAAAATAAGAGAAATCCTGTGACTGCTGGGCTACTACACCACATAGTTTTCTCAGGAATGGAATGCTGCTGCTGCTGCTCCCAAGTCAGACGGTGGGAGGAGGTCGCTGTTCTCGCTCACTTAATGCACATTTTTGAGTACCTCGCAGTGTAGGTCGGACCTTAAGGGAGTCCACTTAAAGGTGGGGGTGGGGGGTGGGGGCTGAGTAAAGTAAGAGAGCAACAGGTTGTGGTTTATTTCTAAAAAGATTTTTGAGAATTTTTGTTGAACTTCAGCTAAAATCGGCCTGATGATGCGGGTTTGTACAGATTAGTTTTGTGAAGTAAGCAAAAGCAGTCACCAGCAGTATCTATCTTCTATTTCTGGCTTCCCCCCCCACCGCGCCTGCCCACCCCTACCCGGACTGACGTCAGCAGAAAGTTATTTTCATGAATGGAGGGGGCGGTCACGAGGACTCGGTGACGTGAGTGCTTGCGGAAGCAGCGCGTGGAATGTTGGTACATTGTTGTTGTTTTGTAGTTAATTGAGCGCGAGGACTCGCCGCTGCCCGTCCGTCCGTCCGCTGGACGCTTTACACCAGCCGCGGCAACTCTCCGGGGCGCTTCTCTCGGGAATCTACTCTACGCCACTTTCTACGCATTCCGGTCCACAGAGGTAAGGTTGTTGTTTTTTTGTTTAGTTTTTTTTTAGGGGGGGGGGTGTTTTGACATTCCTTTCTAAATTTGCGCCTGTTCTCACGTTGACATTTTGGCGCCTGCACCTACACGCTGACCGTGTAGCGCATAGGTTTTAGTGCCGGTGATGAAAGTTGAATTTGACTTTGTAGATTGTTCCTTGCCGACACGTGTTGCGTCTGAGCAGCACAACACAAAGCCCCAAACGGTGCCCTGGAGCTCGGTTCGGTCGCGTTTAGGACATGAAGGAAAAGTCTGCAACAAAACAAACAAACTGATTCGTTTGATTTTCTTTTTTGAGACATTTTCAGGCAGGTATTTTTACATAATAAATTTAGTGGGTTGATGTAACAGTGAGTGGAGGGTAATCCTAATTTTTAGAGGACATATGACACCGTCTAACGCAAACACAGAAGGTAAAAATGTTTTTAACACGTGCTGAAATTTCTTTTTAAATAACTCACTAAAATTGTTACATAACACAGTTAAAGTTTCTAAAGCAAAACGTCCATAAAGCAGAGCCTGTAAATCCTCTATTATCGAGAGTCTGTTATTATAAGAGACTATTTTATGTTTGTTTATTATTTCGTGTCACTCAAACCAGTTTTGGGGGAAAATGGAAGTGAAAGAGCATAACACGTTTGTCTATTGAGACTAATTCATCTGAATGTTTTTCACACCCCTTTTATTTCTGGCGTCCATGTAAGCGCGGGATTTCTTAGAGACGTCTGTAATGCTAAATACCAGCCTAGTTTTGACGTTGGAAACAACACGTGGTCTGCATTTTAGACATGTGGGACAAAGGGCACGATGACTGGCCCACACAGGAGCAACAAGCAGTCACCAACCAACAGGAGAGAAGCAAATTTCTACAAACAATAAATCACATCTTATGGGTAATTTTTGATGCGCACGAATGTTGATTCGTTTAAATATTAGGCCTAATATATAAGTAAAAGTAAATGATTATGATTTGATCACTTATTTTATTGAATCATTTGTGATAAAATCCGATCTTTTCAGATTATTATTACTGTATGGAAAAACCTTGTCTATGTTTCACTTAGATGGTCACAGATGCACAAGTGATTCAGATTCAGTGCTCTACCAGGTGGGTGCACAGTGTCTGCTGCTCTCGGTGAGGCAGTGGGAGAGGGTGAACTCTTCTGTCATGAGGTTAACATGTGGTGAAATCACCGAAGTGATGATGTCTTCTCTGGATGGAGAAGTTGCAGAGGCTGACTCATTTTGTCATCATAAGAGGCTGTGACAGTGACGAGGCAAACTAGGAGAAATTCCCCAGAAGACGCAGGATGAAGTTTAATTGTCCCCAGTCCTGTACTATTTTTCATTTCGCTGGTCGGCGATGACGGATCAAAGGGGTGTAACATACAAAACGTTTTTGTGGTGGAGTGTTGTGAAAGTGAAATAGCTGTGGTTAGTGATGTGATGACTCACAAGGAACACGATTGCTATGGTGTGTTTTGCTCCTCTTACTGGAAAAAAAAGTCTTGATTATTGACTTTTGGGCCCAACATGCCATACAGAAAGTATACAGACAATAACAGACAGTTGTGAGCTGTCTTCTCCTGCGTGTCTGTCTGAATGACACAATCTCAACCTGTTGCTTTCACCTCATCGTGATGGGTGCGACTGGCATGGGCTTTGCTGATTTGTAATATGTTTGGGACTGTGTAATTGGGGATTCCTTGTTCATTTTCTGTGGAACCGACTTGTTAATTGAGTTTCTGATCTTTTACCTCAGCAACTTCCTGATTCCATCATGACTCAGATGGCTTGTTGGCAGCGACACTCGCGCAGTGCAACAGCTCCAAAACATTCAAAACGTTCACCTTGCTGTCATGTCTTTTTTATCCAGTCATTGCATTAGCTAGTTGTGCCAGAGGAGAAGCTCTGTTTGAGGTTGTTGGTGTGCAGGTAAATGAGATTCAGTGGGATGTATGCTTTGTATAAAACCAGTGTTCATTTTGATCCTGATATTTAAGTTGAATGTGTGTTTATATTTATATCGCTGCTTTGGAGAACATCTTAGCTCAGATATTCTTGAGTTCTCCTCCCTTTCCGCACAAAAGTTCCGGTGGTCATGCCAACCATTTCCAAGGTTCTCTGTACTTTTCCTTCCTCCCAGAGAAACAACGGGATTTTCCAGGAAACGTCAGATTGGGAGGGTGTGATTCCCTGCCGCCGGTCGTCGCTTTTACCAGTAAACAGCATGACTCACTGCTCAGCTATGCTCTCCATTTCCTTCACATAATATCCCAGCAAATGTGCTGCGCTGGAGAAAGAGCAGAGCGCCACACACGCCCCAGTCTGTGGAGACATTTCTCCACCTCTCTGAGAAAAAATGCAAGAGGAGCAATAGCTTTCTCAGCAGGCTGTATCAGACTGGTCAGAGCAGCAACAAGTCTGCTTTCTGCTTCAAGTATTTCCATGGTGAAACCGAGCGAGCACCCTGCATTTATCACTGAAGCATGAGCGCATAAAGTTGGAGACATGTTTATTTAAGGAGAAGGCTGGACCCCACAGTTACCTGATGTAACTGAAGGGCAGCCTTGAACTTGGCCACATGCCTAACTTTTCAACGTAAACATTGGTTATCAGTGAACAAAAGGTGCATAGGTTCATTAAACAGACCTTTTCTCTCAAACATTGGGTTAATCCAATAGAATTTGCTCGTTACAATGGTTTAGTTTGTGAAGATGTGGACTCGAGCTTTGTTTTTCAGCCAGGCAGTCTTGAGATGGGACAGATCAAAGTAGCAGGTTTACCCTAAAAAAGAGTCAGCTAAAACACTAGCATCACAAATAAGCATAGTTAGGAAATATCGTTTGTAAAGGACAGTTAATTTGGGAGATGGGTTCTTGGAATCCCTTGACTCAAATCTGCATTGTTGCAACAGTTGGAGAATGTTGTTTCTGAGTAAGTGGTAAATTTGATGGTTCTTATTAAAACATGGATATTTACTGAGTGAGAAAAATAAAATGGAAAACGATTCAGTTCACAGTTGTGCGATAAATAGAGCAGTCGGCTCCCCACAGGCTACCTTTTGGACAAGTGAAAGATGAGAGACACTACTGAATTCCAGACATTTTGTGAATTTTGCAGCCGTTGCTTTACAAGTGGGATTGTTTGAGCCCCCCCAAATGTGCCTGTGTGCATGTGAGGGTTTGCACATGTGTGTTCACTCAGGAATGTGGTTTTGTTCTTTACCCGCCATCTGTGGCTTTTCTTTGAGGTATTTTCCCAGACTCCTTTTCTTACTGTTGTGAAAATCCTTATACAAGATGTTTTTAGTGCTAGAATGAGAAGCCACGATTTGTTGGGAAATATGTTTGTCTCATCCGTGTGGCAAAATTATAACGAATGGATTTGTCTGTGTAATATAATTGCTGTTTTTCCTCTGAGGAAACCCGTGAGGAGAAAGCCGTGTCCCTTTGTAAGTTTTTTAAAAACATAGGGATATGCCTAAAACGCACACCTGAACGTTTTCAGGAAAAACAACCTGACCCCTTGGTTCAAGCTGCATGCCTCACATCACTTTGCCATGATCTTTGCAAGGACCTTATCCAGGGACTCCCTCTGACACTATTAAATTAGGCTGTTTGGAACAAGTTGCAGTCTAAAAGTGTTTTTGTTCTCAGTCTTTATTTAAAGCTTCTGAAATTTAAACTGTGCAATTCTTTGTTGTTATTTTTTTCCAGACATCAGAGAGATCAACAGATGTTCTCAAAATCTCCAAACATGATGTTATGTGGCTCAGGGTTTAGCTGTTTGGTTGCTACATGTATTTCTCATCTATTTATTGTTCAACTTAGAATCGTTTGAGGTTTTGTCTGTTTGTGACAAACACTCCAAAATACATTCTGTAGACAGTGATGTTTAGTTTGAGCTATTCATGAGGAAAATGACGAATGTTTGGCATAGAAGTCAAGAGAGGTTGTTTTTCATCTTCACTGCAAAGTCTGCAGCATCTGCAGATTTCTGTTTTGGCAATATTTACAACAATATGATGTAAAGCGTGTTAAATATCCCAAAAGGAAGGAGCCGCACCCAGAAAGTAAAGTCCTACAGAGAATATTTGCTCTCTTACCGAGGCATCGCTTATCACAGGCTCACTTAAATTGTTTAGTTGGCAGAAATTTGTGTCAGCACTGTGGGCTAAATATATCCACCAGAGTTAAATAAGGGCATAGAGCGGCTCAGGAAAGCCCAGTGTAAGAGGATCCGACCAGTGAGAGACAGCCCCAAATCGATAAACTACATTGTCTCATTGCAAAAATACATCGGTGACTATAAAGGAAACTATTTCACTGTGACACTCTATCTCCAGGAATTTTCCACATGCGTATCTGCTGCCCTGTAAAGTTCAGCGTAACTGTAAACGTTTTGCTGTTGTGATAGTCTGTTTTAATGTCTGACAAGGAGACAGTGGTGTCCCTGTAGACCCAGAGCCAAACTAACTACATGAAACTAAATTCAGGGGAAGTAACAGGCGAAATACATTGAGTGGACAGATTGAGACTTTTTAAAAGAATGTCTTGTAGTTATCAGCACAAGTTGGTGCTTCTTCTTTGTACTATCTATAGGCTGTGTTGCGGTTATGAATGAGACTTGTTTACCCTTTTCATGACCATGTGACTCACACTCCCACGCCCATTTGCAGGGCGTTTCCATGGCAGCAGTCGAGCATGGAACAGTGCACTCGTAGTCAGGCTGGTCTGCAGGACCTGAAATGGAGCCTTGGGGGATGTGTGCCTCTCACAGGATCACAGATCAGCGCTCTTGCTTTTTTTGGCCATGGCAGCAGTCTGGAAAGCATGCGCCTCACTGTAATGAGCACAGAGAAGCTTTTCTAAAAACTGCTCGGGCAAAATTGCTTCAGGAGAGGGCTTTAATACAAAGTTCTATGAAGTGAGGGAGGGAGAGAGGTAGACTGTTTCTAATTTTGCGTGGTCTAGTGAACTACATTGTCAAGCCCTCCTCTTCTTGCAAATAAAGTAGGCTGCTCCAGTGCTGGTATACAATGTCGTGCTGCCCTCTGCTGGTAATATGCTACTCACAGGCAACAGTAAATATTCCAACATTATGAATTTCAGGAATGAGTTATTTGATTGTTTTAAGGTGAATTGATGGGGGTGACATGTTTGCATCTGTATTGTAGTATCTCAAATACACATATTCAGATCTGTTAAGTATTACTAGGATAATTAAAAAAATAAACATTAAAATGTTCCATTATAAATAAGCATATGAAAATATTCAGAATCTAAAAAAAGTATGGTAACACTGTAAAATACAGTAGCAACATGAAAGCTGTTATAAAACAGAATGACCATGTGATAGCTAGCTAGAATAGCTTCTAATAATCTAGGACACATGACACCCTGCAGCTCAGCTGGTGGGGCAATCGTCCATAAACTCCAGAATTCTTGTACTTTTCAATTCCCAGTTCCTCAGGGCCACATGGGTGGTGTCCTTGGACAAGACATTGTCCTGTCCAGAGCTGTCCAACAATAATTTCAACATCAAGATCAATAAAGTGGTTACAATAAGAATGGATAGTGCAGTATATTGTGCAAATATTGTGCTATATCTATAATATCTGCTTCTTAAATATGGTTGGGTTTGAAGTACACTAGTACTATTACTAGATACTATTTAATTTTAATGATATTTTTTAATGTTAGCAAGTAAAACTGTTTTTTCCTTTCTCAGTGTGTCTTCTGTGAGATTCTGGTCAGTTGTCTGCATGCAGGGAATGACGACTCATTTTAAGACGAGCAAAGCTTTAAAGGTAAGGGTGTGAGGTTTTGAAATGTATTTTAAAGAACTTCTGAAATGTCCAGACATAGCGGTGCAGGTGAGTTCATAGTGCCCTGCTTTTGTTTTGCAGGTCAAAAAGGAGGTGGGTGAGAATGCCCCAGCGCTCAGCGATGACGAGTTGGTGGCCATGTCGGTGCGAGAGCTCAACCAGCACCTGCGCGGGCTGACCAAGGACGACGTTGTGCGGTTGAAGCAGCGGCGACGGACCCTGAAAAACAGGGGCTATGCAGCCAGCTGCCGTATCAAGCGCGTCACCCAGAAGGAGGAGCTGGAGAGACAAAAGATAGAACTGCAGCAGGAGGTGGACAAACTGGCCCATGAGAATGCCAGCATGAGGTTGGAGCTGGATGCCTTACGAGCCAAGTATGAGGCCCTTCAGTGTTTTGCCCGGACTGTGACCCGCGGGACCTACTCGCCAGGCAAGGTGGCCACCACCAGTGTCATCACCATCGTCAAGTCTGCCAACCACAACAACTCCAACCAGACCCCGTTCTCTGCTCCCTCCTAGTGGTGACAGGACTGGGCTTTCCTTCTCCTGCCTGGTCCTTCCCGGTTCCGATCTAGCCTGAACCCCCTTTATCCTGTGTTGACAGGATGCTCAGAAGTTACACTGAGGGATGGAATAAGGGGGGGGTGGCAATCTCCATGTGATGTTATCCTGCATTCACAACCCTGTCTCCCTCCTACTGTCTCTTACAAGATCTACATTGTCTGTGCACTGTGCAAAACCCCTTCCTGAACCCCAGCACCGGCAGGGTATCGGGCCTCTATGACCCTATCTTCCTGACTGATTTGCAGGTCTTTGACACGCCTTAATGTGGCAACGCTCACCTAGTATCGCTAATGTTTGTAAGGAGAAAACAGTGTGACAGTAAAGGTATTTATAGCCTTCGCCAAATCCTATTTTATCACAAAGAAATGTCTCAGTATAAATTGAACAATTTCTGTCTTCATTATGCAAAGCTTTGCTTGGTCAGTCATGCCAAATAGCTAATAGGAGCTAATGCTAGCACATCATCTCCCCCAGCATTAAAGAAACAACACATCTGCAGGGTATCTGCACCAGATAGAACTGACTTTAAAGAGGGACCTTGTATTTTACTGTCACAGAAGCGGATTTGTACTGACGGGAAGCTTGACTTGTGTTAGTATGTTGAAATTGTACCTGTAACTAAAAAAGCGTGCCGGTTTGACATTAGGGACTTTTTGGAAGGTGCTGCACGTGACTTTGTTGGTATCTTTGTAGTCCTTTTGACTTGAAATTATTCACAATTTCTGCTTGCATTTTGAAATGCAGTAGCAGTTCATGCAGTTAAATTCTACTTGATTTCAAATCGCGTTAGGTTCAACAGACTTGAAAGGACTAAAATGAAAACTGAGTCGACTGAGTACGATTTGTGCCAGAATTGTCTGGTTTCAGAAGATTTGCGATCGCCCAGCCTCTGTCATTATTTAGCACTTATATGTAAGCTGTTAAGATACAGTAGAACAAGAGCAATTCACAGAGGGAACAAAAAAAATTCCTGGAATTGGAGTAGACGACAGATGGAAGCTTGCTTTTCTGAAATTTCTGGGCCTTAACTATATAATCCTAACTGTGGTGTGACCACTTAGTGTAAGGTCAAGTGTGATGTTTCTAAAGATGGTAGGATCTCATTGGTATGCCACAGCACTTACTGGGATTTGCCTCTTTCCTTTATATGCCACTCTTTGGTAGGTAATCCATATTGGATATAGCGATAATGAAAGAAGTCCTCGCGAGTGAAATGCAATTTAACTTACTTCCTGTATATTACAGAAACGATAAAGCTCCCGCTGCCACGGTTGTTACTTTACATTGAGAACTCCGTCCAAATAGAAATCATTCCTAGTGCTGAGTTAGGAGAAGTGCTGCTGCCGGTGTTGGTAACTCTGAAACAGTAACTATTTACTTAGCTTTTTGACACACTCTTGTGCAAGAGAACTCCTGACACCCATCTCTAGAAATAGTGGTGTCGCGCCAACTAAATGCAGTAAACACCTTAATCCTGTTGTACATTTTAAGATTTTTTAAATATGAAATTGACTTGAAATCAAGCTTTTCTTACTGAGGATCCATTCCTTATTTGGAGTGAAGTAGAGATTGTTCATGTCAGGAATTTCTCTTGGCTAAGAGGACATGACTGTTCTTCCCCTGTTCCATTGCTGCAAAGAACAGTATGGGGAACTTTGCTGCTGTACAACCTGCTGTGACTTTTAAGCAGGGGCATTGCTGTGTTCTTACTCTCATTTTGTATTTTCACTATGTTTCTATGTTGACATCCCTTTTCTCTTTCTGATACTTAGTTTTATATGCATAAATGGCATATATATATATATATATATATATATATATATATATATATTTTTTTTTTCTATATTTATGTCATTTACTATCTTGGGAATGGTGTGATCATGTAATCATTCTTAGAAGTCCAATTTATGTTGATGCTGAACTTTTTCTAAAATCATATTCACATTTACGATGAGAAAACAATTCTCATAACTCGTCTTTTCTTTGTCAGTATTTATTCCCCATGAATAGTTCTGCTCAGCGTATTTACCATTTCTCTATTTCACAAGTTGAACAGACTAGGGGTACATGCAGGATGCAGCTAATAGACATTCACACAGAGGAAGGTGACATTCTGACTTCCAGAGCGCACTGTTAAAGAGCATCTAGATTCTTCAAAGCTTGGAAACCTTATGTTGCAAGTTCAGCCTTTAGCTGAAAATTGATGCTCATGTACATAATTTAATACAAAAACACATTAGTCTCACATCGCATCGAAATATCACCTTATAATAACAAATTGGCCTTTTCTGCTCCATTTGATTAAGAATTAATGAGAAAGTTTGCTCTTAAAATTGAGTGTAAACCTAGATGTTTGTTTATAGACTAATAGTGAAAACTGGTTTTCAAATGATGATAGAATGAGGAATTCAGATGCATACTGCATGTTTACATGCAAATTTTCAGCACAAGACAATACTCTCAAAGCATGTGACAAATATGTCGGTGGTCTTTTGGGATAAAGTTTCAAAAACCAAATCCTGTTAAATGTGGCATTTTTGGATTTGAGCACTTATTACTGTATTTGCATCTGTATTGATGCAGTATGTACTTCTGTACCACGCCATAGTAAGGACAAACCTCTCTCCAGGTGAATTACCTATTCTGTTGTTAATCCTACATCCAATGTGAGCCAGGAGAGTCCATTTTCTCACACACGCTGCACTCTGAGGCTTCTAATAAAATTATACATTCACGCCTTCTCCAAGGCACTACACTATAGAGGAGTTTTTCAGATATGCAGAAATGAATACAGTGAAAGGTAAAAGAGAAATAAATATTACCTACCGTGGATGTTTACTGAAACTGGTCTGAAAAACCTTTACTGTCATGGTTGAAGTGGGCAAAGCGTATTGTTCCTTAGAGCTGTATTAGAATAGTTCAAAGATTATTTTTACATTTTTCTATGAACCATAGCACAGAAAAATTCCACTCACGGCCACACCTGTACAATTCAACACAGCAGCCCTCATACGAGTCCTATTTCTACAATGTTTTAATTTCTTAGTTATGTTGTATTAGAAATACATCTTACTTTAATGCACTTCAGTACAGCTTCACCACCCACTATGACCCTAATAATAATCATATGGTAGAATTAGCACCTGTCTGACAGATTCAACAAAAAGCGTGGAGATTATAACCTTGTAAAGCAGAGCTGCTGTATTGTGTTGTAAAGATGCACCTAATAAAGTGGCCAGTGAGTATATGTATAGACACAAGGTTGCTTGTATATCTTGAGATAATAAGCTTTTACACAGAAGCTCTGCCAGCTCTACAAGCTACAATATTTAATTTTAGCCATGTAGAAAGAAAGTTCTTAGAATTGTAGATCAGAGTTTGTGCCTATAAATTTAGTAAAAAAAAAAGCTCAGTGATAGAAGAAATGGAGCGGATGTGTATGAATCATATATTTGTGGCTGAAAAAAAATGAATGTTTGTTCAACATCAGCAGTTTCTATGTTAAGCTTGTACATTAGAGATATATGGATTTCTTTATGCTAGTCTTGTGGCAACACATCGAGGTTAAATGAGTGACTGTAAACAAGAATAGTAATAAGGCAGCATAAGTATGTACCCTTCTCACCATGCCATTATTCTACTCATGTTTTATATTTATTTCATTGATTTGTGTAATTTTATAAAAAAAAAAACAAACACCTAAATTATTTTTTATTTTACACTCATTTATTGACATGTTTTTTTCTCAATGAACTACCCTCATGTACAAATAAAATATGTACTTGTTTCTGCTCTGATTTAAAGAATGGTAAATTATTCCCATAAATAGGTCTGCTGTGTCCGTTTTTGTACTTCAGCTTTGTCATTATAGAGAAATTGGATACTCGGTTTAACATATGAGTAGTAAAACTAACACAGGTGTTTTACTTTAAAAATGGTGCCAAACAAGACTGAGACACATTAGCTACAACTATTTAATATCAAAGTGAAAATGAATTTCTACTTTCTCAGAAAAAACAGCTGTCGTTGGCACGAGGAGTTATCAGAAGGTCCAGTGTACCTAGAAAGCTACAGTATACGTCTCTCATAAGACGTGAGCACAGATATCTGTAGTAGTAAAAAGGGAGATGCAATTTAACTCTCCTCCCCAGATTTTGTTTGGTTCATCTACGTCTGAACTAAAACATATCACGAAACATTCATTTTCAATTAACAATTCAAACATTTTTTTACAAATAAACACTGAAATTTACACCAATCCAATTATGTACATTTCATAATATTCCAAAGAACAGTGGGTCATAACAAGTAATGTGAACACTTCAAACGTGAAAGGGGGTGGCCCAAATATTTACAGTGGCTTCAGAAAGTATTTAGGGAAGTATTTGTAGCTTTTACAGATAAAACAGCTTTTTGGTTTATTGGTCGACTATCAGTAGACCATAAGGTTACTTTTTTGACATTTTTGCAAAAAATTAGGAAACTAAATAAATAAAAACTGTATCCTTCATGCATAAAACTTATCCAAACCTTTTAAGCCTGCGAGTTACCCTTGAAGACTCAGAGCTGCAATGCTGCCTGAAGGCCAAATTCTTCTGTAAAGGAGAGATTTCAGTTTCCGTTTTGTCATTATGGGTTATAAAGTGTAGACTGATGGGCAAATGTTTTTTTATCCAAATTCAAATCTGCAAAAAGTAGGTCTGAATAATTTCCGATGTGAATAGAGTAGTGCAGAAGCTGCGAAAAGAATGGGGAAAGAGGGAAATTAATAGGAGTAGTATAACTGCCACTTTGTAGGACACAGGTTTATCCAATTTGTCCATGCTATGGTAGATACAAAGGATTGTGTTGTTGTCTGCATTTTGAAGCGTCTGGTCTTTGAATGAGTCCTTCTATTTTTCAGGAAACCATGCAGAGGAATGCTCAGCAAATACTTCAAACAAGCAGTCCATGAAGTGTCATTCCCAGTCACTGATGGCGTGTACGATTCCCACCTGGAGTCACGTATTAATCACCTCCTCTTTGAAACTGGCAGGAATCAGGAGGAACACACTTCAGACGGCCAAGGAGCAAGCACTGACATAATGACGTAAACAAAGTCAGGATCAGGGCTGCTGAACACAGCAGCTTCGCTTGAAGAAAATGTGTAGCTTCAGACGTCTGACACATGGAGGTGATGTTCTTTTTCTCTGATTATTATTCCAGAAACACAACTGAACTGTCAGTAGTAAAACTTTTAATCCCGTTCTTCAGTAAGAGAGGGCAGAAGTAGGCAGATCATCCTAAATACTGGGATAATGAAAATAAAACAACCTGGTTTGAATGCAGCTTTTCTTTTTCAACACAGTTGCTTCCAGAGGTCATCACCGAGAGTAGGAAGGACACCAACACCTAAATGTTGGTAGAAAAATGTCTAGAACTCATCATCAGAGGTAATCAACATGATTTTGTCAGACTTGCGGGAGCCCTTGTTGCCTGTGGCCACTTTTCCGTTGGTGCTGGGCTGGACCACCTCCTGAGTGGACTGCTGGGTGTACTGCTGGTAAGCTGGGGAGAAGTTGTGAATGGCATCCTGCACCATGTCTCCTGGGTTCATAGTCTCCTTCAGACCACTGGATATGCTCTGCATTTGTGGAATCATTTCTGCAGAAATAATGCAAGTGACCGACACTTAACACAACAGGTTTAATCTGAACACTCAAATACAAATAGAACTAAAGAAATGGGAAGAAATAAATAGAGAACTGGGTGTAAAAACACATATATAGACACATAAAAGCAAAGATCTTGAAAACTATTCAAACTCTATGTATGGCCATGATGCATAGAATAAAAATACTGAATTTATCCAGCAACTAAAAGTCCAAAGCAAAAGAGAAAGCCAACAGACATCCACAGCCTTCCGTTTCAGGGTCACTGTTAGTGCTGTCTGGATGAGTTTATGGAGGTGGCAGATAGAAGGACAAGGTGGGGTGTGGGGTACAGAGTAGTTAGGCCCGGTCTGCTGTGTTTCTCCTTACAACCTGCCTGCTCGCCCCACAGGGCTGAAGCAGAGCAACAGTAAACCAGAGCCGTGGAAAACTCTGCACTCTCACGCATACCAACATCTGTGGGTGGCAGTGCAGCAGCACAACTAGCATAGCTGTACCGTTCTGTGTCTGAGCCACATTTCACAGTGTATGCGCCGACAACAGCACTGCTTCTGACAGCCCCACAACGTTAGTGTACGCCTTGATGTGCAATGACATTAAAGTCTATTCTATTCTAGATTGGGTATTCAATTAATTAAAAGCAGGGACTGGATGGGAAATATGACTTTTTATATAAATATAAAATAAAAGTCATCTGACTGGAATAAATAGCTGTAAAATACACACAGCAATGCAATTACTTTTGCTGCTACCACTTCTAAGTCACATTCCTTATTCTGGGTGCCAGAAGGGCAATTAGCCTTGGAACATGTCAACATAGTTTCAAAGAAAGGGGAGAAGTAATAATTAGTTCAACATTCATCTGCGTGCTCTCTGCACCGTTTACAAAACTCACCTGGCACCTCATTTTTTTTCTCCTGGTACACAGTGCAGGTGAAGGCGTATCGGAGGGCAATGGCAGCAAAGAACATCTCGATGCAGATGATAAAGTTCTGCCAGCCTGCTGCCACGGTTCCAGCGCCGACCTCTTGTCCATCAATGAACAGCGCATTGGGAATGACACCACAGCGTTCCAGGATGGCAAGGATCATTCCTACAAAGCAGTAAAAGTTGTATATGTACTGGGCCAAAAAAAGAAAAACAAAAGACAGGAGGGTGAACTTACCTTGCCAGAAGGATAAGAAGATGACAGATTTGATTGTGAGGAATTTGAGTACTGGTTCATATGGCCTGAGCAGGTCACTAGTGGCGAAGAAGAAGAGGAAGAGGGCGTAGAGGGCCAAACTCACTGAAAAGTTGTAGATGATAGTGATGTACAGGTATCCTCCATTCACGCTACAGAGACACAGAAAAAGCACAAGTTGTATATACTGTATAAACGATTTATTTAAAAAGATTTTAAGCCACTTTTCCATCTGTGACTTAGTTGTTTGACTCCACTTATTACTTTGGGCTAAATGAAAAAGACTGCCAACTTAAATGTGATGACATTTTCCACCATATTGAATAAACACAAGGAAATGCAGCCTTTATGTTATTTCAACAAGCAGCTAATAAAGGTTGTTTGGAGACGGCATTTCAGGACGCTTCCGAAAAACACAGCAGATTCGTCTATATTTCATTGTCAGCCTGCCTTTCTACCATCTGCATTCTAGAAAGCGTCTCAGAGGACTCAGCTGTGACTACAGTAATTACTCCCATGCAGTGTAGAGTGCGTGGTTGGCTGAAAGCGTATAAGTAAACAATCTGTGAATCATCATGATCTTGCAACAGAGCTTAAAGAAAGACATGAAAGAAAAGAGGTATTTCTGTAAGCTAATTTAGCTTTTGAAGTATAAGGAGCAATAACGCAATCACGTCTATCTTTTACATCTACAGTAAGAGGCCGAGAATATAAAGCTGAGGCTCATATTGAACTTGCGCTTCTCCTCAGTAGTTTAAGAAACAAGTGTTGTCACAGCTGAATCTTCAGGAAGAGACACTAAACACAGAGTTGGAGAAGAGCACCTGAAACTAATTCAGGTGGGGTATATAAGCCGCACATATTATAGCCTTCGATTACATGCTAAAGAATATTTTATTGAATGGATTATCCTCTCCATATTCGGTTGATACCATTATTGGCTCATCTGAAGCACTAATACACTAAAATTAAATTTGCCAGTCTACAATTTATCCCTAGCCTAGGAACACTTGACATCAATAAAAGTATGAAATGAAACAATGTATCTCGCTTTATAGTTCAGGGCTTCACATAGTAGCACACAATAGGAATTAAGATCCTTCATCTCAGAACAATTACTACATTTAGGGAAACTCAGTTAGTTCAAACTGCAAAACTCCTGAACTATGTTTTGTGATATTAACAAAACCAAAGACAAGGACAGTGACACAACTGGGACAATGAGCAGCAAAGTACCTGTAAAGTCTCAACACAACCCTTGAAGCCTGAAACTAGAGCTTTTAATTCCCGATACTTTCCCCATGCATACTGTGAATAGGTAATATAATTATCTCTTTCCATATGCACATAGACAGTGACATGCATAAAGAATGACAAATTAAATGCAAAAAAAAAAAAAGGGAGGTGTTGCTCACTTAAAATCTCCATCATGATATTTGCCAAAGGCCTGCAGGATGATGGTGATGACTGCCATGATGGGTTTGACAACGCAGAACTGGAGAGTTGCCTGGAGAACAAAGTACATATCAGAATGAAACACCAAAACAAATAGGGACACTATAAACGAGGTGGATCAAGGACGAATAAGGATGTCGGAATCTGTTGGTGAGTCGAATTTAATGGGATCCGTGTTGTTGTCTCTGAATCCTTTTAATCTAACCAGTGAGCATGTCCTACCAACACCATTACTGTTGTTTATCTATAAACATATATACATACATACATACATACATACATATATACACACACACACACACACACACACACACACACACACACACACACAGACCCAGTCAAACAAATAAGGCTATACCCATTCAGCAACTCCATTAATTCTGGGACCTAATGCCCTCAAGATAGATGTCAAAAAACCTGTCTTGAAAACAGCATTTTCGAGGAGCAGTTTGACGTTTTGGGAAATAACCTTATTTTCTGACAAAGTTACACAAGAAAAACAACTCTAATATTTGACCACAAGTATAACTACAGCCAGCAACCATGAAGCTCGTCGTAGTACAAAGGCTGTAAATGGGAATACATCTAACTTGGCACTGCCCAAACACAAAAAACTGTCTACCACAACCTCTAAATGTCACTAATTAACACATTATGTATCATCTGCTTAATGAATTCAAAAAACACAAATAGAAAAATGTGAAATTTCCCATTTTATGGAGGACTGGTGTGTTGAGTTATTCTTTGGCTCCGACTTCTCACTTTCATAGCGATTGTTTAGCAGTTTCTCAGAGCTAATAAACAGTACAGCAGATAGCCCTCCATAAAACAGCTGTAATGATTAAACTTTGGTGTTTAGATCAAACAAACAAGATAGACATGTTAATTAGTGAGCTGCAGAGGGAGTGCAAGGTGAATGTTGAACAGGGCCAGGTTAATGTAAATTAAAATATGTATAATACAGAGTTAGAAATGTACAATGTACATTACATACAAAAGGTATAGAATGTATTCTTTGTTGAATACATCTTTGAGGTTTATATCTGATACTGATGTCTTCATGCAGTAGTAGACAGAAATTAGCAGCAACAACAGGGTGTGGACCTGCATGCAGTACAAGTCTGGACTGAATGACTTGGTGAATATGACTGGTGTTTGCCGTGTATTGAAGCCTAAACCAACTAATTTGACAGAGGCTGCCCCTGTTTTTCTTGTTTTTTGAACAGCCAGACTCGAACTGGACTTAATTTCCATCACAGATAACTCTTTGATTACCACCAGGCTTTGCTAGCCTTTTGTTTCTTACTGTGGATATCTTAATATAGCATGAGGCTTCCTGACATGCTTGACATTTAAAACACAATAGATGTTCATTATTTGAATCTCAAAGCATTTGGCAGTATTGTGTCTCTGGTATGTGTACAGCATTTAAAAGACCCAAAGTTTTTACTTTCAGTTCACCACTTCAGATTTTACTGCAGTCTTTAATAATAATAGTTCCCTGGTAGCAACTATTGACAAATCTGACTTTTACATTTCTCCTGACTCCAAAACACCCTATACTTTGTATTACAAACAAACCCCCAAACCTGATCTATACAAATTGATAACAGTTTAATTATGAAATCTATTGTTAACCACAAGGTTGCCGTGTTTATTGTCCTGCTGCCTTACAATACCCACCGCCTGCACGCTGCTGTCCCTTCTACATTTTTAATTTTGCCAAAGGAAACTTTAAAAGGTCTTTCTGATTAAAAAAGTTCTGCTAAACATTGTGAAATATATGGATCTATCTTACCCGATTACACAGATGTTCTCTGTTATTGAGGGTCATATTTTCTGCTGTAACAGCACGTAACACATGACTGATAATGTCTGGACTCCTTTGATGCCGTGTTTGAACAGTTTGTATACATTATTGTACAATAATAATGTATAAATGCGAATAATATACCCTAACCCTAACCCTAACCCTAACCCTACCCAAGGGGATCAATGGGGTAGCGTGGCCGAGTGGTCTAAGGCGCTGGATTTAGGCTCTAGTCATTTCGAATCCCACCGCTGCCAAATGTTTGATGCATTTTGTTGCCCTGTACATGTGTGATGACAATAAAGTTGAATCTAATCTAAAGTATTATTATTATTGGTTTTGGCAGTGGCATCTGTTTAACACTGTCAAAACTGCACAGAAGCGTCTAACATTTACGTGCATCTCATCACGGCAGTCGCTGCTGGGCTTCTGAGAATTCAGATTGTGCAAGTTTAGGAAGAAAAAGGACACAAGTGTCCCGAGCACATCACAAATAACTTTAAACTGTAATGTCAACACAAAGATAAGGATGTAACAACTTCTATGGTTGTAATCTGCCCTTACATCAGAGCACCATCACAGCAATCTGCTTTTCTACGTCAGTGATTCATTTCCATCATCCTCCTTCTAGTTGCGCACTGAAGCGTCCTCTCTCCCAAAGATGGATCAATATCTTTAAGCTCTTGTGCTCCATCAGCGTGCCGTGTGTTTTAATACTTAGCTGTGATAAGGTATTTCACCCCACCTGTTCTTTTACAACAAGAACACACTTTTTTTTAACTCCAAGCAACATCATTAAGTGATCAACAGAACGCAGCGCTCCAGGAGCAGAACAGAATAAATGAATGTGTACAAAGACCAAGATTTAAATCCTGCTAGTCTTCATGGGAGTTCATCTGCAAAGCAGCATTTAATCATTTCTGAACCAATCGCTTTATTGATTTCTGAAATGTTCTGTGAATGACAATGACGGCGAGTTAATTCAAAAGCAAAAAAAAAAAAAAAGGCAGTGCTAAGCCTTTCGTCCGGGGCTTTACTTTCACACCACAAACAATGTTACCGCTCCACTATGACGCTCGCCAAAATGTACTGCGCTGATCTTCAATTGTCTCCTCACAGAATAACAGTCTTTATGTGTCTTTAGAGAAAAACTGCAAGGTTTTCCTTTTAAAACACTTCGTGCTTCCAAGGCACACGGAACGTTCGTCACTTGGTGCTTATATCAAAAATGTTCAATTCACCATGTATTTTGTTTTGAAGACATAACTCTCAGTTTCAGACTGGGAGCTTGAGCAGCATCCCAAGACACTGAGAGGGAGCTCTGTGCTGACAGCTCACATCATCTCTCAGTGTTTATTATCAACCTCCTTTCACTTGTTCTCAATTGCTTTTGTTTCCCTTTTTTCTAAACCACTGGATGTTTTCATCTGAAAAGCACACAGCCAATTATAACAGCTGTCACTTTTGAGCAGTCTGTAGACCTGGACAGAATAGTAATTTATGGTGCAATGTTGGTTTTCTAAGAGAAAATCGTGTACTCTTAATTTTAGCGAGTGTCGATTTATTCCAGTGGTCAAGATAAGCATCTCTAGAGCAGAGAAAAGGCAACCGAGGCTCACCTGCTTGCAGAATCTTAAAAAGCCGATGGAGTAGCTCATTCCAACAAGGCAACAGGTACCATACAGACAACTAGACCTGCAAAGACAACAGGAAGTGATGAGCTACTGAACACTGAAGTATCTTCTGTATATGTAGATAACAGAAGTAAATACGCAGATTATACTGTTTGTACTAAGGGACATCAAAACAAACACCACACGTAGAGATGGACGCTTAAATGTTTACTTTATGTTGACATTAGAGGCATTGACATAGAGCGCTTAGAAATTAGCACCAAAGAGCAAGATTAAATCTAAACTTCATCCTAAAGTCAGCCTGGGCAGAGCCACACCGCCCCTTCAACTCAGAGCACGGAGGGTGTTTTTCACGCTCTTAACAATCAGACTGTTTAAAGGTATCGACATTTAGTGAAATACTATTTCATTACTTGCCTAATGTTTACACCTCACCATTAAACTATTTTGTTCTTTATAATCATCCTAGATAGGTTATTGATGAACAGACACTTAAATGTAGAATCCCTTGCAAATTAGAGCATAGACGCTCAGCCAAATTAAATTCAAATTAGGAGCAAACACTCAGGGATTTGTCTGCAGAATGAAAGTAGTCCTTCCCTGTCTTCCTTGTTTTCTGTCTTGGGACATACAGAACATGTCTGTATCTAAGGTATATTTAAACTCTCAGAATTTCTAAAAAATAATTTAATTTATTCTATTCAGAAATTGACCCCTTTATTAGCAGCAGCAAAAAGCAAATACACTTTTTAATAGTAGAAAAGATTTCTTGGGAACTCATTTCAAATTTGTGCTGCAAACAAATACGTCATGATTTATAAAAAAGGGTAAATATCCAATGTCTGCAGCACAAAGACCCATTTTATAGCATCGCAAAGAGCTTATAACTTGTATCTAGTGCTCAGGGTGAGCAATGCTATCATTTATTTGGGTGTAACATTAGGGTCTCCACTGTCTTAATAACCTGGCAAAGAGCTGCTTGTGGCTGAGTCAGCCACAGCAAGCACAACACAGCCTATCAAAGACAGTCAAAAGCTGTCAAAAATGAATTACATGACTGATTACTTCCAGCAGTTAAGCTGTTTAGATTAAGCCAACTACTTAATCTAACAGCAAGCCGCACATTTTGTGATTGTAAGTATGAAGATTTAACTATCCAATATTTTAATCCAGTTCAGGTGATGTATTTATTACCTCTTGGTAAAAATATTTTTGTTTCCAAACTAGCAACTATGAATGCCCAGGCTGCATACAGGGCTGGACTTACTGTATAGGTTTGCCTCGAATCTCTGACATGATGGCGCTCTCTCCTCCCAGATACTCAAAGGACAGGCTCAGGAAATTGTAAATGACAAACGCTGTAAGACAAAGAGAAAACGGTTAAACTCTGCGCCATACATGTTTCATGGCACCATTTAAATGTTCATTAACAGTGGAACTATTTCTCATAACTTCATTTAAAAAGGTCATATTATTTCAGAGGAAATGTTCACTTGATAAAAAATAATTACCCCCACATTTTAGAACAATATATGTTTTAGTCCTTACATTAAGAAGCTTCCAAGGGTTCTGTGTCCTGGAAATCCCTTCCTAATCCTTTGTTACTATTTAAGGAGGGATTAAATGAAGCTAATGCAGATGGTGTCCAGCCAAGAGAGGTTTCATTATGTTTTAGCTGTGGCCGCTGGTGGTATTCCAGCCTCCCTGGTTTCTGATCTGCTGCACCATCAATCAGCCACAAAATTGGCCTGCAAACTGGAAACTAATCTTCTGAATAATGTATTTTCCTACTTTTCTTTTTCTCAAGTGACTTGTAATCTATTTTGCATATGATTCACCTTTGCCATTGGCAACGTGCTTTGGTCTTCAATACAGAATCACAATCAAATTTAATGTAAATTAATGTTTACATACTATTTTAATATTGGATATGTGAAATGACTATGATCAATGTTTTAGAAAATGTCAGTAACCAAAGTAAAAAATAAGACACCCCTCTTTTAAATGTTTTACCTGAATAATGACGTTTAGAATATTGGGAACAATGACTTGTGTGAAATACTAATTTGGTGATGTTCTAGATTGGTCTTCGTTAGTTTCAATTCAGCCACATTGGAGGATTTTCGAGCTGAAATGGTGTCGTAGTTTTACGCCAAATGTAACAGGATACACAACTTCCAAAAACTTCAACTTTTGCCTCATAAATCCACTGAATATTTCAAAAAGTCTTTAGGACAATTAAGATGTTTTTTGCCAAATGTGAGACAAGCCTTCTTTTTGCCCAAACTCTTTCTTCATCAACACAGATCTTAAGTGTTGCAAGTGAGGCCTGCAGTTCATCTGATTTTGTTCTGGGTTGGGGACCACCTTGATTTACATTGTGTTATATTAAAATTGTCTTTATGATATGCAGATAAAAAAAATCAGGAAGGAGGAGAGCACATTCTCACAGCACAGGAACTGTGACTGGCCACATGTTGTCAGACAGATCATTTGTTGCAGTGGATTTTTTGAGGTTTACCTTCATAACAGTCTCGAATGGAATCAAAGTACACGTAGTATTGGTTGTTACTGATGAAAAGCAGACTGAGCCAAGAATCAAACGCGTAAACTGGCACAATAAACAGGATGCGTATGATGTAGCGCTGCTCATTGGGGACAGTGTAGGATCGAAGGTGTGTATAGATCTACAATGGAAACACAAAGAATCCCAGGTTAGTCACTGATGATAAGGATTTTTTGATCTTTCAAGTCAGAAAACATGGTTGTGAATTCATCAACATACTTACTTTTCATGAGACTAATACAGAATACAACTATATCATATCATTATATTATACTGATATTAAAATAAATTTGCCAGTGACTCGCTTTTAGTGCAAATTTTTATGATTTATACTTTTCACAACAAATACCGTTTAGCAGATACCCGTGGTAAAAAAAGAAAGGCAAAATAGCCGTTCTACATTGTTTTCCTAGAGCATAGTCACCAAGGTGATACCAATCGTCTGGCTGTGACTAATGTGAAATGTCAAACACCTGAAAAAACACAAACAATCAAATGCATTGTCTTATCTGCATGACGTCATTTAAAGCTGTGTTTTTAACGTCGCACTGATTTATCTGTTAGTGCTTTGACTGGCAACTACAAAAATGCCACTGCAGTATCACCTAGCTCTAATTTTCATGTGCTTGCCCACAGGAGCTGTTCAGGGACAACTGGACTGTAGCTGGGGGATAACTATGACCTGGATTACTGAAGATCTTTGTGGACATTTGGTTTCTAGAACATCTTGCTTTGAGTTTACACCGGCCACACAGCTCTGACCTCACACACAGAAGATATCAGACACTAGATATCATTTTTTATGACGTTGCATGCATATTTCCCCCACATGAACTAGGCCTCTAAAAGGAATTGAAATTGACAACATCTAAAGGAAAACCTTTATCGTGCCACCACCGATTCAACACAGAATTAAAATACTTCAACAATGCTGCAAATTGAATATGTTGTCAGAAAAAAATCTTTTTTTAAACAATTGACAAATTTAATTGAAATCTAAGAAATAGTTTCCACAGTTTCTACCATTTCTCTGCAGATGAACGCAGTCGTGCAGAAAAAGCTCTCGTAATGTAGAGACCAGAGCAAATTAAGCAACATTATTGTGATGCAAGACATGCAGCAATTGTTGTTTAGTAATGACTGGTATCTCCTCATTACTAGAACAGAATATGAGGATTAGTGGCTAATTTACATATAAAAATAAGCAATATGAAGACATCTTACATTGGGCCGTGGGAAATGTGATGAGCTCTGTTCACTATATAGAACAAATAATCAATCGACTAGTAATTAACTAATAATCAGAGGATAACAAATGGAGCGTGATCACATGCACATAAGAAAATGCATTAAAGCCTGATTACAGCGACGGTGTATTTGACCATCTCTACGTGTGACGTAAAGCAGGGCATTAACTGATGTACAGAACAATCTATGCCCTTCCCACCTTCCCAACGCTGACCTGAAGCTAATATATGGCTGAATGCTTAATGGCGGCAAAGCCAAGTAGCGCTCAAACCTATTTCTGCTTTAACAGGAGAGCTGGGGTGGGATGACGCAGCCCTACAGCAAGAGATAAGTCCAGTCTGGTGCTCTTAATCCCAAATGGTTCAGATTGGGAGGGGACCAATAAACCCACCAAGATGTGGAGCTACACTCCACTGATTACCAGTCCAAAAAAAGGCACTCGCGATTTCACAGTAAAGAGGATCCTTTCTGGAAGGTCATTGTTTATGTGTATTTGGTATTCGGAACGCATGTTTAACAGTATACAGCAATCCTCTGGAGCCAAGTCATATGAAACACCACCAGCATTGCACACTGCTCCTGCAGACCATTGTGTTCTACCTCTAACGGCACACCTGCTCCGTTCTCCCATCAGTGCGCTTGCTATTCATTTTTTCAGTTTAATGTCTTGCTGGCAAGTGTTTGTCCAAACAAAAATGCTATTAAAAAGACAGAAAACAATTTTCACACAAGGATTGCTTTTTGTTAGGACGGGAGGATGCAAAATGTTGACGATCTGCGGGGATGTCGATAAGCTTACAGAGCCACACAAATAGCACCTCTTTAACTAATTACACAACATAAGAGATCAGTTTTGATCAGATGTGCGTTAACATGACAACAAGCCTAGGGATGATGAACAACGTAGCATAGCACAGTTCAAAACAAAGCTTATAACATAATCCACTAAATCTCTGAACTATTACACATGCACAACATTAAAGCCACAGTGAATGGAAAACAACCCCCTCATTCTCTATAAAGGCTGTAAATGTTATCTCAATTTCAATTGATTTCCCTGCTGATAATACACTGCACCCTACTGCATTCTCAGCAAATGATAAAATCATAATGATAAGCTATCATCTGTGCGCAGTGGGCAACTTGCTCACACAAGAGGAAGCGCTCATTTACAGCTGCGGTGAAATGGATGCTGGGTAAAGGTAGCCTGTGACGAGCCATTTATCCTTCCTGTCATTGTTTTTCTCCCACATAGAGAGCACTTGCTGTGTATTCATTGTCCTTTAATCAGCTAAAGGATTTTCGGCCATTTTAATCTGATAGCCGCTGTCAACTGTGAAGTAAGCAAAATACTTCCCACAATGCACTGAGGGCAGTGCAAGATTAATATCTGACAGGAAAGGAAGAAGTGGCAAATTCATGACATAGAAGTGTCCATGCAGGTATGAAAATAGGCCAGGTGAGCTGAGACACTGTTCACTGCACTGCTGTATGCTAATACGCTTTTATGGAGAGAAGAGTTTGGTTTTGTCCTCTGGCGAGGGAGGTGCGATCTCTCACCGTCTCTGATTACACATTTCCTTTACAAAGAGCACAATGCTTTGAAATGCAGTGATTTTGTTTTCCTCAAGCATGCATACTTAAGAAACACCTGACTCACCTGGTGACATGTCATGAGCAGAGCGGACCAGACGAATATCCCTGAAAGGGCCTGAGCAGCCAGCGTGTTCAAGAAAAGCTGGTCCTCTATTGACCCGTTGCCTGTTTGAATAATAGTCACATTGGAGCCTAACTTCTCTGGGAAAATTGGCTCCGGCAGGTGAACAATAGAATCATTTTCAAACGACGAGTTCATGTCTTTAAAAGAAGCATTCATCTGAAACAAGACAGAGAACATGTAGTCAGAGTTTGGGGCCTGCAGGTGAAATGAGCACACTTCCTCTGTAAAACAAACACAACACTTTAACTGTTCTCGTGCTTGTAAAAACTGTAACAGATAATACAAAATGATATGTACACGTGGAGGACTTCTAATGGAAGTATTTCTCAAACGACTTAAGCCTTCGTGTGCGACTTGTTCAGTGTCAACAAACAGCTCACCTTTTCCAGGAAAGGATGGAAGCAGCTTTATTCGGTTAGTGTCCACAGCCCAGGTTTGGCACCGGTCAACGTTTCAGAGTCAACATCGAGAATAAACTCACGTTTCAGAAATGCCTACCGGGGCGTGTAAATCCATGTACAAAGACGCCAACAACAGGTTCAACAGACTCGACTTCCTTGTTTGCAACAGGTGCCGCACCGAGGTCGAAGTCCACGACCAGCCGCCAAGTTAAAAGTCAAACAAAACCCAAAACAACAAAAAAAACCCGCAAATGTTGTGGCAGCCTGTAGCGTTTACTGTGCGGTGAAACCAGGATGAAGTCAAACGTCCAGCGTAAACAACGTACATTTGAATTTTCCCCTGAGCGCAGAGTCAGACAAGTGGCACAACAGATAAACTGCCTGGGCACAGGTGAACCGGTCACGTGACCGCAGCGCCGCGTGTGTCGTCATCACGTTGCCCTCTGAAGATGGACGACCTAACCAACTTACAACTATTACTGTTGTTAAATGTTAATGTCGGACTTTGACTTACAGACTGTAAGTCACAGTTATAGACTATAGGAATCCCAACTTCATAGCTGGATTACTAGTTTAACATAGAGCTTGGTCACGCAAGGCAAAACAAATACATCAGCAACTCCAACAGTGAGAGTGGGCTCTTTAAGAGTAGATGGTAAACAACAGATGTGGATTGTAGTGGTGTAAGTTCTGTGACATCCAGCACTTGAGGTCAAAAAGACAAATAAGGAGTCAGGCTATAATTACAGTCTGAACAAAAACAGTGTATCATCAGTTTACACCCGAAAATCCAGTGTTACACAAAAGCAAGGTTTTGGGAAAAATATGGCAAAAAATGAGCCCATATTAAGTTGGACTTCAGTGAATAGCAAAGCTTTTTCACTACACGTAAACAGGAAAATGATTCTCAAACATTTTGATAGTAAAATCTTAATTAGTGTTCATTTGTTGACACACAATACATTTAATAACATGCAACTTTGAACCAACAAAACATTACATCTAAAGATTGAGGTCTTAAAATATTAACAGGATCTATAAAACGCTGCTACCATAACAAATATTTGGTTTTAAATATGATGAAAGAATGAGAATTCATCCAATCCTAAACCCAAACTTTCCTTCACATAAGGTAGGATGATAAAGAAGTAGAAGTGTTTTAAAACAAGACAATCAACTGGAAGCAATTAGTTTTATTTCAAAATTCCCATGACACAATTTAGTTTCATTTATTGTAAAATAGAAAAATATAAAATTATAAAACAGAACTGTTAGGTCAATTCAATGCACATTTAATAAAATAACAGCGTTGAAAAATTTGCCATAATTCTGTTTATTATAATTTTGTCAGTATCTCTTTTGGGTTTCAAGAGCACACTCGCATGCACAAAATACTTCTTCACAACCAGATAAAAAAAATTACATTTACAGAAGAGGTTTGTTCTTCCACAAATCAAATCAAAATACATTTGACAGTTCTGTCTTGGAGAACATGTCACATTGAGGGCATCTGGAAGGCTTCGTGTCCAACTTGCTGACCTCCTACCAGACTTGACAACTTTTGATGATCTCTTTCATTTGTTTTATTGAATCTATGGAAGAGTCCTTTAGTGCTAGCCCCAGTAAGACAGGCCTGTTACTGGCTTCTTGTGACACAAATGTTGCCAGGTGTTTGGCACAGACGTGGGTCAGTGGCTGAAAAAACAGAGAAACAAACCTGCTATTAGATTATCACACAGACTAATATGAAACAAAGTAGACCCTGCCAGGCTCCCACAAGTAAATACTGTACATACACACATTGCTTTTCAATCAACCACTTCAGTACCAGTTCATCTATGAGCATTTCAACCAAAGTAAGTTGGTTAAAAACCAACCAGAGCTCTTGTCTCCAAGTAAAAACCAGACACCCGATGAATCCATACTTGCAGTCATGACGACATTGAGAGTGGGTGTGTACTAAACCCACAAAAGAACAAAACATAGCGGTTCTTACTCCAATTAGGAAGGTTGTTGTAATACACTAAAAAAGCTGTTAAAAACTTAATTTTTAATTTAGTAAAATTGAATATTAGCAGGAGCACAGAAGCTACTTTAAATCTCTCATTGTCGATGTTCTAATATCTTATTCATTAACGATGGTCTGTTGTTCTGTATCAAATCCATTCAGATGTTATAGTGCTGTGGTTCAAATGCAATGTTTGCTGCAGGGTGTTTTTTCCTGTGGTTCCCAAAAAGAAATGGTTCACAAGCAAAAACAACGAACCACTTCTCTGTTGACTGAAGCATTGAGTGACATCACAGCTAACGAGTCCGACATAGGCGTTTACCTCCCCCTATATCGCTACTAAAAATCTATATTAATAAAACCAATGATGGGGTGCAGTGGCTTGTTTTCAATCTAAACCTGACAATAACTGAGATGAACACTGTCCAACTATATCATAAATGACTATATTATATATTATATCTGTGAAAATACGAAATAAAAACGGTTGTATTTACTCAAGTTATCGGTATGTAATATGAAATTTAATTTGATGCCCCGAATCATATAAACATGTAACCAACTAAAAACTCAGGAAGGAGGCGCATATTTTTTACAAAGCACTGTATGCCTTGTCAGCTCCACAAGCAAACATTGTAATGATCTATTTCACTACTGGTGATCCATACCTACCATTTGCCATTTAGAAAATTGAATGCTCATGCAGAGATGAAATAGGTTTCTCTGAGTAAACT
The DNA here is from genome assembly GCA_032359275.1 of Microctenopoma steveboyesi. NCBI lineage: Eukaryota > Metazoa > Chordata > Actinopteri > Anabantiformes > Anabantidae > Microctenopoma > Microctenopoma steveboyesi. Next base: position 8,426,672 of record JAUMHF010000025.1, on the reverse strand, counting down.
TTAACAGACCAGTGAACCTGTAACCTGCACACATCTAAATTCAACTCAGCAGGTCAGAATCAATCTCATCTGCCCTTTCGTAGCATGAAATAAGTTTTGTTGCACAAAGTCTGCCTGATGTTCTATGAACAACTCTATATCACACTGATATAATATTTATCTGAGCAATTTCATCCAGCGTACCTCATCTTTTCCCAGCAGTACTTTGGTGGAAAAGGTTGGAGTGCTGATATCATTAGATCTGGAGTCAGGTGTGACAGATATCAGTGTCCCAATTTTGCCGTACTGTGTGAGAACAATGAATATATAATTACTGAACTCTGTACAGACGACCTGTGTTAAAACTCCATTCACTTCTTTTTCCGTCTGTCTTGATTTGATGATGGACTCAGCAGAGGACATTTTGAAAATCCTGGGGAGAAAAGGAAACGTCATCATTTGCAGATATAGGACATATACTTCTTATATTTTATCTGTCGACTGATTACTGCCTTCCCCACAATAATAAATATATATCATCACAACTGCCTAATGCCCAACTAAATATATTTACGTTTTGCAACAAGACAACAAATATCACTTACGACATTAAAACATCAAAGAAAGATTTGCTTTCAAAAATAACATGACTCGTTAATGCAGACTTTCTAACACAGTGCGTCTAAGTACACGTAAAATCATCATCTATTACTATTTAAAAGACGAGTTATGTCATTGCTAAACTCTACCTCCCATCACCTACAGCCTTTTAGTATGGACTGATGTGTGTTTCCTGACTACTGTATGAAAAAGTTAACAGAAGTGATGTAATTTATAGGAACAGGATGAAAGTGGCATGTAGACGCTAACATTAGCTACAGAGCTAGCGTTAGCTATAGTAACTGAACTAATTAAACAAAAGTCTTTTCAGCGTCGGTGTGAAATAAAGAGTCCTCACCCTGTGCCTTCGTCTGTGCACGGTGTAAACCTTTGGATGGATGGCTTCACTTTTCAGCTGCTGCAGCAATGGCTCCGTGTTTCATGAAAACAAACCGAAAGAAACGTGGTTCATGGAGAACGCTGCGTGATGACGCAATATGTCGTCACATCCGGGTTGATTCAAAATAATCGACAAATAACCTTTATTATGATTATTTTTTAATAGCTAAGGCTCAAGTTTTTGCCAAAAATTTAGTGTTTGTTTGTGGCTCTGTCACATATTGTGACTTAGATACAGATACAAATTTGTGCAAGTAAAAAGCATCCAAAGTCCAGAAAATCTAGATAAATATAACAGAGCTCTTATTTTCTTTTTTTGTTGTCCAGTAATCTTCTCACCTAGTATCTAAAACACTTTATAATGTTGCTTCTAATTCGCCCATTTACACACACAAAGACACACATTCTCACTCTCACACCACTGGCAGAGCTGTCACACCAGCCACTGGCCTGGCCCACTGCAAAAAACACGATCACATAGGAAAAGTAGGATCAATCTTCTGACCCCATGACTGTAAAGCTCGATCTTCTCAGCCACAAATATATCTGCTACATGTGATCTCTTAGTCAATCAATTACTTTCAGGTTTAGGTTGTGCTCCTTGCATAATTCATCTGCCACAAGGACAAAACAAATAATTATATTTTTATTACATTTGTATTGACACAGTAATACCACACAATTATGTAGGCTACTGTAATTTTACAGTACATAGGACATTTTTACATTTTGCATTGATTCCCTTACTTAGGTAAATGGTATACAGTATTAAAAAAAAGTTGCTATGAGAATCCATGTTGAACAAGATTTGGGTTAGAAAAAAATATAAATATCCTTTAAGCCCCATTTGTATTTGGTCTTTTTGAGCTTGACACTGTTCTTATTATGGCGAAAACACTAAACACACTTTGTTTTTGTTACAGAAACAAAGAAATTGTGTGAATACCATAGGATTAGTCAAGATTAGGTAAAAACAGCTCATCCACCACATATTGTATATCATTTTATCTTGTTCTACTTATTCTATTGTATTTTATTTTACTTTATAGATGGCGCTCTGGTGGAAATAGATATAGAGGCAGCAGAATCTTTAATGAGCTTTATTTTTTCTATTTGGTGTGCTTCACAATAATGGATGTAGAAGTATAAATAGTTCAGGACGTTTAACAAGTAGAAATTAAAGCACATGAAACAGAAAAAAACATAGCCAAGAAATGGTAGCCTGGCATTTGGACTGCATTTAAATGCTATAAATACTGTATGTAGGTAGTGTAAGGGCAGTTTTGTAGGCTCTTAGTATTTTTTCTACACACTGACCAACCAGTACAGCCACATCTGTTTTTACAGCTACAGGGGAGACAAGCAGCTGAAGAATTTCACTGTTAGCAAAAGTGCTTACCTGACATTTTTTAGGGTGGATGTGAGGCTCCACTGAAGTCTGCAAGTGCTGCATCAGGCTGATCTGAAAGGAGCTATCCCTGTGAACATGAGACATTCACAATGTCAAATACAACCGGCTCAGCGGAATTGTTATGCACTCTGAGTAAGAGGCAGTAGGTATGAAATTGGTTGGACCGCTCCCCATACTCCCTAGCTGACCATTTGTGTCCTTGACTGATCAGTTTGATCTAAACAAAACTGCAACGCTAATACCAATATTTCCGCATTAATTTATGGAACTATGTGTCCCTGTGTCTGAATTTGTATGAGTGGGAAATCTCCTGCAGCACCTCCACAGCATGAACAGAAAGGTGTGTTATGACATATTAGTGCTATTAGAGTCAAACAGGCCGGATGGAAAAGTCTTTGACAGCAAGGATCATATCATGTCAAGGGCATATTAATTGATTAATATTCTAATAATTTTTGTTATTTTGAAATAAAAATTTCGGGTGTAAATCTTCAGGCTGATTATAGAACGATAGCGAACCCGTTTACAGCTAACAGAGTAACTTGGGCTTTGTAACAGATAAATGGCATAAAGAACCTGCTCATATCAATTGAGCTGAACATCTGTAATTTTCTGTAGTTATACAGAAGTTATCTGTTGCTGAGGGAACTAAGAAAAATTGTTCATAGAAGTTTTATGAAGGAACACCACTGAGGCTTTGTAATGAGTTCTACTTTTATATTACTAATTCCATGTAACATGTCTTTGTGAATTACTAAGGCCTTGCTTTGCATAATGATTTACAGTAGATTCACACGAATAGCTACCATGGCTGCTTCAATGGTTCAAGGGTCCTTGAGCTGTTTCCGGGGAAAGTGGGGGCTAGTTTAATTCATTATAACGTGATTCATATAAAGATGGTACTGTTTGAAAATAATCATACTTGTAGAACCTTTTGGAGAACTTGTTTCTGTTTTTCTAGTCCTCTGCTTGTCCTAACCATTTCAAATCATCTGACATGTAAACATGTCAAGTTATAGCCTTGCAGCTACATTAAACACACATGCACTGAAAGACATTGATATTAGAACATGTAGATTAAATCAAAGCAGAAAAGGAATTTAATTTTATTTTTTAATTATATATTTTTTTTCCTCCACATACACTTTAAGTGTAAAATATAGGAACCAAACGCACTTGGAAGACGTTTTTGAAGGGTGCTGCTTCATGATCTTACTTTGGGCAATAAAGATGTTGCAAAAGCCAGCTGCATCCCAAATGCTAAGTGTTGATGTACAAAAAAAAAGAAAGTTTGACAGTTACACATTTCGTCAGAGCTAATGGCGCTTAAGGGTTTTTGAATTTTACAAACAAATCCCAGTCAGTCAAGTGTTTTCACTACCCCCGTCTGTTGCACACATAAACTCTATGCGTCAAAATGTCATCTTATTTCCTGTATGAGCCAGTTCCTGTCCTACACCACCCTGCATTTCATTATCACATTTGAATGCGTGTGTCTAAACAGGCCTTTTTGGCAAAGACTGAACACTTAGTATCGAGGCTAATGTTTGTGTCATTACAGTTTTTCAGTGACAACTATTTCAATATAAGGCTGCCACAGATGTATCAAAGTGGAAGTGAAACATTTTCCTCACACATGCTTTTGCAAAATCGGAAATGAATCACCTTACTGCATCAGTATTTTTCAAACAAAAAGGTATAATTCACACTCATATTCACACCACACACACACACACACACACACATAGATAATCATTACCCTTGCAGCCACTAGAGTGCTGTGCTGTATTATAGATGCAGCTCAATAGCGACTTTGCCATGACGTTTGAAAGTTGCTCTCATGCCAAGTGGGATTAACCACTGAGGCTAGTTTCCATGAACTGTGCTGGCAAAGAAAATTCAAAGATTAATAAATAGTATCTTTAGGGTATTTGTTAGAAAGTCTTAACATACTGTGGTTTAATGTAACTCATCAGAACTACAACTACAGTTTGTTTGGCATTAAAAAAAATCAATAATCAAGTGAAAAAGACCAATGAAATCTTTTCAAGCAGCAGAAAGGCTTAAACCTCACTCAACAGGGTTTCTGCATTTAAAAAATCACTTCAGACACCAGTACAACAGAATAATCTTTGCCTGTCAAAATCTTTCTCACAGTTATTTCCCATTTATTCATTGTCAACTTCTTATCAATGAAGGACAATACAACAAAAAACAGTTTAGTGAGACGACTCAATCTATTGCCAAAAAAGCACATTACAAATTCTTCCTGTATAGGGAATTACAGGAGTTTACTAATTTCCTATGTTTCACTAAACATAGTCAGAGTAAACGTCTTTCTGCGGTTTGATTTTTAGCTTGAATGGGTTGTGACTGGCAGAAGGAGAGGAAAACAGAAATCAGAGAAGCAGCAAAGACACCTCCCACAGTGTCTCAGCTTAGCTCTTCACAGCGTTCCAGAAATGCACACATTAAATCATGACCGTAACATCCTTTAGTCAGTAAAGGTTTTTGGCTCAATGTTAAGATGCTTTGTTATACTACTTTACGCTTCTCAAATCTTATCACACAAAAGCAGAGATGTCGGCATGTTTCAAAACGCGTATGAGTAATAGGAATAGACTGCATGAATATACAAATCAGTAGCCAGCTGGTAAAAGCTTCACCCAAAGCCGTGCACAGGCAACAATTGATATTTCAAGATAGATAAATAAAGTTAATACTTTGGAAGCAACAAATGTAGCACGCTGAGGTAATCTTTTGATTAGCTTAGGCTGTAAATACATTTCAGTTGAAAGTTTGTGACCAATGTTAGGACTTACTGTAACCATTCATAAAGATCATAGTTTGTATCATTTGCTTTGAATAAACAGCCAATTTGTCTCATATTCCATGCTGATTTTAGGTTACTACCTTATGTATTTTCTTAGATAAATGAAGACGATTCTGATTTATTATGTAATCACGTCATTATATAGCGATTCTAAAGAGAGACAGCATTTTCTATCTTGAGGCAAAGCTAACCATGTTTGTTTAATTAAAGTAAGCTCTATGCATGCTTCACAATTCACAGCAGTTAATAATGAAGTTAATAACTATAATGAACAGAAGGGCACTAGATATCTACAGACTTGAGTGGAGGTGGGAACCATGTGCACTATTAATATTTCCATCATGTTGAAAAAGAAACCACGTCCTTTCGTTGCACGTTGTAAGGTGTTATATAACTGGTAACCCCCCCAGCACCTACAGACTCCTCAGTATTCAGGTCAGCTGTGCATGTTGTTTGTCCTTGTTCATCTCTTGTTAGTTGTTCCTGCATTATTTTGTTAATGTGTTTCTATTTAGAGTAGAAAGACCCTTTTCTCACCTTTTGAAACAAAAATATGTGAATAATTAACTGCAAACCGGAGTAACTTTAAACAAATTGTTCTTCATCTCAGAGGTACTTAAGGTATTAAGTGTTTTACATTTTCTTTTCTCTCTTGTATTAAGCAGCAGAATTAGGTCCTCAATCTTGTATTTGTGATCATTAATCTTTACTAACAACCTTCATTGGGTCTGTGCATATTCGCAGAGCAGATTGAGAGCCATACTTGGACAATTACAAAAATGTCATAGTTAATAGAAGATGGAATTAATGTCATCAAAGTCCGGAAATATTGATGGATTTCAGCAACACTGTCTAAATAGTTATTTGTAACATATTTGTTTGATGAGTTCATTAACAGTAATCAGTTACAGCTGACTCTTAACATGTGCATGTAAATGAAACATAAGTAATGTACCCTTTGGTGTTGTTTAAAATTTCACACATATGTGTCACCTGATTAATTTAAAATTACTTTGTTAATTTGTGCCACTGAGTATCTGCCTGGTCTTTGATGCAGCACCTCATTAGATCAGAACAGCCCTAAGGCGTTCATAGCAGTCTAGCTAAAAAAATTAATACCAAACAATTAATAATCATATTCACATGATGTGCAGCTATATAAATCCTGATCTAAATGCTAAATGTACAATGGAACATATTACAAATGGTTTCTTCTTGCTCAAAAATGTGAGCCTAATGAGAAAAACTACAGTTTTATGTGAGCAATGCACCAAAAACAAGTAGACCTTTAAGAACAACAAAACATTGCAGAGGTGAAAGTATAAAAAGTACATCCCATGTATTTTCACAGATGGTAATGGTGAAGAGTTATTTTTTCCTTGACGCCTCAGGAACTGGACTCAAATGGCAGCCATTAATTTTCTACACTGTTGCTGCGAAGTCCCATCGAGAATTCACCCCACACCTTGAAAATCTATTGATACTAGGACACTCAAAGCCTCATGGAAAAACAGTAGCTATACTCACGACAGAGCACATCTTCTCCATCTCAACAATGTGGGTTTAAAAAAGCAAAACACTAAGCTTTGGAGAATTTGAACACTGCTGCAAAGTCTCCACCACAAAATCAGGGAGGACCAAATGTCTACACACCAACATATATCCACAAGATCTTTTAAGTTTTGAATTACTTAAATATTGGATTCTTATAGGTTGATAGTAGTTCTAAGGTAAGTGTGTAGGATGTTATTTTTTTTAAATCGTAGATTAATAATTCTCTGGCCTTGCTTGCTTGAAAAAAGCAAATATCTTTTCACTGCTGGTAGTGCTGGTTAATGAGCCTGGGTCACAGGAGGCATCAACAGCTGCACCTCATCTATTGAAAACATCTTTAGAAAAGTAACATGCTGTATTGAGAAAAGGCCTTCAATCATGCAAGTCACGAAAGTCCTGCATCCAACAAAGGTAATGTACTAATTAAAATGTACTTTATGAAGTATTTCAGAGGATAAATGAATCCGGGGAGTAAGACCTGTGTTACTGTTCATAAAGACCCGACTTTAAAAATCTGGGGACAATCATTGATAGCAAAATTAATCTCTGGATTACAATTATCCTAATAATAAATTACAATGTAAACGTTACACGTAGGTGAGACAGAGCTCAGCCTACTGTTTAATCCAAAAATACTCCGCACAGTGTTGTATTCATTCTGCTCATAGAATCACAGACACTTTGTGTTGTTTTGATTCATTACGTCTGACTCTTACAATTTCCTAAATAGCTTGTATTTTCAAGCACAGGCTTAAATATTCAAAGGCCAGTTTACTTTTGTTACTGTACATGTTGTTTAAAGGAGTGTGCTTTGATTTATGTACACTGGAACAGCAGGCGAACAAAGAGCAGCTCACTACAAAGCAGGACGAAGGCTACTACATATTTAATGACGTGGTCTTTAATTGAACACGCTGAGACATTTTCAAATCCCTGAAGAGGTAGGAAATGAGGAGCTCCACAATGTGGAGTCGAGTCAATCTCGCTACTACACTAAGACACTAAAAAGGATAATTTTCTGTGATTTATTCATTTGACACCCCAAAAAACAAACAAACCAAAAAGCAGAATGATCCAGGTTAATGAAGTAGATGATACACGACAGCGTAGTTTGTGGGAAGACTCTGGCGGAGTATTTCATTCCAGATCAAAACATACACGATATGCATATTTTAGCAAGCTGAGAGCATGTATTACAGTCAAGAAGAGATTCTCGTCTGAATACTTCATGTGACGGAGTGATCTCATTTTGATGCCCAATGTACATTTGGCTCGATGCAGGAAGAGAGTTTAGTCTGAGTTGAACCTTAAAACAGTCAGTGTATAAAACAACAGCCTGTGAGAATGAGTGCTTTTTATTTTTCTACCTAGATCAGCCTTTGGACATCAATCAGGTTTTCAGTAGTCTGGGAAAGAACCTGTCACATGGAGCAGTCTGTCACCTGTCCTGGTGTACAATGGGAGAGAAACTGTGAAAAGATTTTAGTCTGCAGACAGAGGTTTGCTTTTAATCACACATGTGGTCTCAAAAGACAGCCGTAGAGGCAGACTCATAACATTTTAGTGTCAAACACATTTTGGACTGAGCAAGGGAAATGAAATCTGTAATCTACGAGCATACTTTATTTCAGCTCAGACCTTCTTTTGTGAGCAGATTTCATTCTCTTTTTTTTTTTCAGCTTGTGCTGAGTGTTTCAGATGCTACTGTTGTGTGTCATTCTGCATCATTTATCACCAGTGTGATGGCTGTTCACACTCACACTCAGAGAATGATGCCAAAACATGACTGGAAAGAAGGGACATGGGCTTGCTAATCTAAAATGAAGATCCTCATTCCGAAATATCAGCCTTTTACATTTTGCCCACCTTAGCACATTTGGTATTCGGTTTGTTGTTTGATGAATACAGAAGACCATTTGGATATTGTTTTTCATGAGACATAATGGGCACAATATTTTACAGTGACATGGCAATGTCTTTGTAGGCGGGCCGCCCTAAATTCATTCATCAATCTGGGTCCTTGTGTCTAATGACTGTGTGGCATTTGGTGAAGACTGAGTGCAGGAATGGTGGCAGGTCTTTGATTCTGCCTTGGTATTATTTAGAACAGCAGGAGACACACACCTGGGTAAAGGTCACAGAAAGAAATGGAAAACAGCAGTAAATTGGCTTTCCATCCCATTACTGGTCTTTGTTGCCACAATATGTTACCCAGTCCAGTCACACTGGAGGACTTAGGACAACTTTGATTGTGTACCATTAATCTGGTTTCTCCTTTGTTTCAGCTTCTCGTGGAAATAAAAATAAAGAAATGGCATTAAATTATTTATACCACTTGTTTAATTTTTGATTATGTGATCATCTAAGATAAAGCTCTGAATATACGGACGATTGGGGATTAATGCTACGTTTAAAGTGACTTTTATGAATGAGTGTCTGGAGTTTATTGTAAACGAATGTTAGAAATGATTCACAAGTATGGCAAAGAGGAATACCTCTCCCCTTTAATCCTAAGGTTTGTGACTCACAGTCATACGTCTGGTTTGTGAATGGAGAAAACATCTCTTCATGACACATGGGCTGAACACAAAGAGTTTGTAGAAGGCTGCACAATATTTAAATGAGAAGTTTAACATTTACAATTCTCTTATTTAAAAATAGTGTTGCAGATCCAATTAGCTGAGTTGCAATAAACAGTACATATCTTAAGTTGTTCTAGAGAAATGACACTACTGAGACACTTCCTGGTGACAATCCCATTGTTTAAAAGACCAGGCTGTATGTGTCCTATATGTTTGCAGGTCTTTTATTCATTGTTGTTGTTTTATGTCAGTAAAGTTTGCAGCTCTATAGTCACTAAACAACATTTTTTGCACATCAGTCTTGTGGAGTGATGTGTTTCAGTGTGTGTCGTAGTTGTCAAAGGGAGCAGGAAACTGAAATGTTTTAAAAACACTGAGAACAAAGTCATTAGTTGATTTATGACTTAACTTGATTGATGATTTCATCTGGCAGATGCCGGTGTGAAACAACTGTTGAATGACTAATGACACAGTAACTGTGCTTCCAACGTTTAAATACTTGCCCCTTTACAGAACATAATCATCCTGTTATATTTCCCCTATGGACGTTCAAAATCCATGCTCCAAAACTCCAAGGTCAACAATTACTCAGTTTTTTTTTATAAATATTTTTTTATAAATTGTTTTTATAAAAAAAAAGAGAGTTAGCACATAGTGTGCATTCAACCAGCTCATTCACAAATATAAAAAAGTTCAACAGGTTCAGTTAATGTCCCTAACTCTCCCTGAGTCCCTGAGTATCAGTCAGTCTAGGCAAAACAGGTGTGTCACATCCTACAAACAGGAGCACTCCTGAATCTGCCTTTTTCAAAATCTTCACTCAATCCTACAGTCACAAAAAACTGAAAACAAAAACACACACTAACAGAACCAAATCATTTGTATGTAATGCTCGGTGTTTCATGTGTAACAGTTAGAGATCTAGTAACATGCTGCCAAAGGAAGTCTATTAACATTAGTCCATTTGCATCCATGAACTTCTTGACTAATCGCTAAGCTTCTGTGCCTTCACGTTCTCCTAAAGCATACTGCGATTTTGTGTCACTCAGCAAATCAAGCTTCTTTTTTAATTCTCCTATAGTGCTTCACTAAATTAACAAGATGGCAGGAGCAATTCCGAATGGGAGTGCTCTGGCTGTCATCATTCACAAGGCATCAGAGCATCAATGGAAAACGGCCTGTGAATGCGTAGGAGAGAGAGACAGGACTGCATGTGTTCGAGGGTTTAAAGAGTGAGACGGTAGTGGCTGATGAGGTTAGGGAGGTATGTACCTCTGTGGCTCTCTGTGGTGTTTGCTTTAGTTTACAATCTGCTTCCAAAAGACGCCCAGCCGCTAAAGTTCAAGGTTGTGCTTCTTCAAATGAACCCACACTGTCCAGAGCTTGTCAGACACACAGAGCAAAAATCTGCCATTTTAATGTGCTCACTGAACAGGAACATTGTGTTTGACTTCAACTGTTCTTATCTGCCCCTTGGTAGTATCCTTCTCACATTCTAATTTACTTTCCACTGAAAGGCATTTTTGTTAATAAATTATTCAAATGAAGACTCTCACAGTAAATGACATAAACTTAAAGATAATGGGTCAAGATTCCACTTGAGGCAAAAATAGCTGCTCGCTATTTTCTAAAAAGAATAATTTTAACCAATCCCCCTCAAAGCATTTAGCACCAAAATGAAATCAGATCATTACTGCAGGATACCCAGATACTTGTCCACAAACCAGGATCTGAAAGCTAAGAACTCAAAACTACACACGGACACCATTTAAACTGTGAATGTATTTAATGATTTCATTTTCATTTTTTTTATTGTCTCATTTGTTGAAATTGGTATCAAATGAGCCGATGATGGGATAGTTGTGTCACAAACACAAACTCTGTCACTCAAGTCAACAACTGGTCGCACTTAGACCTACACCTGACAATTATTTTCATTCACATGATGACCTTTTAAAAGGTCTTGTTGCATCAAGCCTCTAAATAGTTCCCTGTTGCTGTGTTTTGAAACTGTTCAGTTAGTTGGTGTAGTGAGAAAACGACTTAAAAGAGCAACAACAATGCAACAATGCAGACACGTTTGACATGTGAGTGCAACATCTGTGCTGTTAAATGTTTTGTTTTTGAGCTGATCCGGGTGATCAAACCATCCCAATAAAGTTATCAGGGCTGATTGTGGCTGAATGCTGCTGTTATTCTGACCCTGTAGCACAGCAAATACATCACACACATAAATGCAGTCTAGAATTTATGTACAAAAAAGTTGAGATTAAATGTAAATCAAGATTAATATTAACATATATATAACAGTCATCATTAATACTCTGTTTAATAGGGAGCTTGACAACTCACTGCACTACGGACAGAGCTGTCCTTGGTGCAGTAAAATGTCTTTCCTGAACTCCTTCGACAGAATGGTTTTAAAATCACCAAAAGCAAAAGCCAAGACTTTTTTGTAACTCATTAACACTTCATCCCCAGAAAGCTGTAGAAACTAGTAACTTAGCTCCAGCGGAGTTCAGGCCCCATAGCTCTTCAACAATTAATTAGAAATTTCTAATGATGGAACCACAGCTATGAATAATCCATGTCTCAAACTGCAGGAGTTAGCACAGTCTCAAGGGATATCAACAAGCAGGCTTCATGTAATTGTTATCATTCTTACTTCATGTATTTATTTCGCAGGCAGTGAATATTAACCTTTGCTGTCTAACCTCCGATAAAATCTGTTTGCACCGGCTGATTTTAAGCCTCCAGTTGTGCATAAATAAACAGTTTAGTGAACCGTTTTTTTTGTCATTAGTAATCAGTGAGGTATGCCGATTTTTCATCTTGTCTCTTGACAGATACTAATCCTTCACATAAACATCTTAAAAAGGGAGACTGTTTTGGAACTGTGGGTTCATTTATTGTCACAAGGGAACTAGAGTCAATAGTTGCATCTCATATTGATGGCTGCCAATGTCAGTTAAGTCAAACTCAACAAAACCGCTCCTTTATTATTTTTATCCATTTCATTTTCTACCACTTCGATGATTTTCCAGCATCATGAAGTGTTTTCTTATTAACATCACAGCGACGCTTACTGCGGCGTATTACAGGGACTGAGTCATGTGTGGGTAGAACAGGTAAGACTAAGCAGAAGTGTTGCTATGGTGTTGGACTTGAAAGTACTCTTTATGTTTCAAGATATTAGGTTTGCGTGGGCAAAAGTCTGTGCAGTTGTCATCCATCCGACCTCCCAGCTCAAGTCACATTTCTCTGCACATTATTTGATCTCAGATATAATGTCTCGAGAAATCGGAACAGTGTGTATGAGTCTAATCAGTGTATATAGTCTACATAAACCAAGAAACTGTAAAAAAAAACTGTGAGACATCATATAAATAATTGTTTCGGCAGATTTAAGAGAATAATGCTTGTGATTCAAACCTTGCTGGTCAGTGTGCTTTCCTGTTGAGAGAAACAGGAAAAGGTATGGTAGAAACCTGCATTACCCTGTAGAATTACCAACATTTTTATCCATCCATCCATTTTCTGAGCGGCGTAAGGGTCGCTGGAGCTTATGCGAAAGGCGAGGTACACCCTGGACAGGTGGCCAGTCTATCGCAGGGCCAACAATAGAGAAATACAACCACACACTCACATTCACACCAAAGGACAATTAAGTTTAACTTATCATGTACAATATTGTAATCATATCCAGCTTATTGAATGGCCACAATCTGCGCTCTCACTTTTAATTTGAAAAGTTCTTAGTTTGCTGTCAGATCATTCACTTTCCATGTTTCACTTTATATAAACTACCTGTGTCACACTCTGGCTTTTTTATAATCAGTGGGTGGGGGCAAAGGAGTGGATAGACAGGGTGACAATTCTGGACCTCCTGAGTAAAGTGTAGCGCCCGAACCATTTATCTATTAATTAGATGCAGTAAAATGGATCTTGTAGTACTATAGGCAGGGCCCTGGCTTTTTTACTTATGCCTGACCATTAATAAATACTTTATTGATCCCCTTGGGGAGATTGTTGAAATCAACTGATGTAAAATCTAAATACTGATAGTGTTTCTGAATGAACAGATTCCTAATTCATTGGCAGTGCTGATATTTACTAATTTTAGTGTACAATGTATTTCAACAACCCTGTCAAACAAACCTTCTGAACAATGCAAACAACACAAAATGGATACATTTAGTTAAAATAAATCACGTGCACGTGTCTGTCTTTACTCACAGAGTTTTTGGCTTTTAATGGCACACAACCCTGAGATGATGTAACTATTTAATGAAGAATAACTACATAGCATTAGCGGATGGAACAGATTCAGTCCGGGTTATTCATGGGTGGCGAGTAGCAAACCACATAAAAGTGAAAATTGGTGTTTGTTTAATCATCTCACACAGAAAGCAGCAACAACTGTCTCTGTTTCCTGGTCCTTTTCCCTTCTTCTGAACACAAATAGTGATTTCTTAGTCAATTTCCTCTTGTACAGCTCGTTAATTCGCTATGGGTTGTTAGTTTCTTCTGAATGTGGTCAAAAGAGTATAAAAGTGCGTAAATGTAGAGTATTTACCTTCTGAAGATCAACACATGTCCATACACACTGGGAAACTCAGCACCCACCAACATTAACAGCCCAATTACTCTCCAGAAGTGTTACAAACCCGCTCTTAGCTCTGAAGTCTCTCTTCTGCTTCTCACCATGCCATTACATCCCGTCCTTTACCCAATTTGGCCAACAGATGTACACAACACACACAACACAGACAGCTCAACCTGTTGTGCGGAGGTAGTCACATAAACAGGTAACAGATAAGTGTTCAGATGCACTGCAAATAATTCCTCATATATTTCCATATTATCACACAAGAATTATTTTATCATCAAAGTTTTAACTTTTGTATATGAACTGAATGCATATAAATGAACTGATTTTAATGTTTTTGTATTTATATATTTTCCAAAGGTACTTATAAATATTCTAATCATACTGTTTACTTATTTATTCCTGTTTAGAAATGCAATTATTGACAGAGCTCAACAAAATATCCACAAATAAACACCTATTTATTGTATCTTTATCTCTTCGACTAAAATCATTTAAAAAGAGTAAATGAGAAAAAAAGTTCCCCAGAATAAATATAAAATAAATCCAAAAATAAATGAAGAAAACAATGACAGAATGGAGTTAGTTTTTACAGGTATGATATTAGGGACATAAAAGATGGGAGGTGGTTGGGGGGGCAGCCCCACGTACATCCACCCCTGGAGTCCATTTTCTGCTTTCTTGTCTGGCTGAATCAGCTGGACCAGCAGACACTGTCATTTTCTGCTCAGCTGACTCCTGGTCTCCAGTTCTACTCTGCTGTTATTGAGTCCATCCTCTGCTCCTCCATCACAGTCTGGTTTGGAGCAGCCACTGCACAG